>CAJQUN010000020.1:8519812-9119812 GCA_907163345.1 Haberlea rhodopensis | reverse complement strand
GTATTAGCGCATAATTCATCGACTCGGAGGACTCGGGCGAAGTCGGACTCGAACTACGAAAAGTATAAGGTACGTATAACGTACGAGCATGTCCCTTTATTTTAAATGCAATTGTTGAGTGCTTGACACGCTGTGTTGCAATAAATGTTTATGGAAATGCTTGGCATATGGTTTTAGCAATAAACGGTTATTAACGGATATTGAAATACATGATTAATGGTAATTACTACAAATGGATGTATATGCATTGGGAATTGCATGGTGCCACTTTTGAGCGAGCGATGATCGGATGTGGGTCGCCTTTGAGCGAACATCGGTTATGACGCCACTGCTGTTGAGCATGCGTGAGACTAAAATGCCGCTATGGTAGATCGAGCAATGAAGTAGAACTATGGAACCCTAAAAGAGATATGTGGGATATTTATAATCATTGTTTAATGATTTGATATTATGGTTATAATGTTGGTATGTGGCAAGTGAATTCGTTAATCAATGTAATGATTAACTGGCATTTGGGAATTTGATGATTTCAGTTATTTTGAGAACAGGGACAGTAGAGGGGATCCCGGATGAGGATGATGCCATCCAGGGAGTATCTCTTATATTTCATAGAATTTACATGTTGTAAATTATGAATTGTATTACTGTGATTATGGGTTTTGGGATATTGGTATGCTCACCCCCCGTGGGGGCTGTCTCTGTTGGGACAGGTTATTAGGTACATCGATGGCTTGAAATTGAGCTCGAGCGGTGGATTTGAGGTGCTCCCAGGATCGAGGTACCAGCGACGGTATTGAGCATGATACTTTATACATTAGATACACGCCTACTTATTCGACGCTCGCATGTGAGCAGTATTATGTGTATATGGAATGTATAAAGAAGACGATGGCCTTTCTCTTTTCATTTATGTGTTGCATGCAATTAATTATGAATTGCAAAATGAAATGAGAGCATGTTAGTGTATGTTTAAAGGTGCATGACATGTTTTATGGAATTTAGTTGGGAAAGTAGACATTATACGAATAATGTAAAGGAATTTTATAGATAGTATTCATGCTAGAGTTGCATGTAATCACTTTCCCCTTAATAACATGATAGTATGCACTAAAGTACAAAGGTTAATACACTAATATCGGGTTAAGGGCACGGGGGTCCTTACATTAGTGGTATCAGAGCAGTGGCTAGCTCTTTGGGGCTGTTGAAGGCCTGGAACATGCTGATAAGGATGGGTAGCACATATTTATGCATGATAGTAGTTAGTGTTGTGTGACACAACTATTTTGATTATGTGCATTTGTGATATGTGATCATAGTGAAATGATTTTATGTCATGACATCTATAGAATCATAATATAACCTGTTGATTATGATTGTGAGTTGTGACACAGGGACAACCAAATGGAGCATTTTGAAATGCATTGGGATACAGGAAGTACTTTGTACTCATAGTTTATGCATTTACTCATTATAATCATATTGTGGTGAATATGGGTTATCGTATGCTCATGGAATGGGATTGTTCCTGTAGGGACACTATGACGCGAAAGGCTAAGGCCAGGGTTGAAAGACACGAAACGGTAACCTCCATTTTATATACATCATGGATTATGCATTGTGGTTGCATGTGTACAATGGAGTGATGATTTTAATGCTCTGCTGCCAAATGTTGAAGCGAGGGGTGGGAGTGCCGCATGTCGCATTTGAGCGAGGGGCATTAAAATACACTACCGTAACAATGACTAGGGACCGGATATTCATAGCGATGGTTCATTCCGTTATTCTATTGGCGATGGTTCATTCCGCCGGATATTCATAGCGATGGTTCATTCCGCTATTCTATTGGCGATGGTTTATGCCGCCGGATATTCATAGCGATGGTTCATCCCGCTATTCTATTGGCGATGGTTTATGCCGCCGGATATTCATAGCGATGGTTCATTCCGCTATTCTATGGGCGATGGTTCATTCCACCGGATATTCATAGCGATGGTTCATTCCGCTATTCTATTGGCGATGGTTTATGCCGCCGGGTATTCATAGCGATGGTTCATTCCGCTATTCTATTGGTGATGGTTTATGCCGCCGGATATTCATAGCGATGGTACATTCTGCTACATCTAGTGGCGATGGTTCATGCCACCGAGTACTATATAGCGACGGGTCATTCCGCTACATCTATGGCGATGGTTCATGCCGCCAGGCACCTATAGCGATGTTTCATGCCGCTGGCTTTATTGCGAGGGATCATGCCCCCGATTTTATAGGGATGGATTATACCGCTATGTGTGTAGCACTGGATTATGCCGCCTACTGAGCGATGGATGCTACTTATGTACCGCTGGTGGACGATGGATACAGGTATTCCGCTATCTTGATAGCGATGAGGTATGACATATTACTTTTGTTATCATCATTTTGAATATTATGTATTGTTTTATACCGTCATGTGTTTGACGATGAGATTATGGATGTCATGTATCGACATGTACCGTCATGTGTTTGACGATGAGATTATGAGTGTCGTGTATCGGCAGGTGCCGTCATATGTTTGATGATGTTATAGTGGGTGTTCTATGTAGACGTGTAGCGTCGCTTTGACGATTAATACATTTATGATTATGTATTTACTTGTATGGTTTGAGTGCCTTTAGTGAGCACATGGTACTGTCTGGATCACTAGTTGACGAGACAATTAGGCCGAGCAGGTTGCTCGAAGAATTATTGGGTGCGCCGTACAGGAATTGTACCGCAGCACATATTCGATGTATATATTGTTCGAGTAATGATATCCTTTGGGTATACTCGCTGGTTTGGCTAAGGCCAAGTATTGGGTGGTAAGAGGAGTCATTGAGGAAACTACTCGCTTGTTACTATGATGTGTATTAGGCATGGACACACCCACCCGGAGGGTGTGGGATAAGTCCTAATGGATTAGGATTACATCGTAGTTGAGCAAGGACACCGGGATGTCCTTTGTGCATTGGTATTGGAGATTTAATGGGTGATGACCCACTACTCTAATGGTTTGTATGGTATGGTATATCGGGATGGAACGTGTGTCACGTTGATAGGTTGGTATGAGCCTATGGGGCCAACGAACCGTTAGCCAGGTATTGTTGCAGTACTTTGGTGTGCTTGTGTTAGCCTTTACGCTACTCGTTGGATTCGAGCTGGGTGAATCGTATGGTGATACGATGAGGGTTATGATAGACTCTTGTAGTCTTTATGTGGCATGGTGTTTGAGGGAGGGAATACCTCACGGGGACGTTTATACGTCGAATGTTTCGAATGACTGGTACCGGAACAGCTCGATTTTGTTGGGAATACCAACGTGTGTGTCAACAAGTCGTCATTAGCTCTGGTTGAGCATCCTTGCATGTGGAATGCGACGGGAGTCATGATTGGATTCGTAGGATATAGCTAGTGGGGTAACACCACTATACCGGTTTTATTCCTTGGAGAAATTTGGATGGCACTGTCATGGAGACAGCTGGTATCGATTGTGGGTTGATTGTAAATCAGCCATGGTAAACATTACTGGTGTTGGACCGAATAATGGATTTCTTACCTTTCGGCGAGACGTTCGAGGAGACGTCTCTGGGGAAATGCTCGAGTTTGTGGAGTGCTATAGCATCGGTTCAGAGCATCTCTAGTTTGAGTATACATGGCGTATACGGGTTTTGGTTTGGTAATAGTTGCTTTGATGCACTATTTGACCAATTGCGTACTTTTGGTTCCGTGATATATTTTGGTATAATATATCCATTTCTCCGAACGGTGGTACGAGGTTGGAGGATCATGGATTCATGACATTTCCTTGAGAGGAAGGCGGTATTATGATACCTACCGGTTGAATCTTTTAGGGAGATTCGTTGTCTTGGTTCGTGTGGTGGTGATGTTGAAATCACGCCCTTTGGTTTTGGTTTGTCAACCATCATTCTCCGTGGGGTGAGAATAATCGAGGTTTGACAGTTGGTTTTGGGATTTGGGTATGATTGAAGATACCCGAGTCTATTGCATTGAGTATGCCTGTTGTGTTGGTGTATGGGCATGTATGCCGTGTGTGTATACGAATGCCAACTTTATTTTGTTCATTGTTGAACGTCGAGTTTGTATGCTTGGTTTGGTGAATCTCCGGTGTGAGATTGTGGAACCTCGAGATCGGTAATCTCGATGGCACGATGCATTCTGATGAATGATCGTGAGGGTTGTTTGACTTCCCCTGAGGAGGGATCGTCGTGTTTTGGAACCATGGTAATTCTTGTTGGATAATTCGATAGCCTTCCTGTTTTAGGATTGTTGGATCCAAGGATAAATGAGGTGGCCAGGATTCAGATTTGTTTAGTGTCATGGCTGACACGTGTTTGGGAATGCAGTTGTTTGTCTTGCATGTCCCCTGTGGAACTTGAGACCTTGTAGAGTCTCAATAGTGTGTTTTGGACCAAGATGGGATTTCTTGGAACACATGGTTGTAGACATCTATAGTGATGTGCTTTGTGTGGATCGGTGACCGTGGGTAACCCGATCCGGGTTGCAAGTGATGCAACTACTCGTTTGGAGGAGATGGACTGGAAAGCGAAAACCGATTTTTCTGTGAGTATACTGTTGTATACTAGTGGTCCCCGTCATAAAAATGTGTGTTAAGCATCGTGGGCAAGTGGTGGATATCATGGAGAGATATCTATGTCAGAACCAAGGGAGATTTGGTTGATTTGCAGTTGTGGCAGATCGACTTCTGGGACGATTCACATCAAGGTATGTTGTTATCTTTCGGGTTTGTATTGGTTTTGACGTTTACTCTATTTTAGAGCTTGGTGCGAAACCGGTGTACTCGCAGTTCATAATTTGATTCTAATGCGGTCCAGAATCGGGTTGTGACTTTGTTCTGTCGGTGTGGTCCTGGTATTACGTAGAGTACACCGGTGCAAATTTCGAGAACGAAATTTTATTAGTGGGGGATAATTGTGATGTCCGGGGATTAATGGTGTTAATCCCAGTGCGGTAATAGTCCTTGATGGATTTTTAATTGTGGCAATTAGGAATTAACTGCGGTTTGGCGTCTCCCGAGGTTGTTAAATCGGGCATTTGGGATCGTTGGAACCAAAGGTTGAGATTGTATTCTCATTTTGGTGGAAAACCTATGGGTTGGGTTTTTAGTGGGACTTGGAGTCCGGGGTACCTTATGTTGGGGCCAGTATGGGGATTTGATGTTGGAGAGAGAGTTTTTGATAATAGATGATTTTTATTGAATCATGATGTATTTGTGGAGGTATTGGTGTGTTGGGGTATTTTGCTATATATACTCGTTGGACTCGAGATTTCCGTCATTTGGCACGGAATCACTTCTCTCCTCTCCTCTCCCCCCTCTTATCGTGTGACCCCTTTCCCCTAACCCTCATCTTTTATCTTTGGAGAAAAATGACCGGAGGCTCGATTAGGAGCCGGATTCTTCGAAGAAAAGATGGTAATCTCCTTCTCCACTCTTGTAGCTTTGATTTGATTGTTTCTTTGTTGGATTTGATTGAGTTTTGGGTTTAGTTTGATTTGGGTGATTTTGGTAAAAATCATAAAATCTTTTGGGTTTGTTTTATTTTGGGTGGAGCACCCTTGTTGGAGGTCCTTGTGTGTGGATTTGTTGTGGTTTTGAGTTGGGAGGAGTTGGGGTATGTTTTGTGGAGGTTTCAAGCTTTCAAAAATGGTGTTTTTTGGGTTGCAGGTCGCGGAGATCGATCGCCCGTTTTTGGCGATCGATCGCGCGCAAGCAGTAGGCTTTTCAGCAAGGTGGCGATCGATCGTGCCTTTTGGGCGATCGATCGCCTCGCGCCAGTAAGGTCTGGCGATCGATCGCTATGTCGAGCGATCGATCGCCGAGGGGCTAGCGATCGATCGCCCGGCATAGCGATCGATCGCTAGCAAGGTTTTGTTGGTTTTCTTGGCTTTTTCGTGGGACTTTGGATTCGCGACTTAAATGGTCAGCTTCCGGGGCAATGTTCGCATTCCAATGGGAATGTTAGATTTTTAAAATGGTTTGGTTGGAGCCAAGTTAAATTAAAAGGAACTCTCGGTTGAGTTTTTTTGGCTATCTTTTAAACTTGTAAAATGGTTTACTTTGGGTGTTATGCATGCTAAGCCGGGTGGCTTTTATTTTGGTAATCGTCATGGATAGACGATATGTTTGGGAGTTTTGAACGTGCTTGGGCACGTGGTTGCAGGCTTGTGTTTAATTGTGAACTATCTATGTGTTAGCGCATAATTCATCGAATCGGAGGACTAGGGCAAAGTCGGACTCGAACTACGGAAAGTATAAGGTACGTGTAACGTATGAGCATGTCCCTTTATTTTAAATGCAGTTGTTGAGTGCTTGACACACTGTGTTGCAATAAATGTTTATGGAAATGCCTAGCATATGGTTTTAGCAATAAACGGTTATTAACGGATATTGAAATACATGATTAATGGTAATTACTACAAATGGATGTATATGCATTGGGAATTGCATGGTGCCGCTTTTGAGCGAGCGATGATCGGATGTGGGTCGCCTTTGAGCGAACATCGGTTATGACGCCACTGCTGTTGAGCATGCGTGAGACTAAAATGCCGCTATGGTAGAGCGAGCAATGAAGTAGAACTATGGAACCCTAAAAGAGATATGTGGGATATTTATAATCATTGTTTAATGATTTGATATTATGGTTATTGTGACATCCCCGAAATGGTTAATTGCTATTTGGCTTTAATTGTGTTTACATGATTAATTATGTGGTAATTGATTATGTTTTGGGATTTATTTACCTTATGTGGAAATGCATGGCCATGTGGGTAGGGTGACCCGGGATTGCATTTCAGGGTGCATGTGGTGCATGTTGGGTAAATATTATGGGAAGCATGATTTATTTGCCTTAGTTAGCAATTTATGTGAAATCATGTGTTAATTGATATTATGGTGCATTTTGAGTAAATGCTTTGGAAAATATCATGTTGGGGTGTTTTATACACCATGAAATTATTTGGTATGAATTTTAATTAATAAACTCACTCTTATACCCAACCCCACCCCATCCACTCTTATTTTACTTTACCAATTTATCTCCAACACCCAAACCCTTCTCCCCCTTCACATTTTCGAGTAGGAGCTCAAGGGTGGAGAGAAGTGCTTGCAAAATCTTGTTTTGAGGAGATTGTTGGGTGATTTGAGATCCCCAAGAGGTATGGGTACCTCATGTGTTAATTTTGTAAGGTTTTATTTGAGTTTGGTTTGGTTTTGAAGGGTTTAAAATGGGTTTGTGTTGGGTGTTGTGATTTTGGTAGTGTTTTGGTTGGATGTTGTTTATATTGAGTTTATGTTGATGTTTAGTGTTGGTTTTGAGTTATTGGTATTGGTTGTTGTTGAGTTGGAGGGTTTGTTTGTGTTTGGGAAGGAGATGGGTGAATAGTGCCCGAATCTCGATTTCCCGCAGCTCGGCGATCGATCGGCGTCCGCTCGCGATCGATCGCGAGCAACAGCGCTGAGGCAGTGCGCTTCGGCGATCGATCGCGAGATGCGCGCGATCGATCGGCGAGGCCGCGATCGATCGGCGCTATCTCCGCGATCGATCGCGGATTGTGCAATTTTGTTGGGCGAGGCAGTGTGATCTCGCGATCGATCGGGGATTGATGGCGATCGATCGCGAGATGCCAAAAATGATGTTTTTGGTTATTTTTGTGGGATTTTTGGTATTGGACTATTATTGGGTTCTAATATTGGTATTTGTGAATATGTAGAACCAACCCAGGTGGCAACGCAGCCAAGGAATTGAGGTCCAACCACATTCCACATTTTGGAAAGGTACGTAGTGGACGTACGGGCACCCAACGGTAACATGTATTTTATATGCTCATTGTTTATGCATTGTGGATGCGAGTATATATGTGGTATTGCATTGTGGATGCATATACATGTTGATTTATGCCATATGAGGTATTGCATTGTGGATGCATATACATGGTAATTTATGCATATTGATGATAGATGCATATTATGATTATTGGATGCACATCCCATGAGTCGTGGTCATCCTTTGATGATTTTAATGCTTGCCGCTTTTTGTATTGGTTCCGCTAAATGTGAAGCGAGGGGTGGGAGCGCCGCATGTTACATTTGAGCGTGGTTGTCATATGGGGCGAGGAAAGGGTATTTGCCGCTCTCTGTGAAGCGAGGGGTGGGAGCGCCGCATGTCCATTGTAGCGAGGTTATCCTATGCCGCCCATATGAAAATAAGCGAGGGGCATTAAAATACACTGTGATGGACAGACTAGGGAATGGTGACCAATATGTGGTACAGTTGAGATGGTATATGATATCATGACATGTTTTGGCCATTAAAAATAATCTGTTGATTATACTCATGAGTTATGGTACAGGGACAACCAAACGGGAAGCGTTTGAAATGCATGGGAAAACAGGAAGTGTTTTATATTGATTATGCATTTACGCTTTATCTTCATATTGTGTTGAATATGAATGATTATTATTGCTCATGTTTGGGGGTTGTCCTTGTAGGTACCTTTTTGGCATGATAGATGGGCTTGAACGGTTTGAGACAGTGAGCTTCACGAGCATCTTTGGTAGATGAAAGGACAGGATTCTTTTGTATAGTGCCTACTCTAGGAGTAGCGTAAAACTATAGTGGACACATTCATTTGTTGGAATGTAATTAATCCTTTTGGTAGTCCTTTATTTTGGCATGTAAATGCTTAAGCTCATAGACTCAACTTGTTTACTCTACTCTGATCATTTATTTAGCTCTATTATGCCTTTATTCCGCACTTAAGGATTAGGGTCCTTACATTAGTGGTATCAGAGCAGTGGTTAGAGAACCCGGGAACGAGTGAAGGGTAGCCTTAGCATGGTTGGCTAGGTGCTTACATTTGAAGCATGTTTATGCATGTGGTGCATATTACTGTATATCCTGTTATACTAACATGCTTATATCACTCCTGTTATCTAACGACATGTTATATATTGCTTTGGATTGTTGTTAACATTTGTGTTACAGCATGGCTGCTAATGAGGAAGTCGGAGATGTTGGGAGTGTAAATGCGAGTATCGGACAGGCTAATCCTCTACCTCCACCGGCTGTAGGAATGGAACCAGTGGTCCAGTTATTGCTACCGGGTGAGATTAGCTTGACGCAGTTTCTGTCTTATCATCCGCCCCGGTTTGAGGGGACAGAGTCCGGAGAAGAAGCGGAAGAGTGGCTGGAGAGGCTTGAGCAGATCTTTGTATCGGCTCCTTGTGCTATTACTGCTTGGCTGAGGCTGGCGGAGTTCCAGTTGGCTAAGAAACCATTGATGTGGTGGAGGAGCACAGTGATGGAGATGAGAGCACTGGGTGCTGTGATTGACTGGACGCTCTTCAGGACCAGGTTCTTGAACCGATACTTCTCCGCGGCAGCAAGACAGACAAAAGAGGATGAATTTGCAAGCCTGAGGCAGGGGAACATGACAGTGGCAGACTATGCCACACAGTACTCATCACTACTTAGGTATGTCCCCCATATTGCCTCTGATGGACGTGCCAAGATGAGAAATTTCATGAAAGGACTGCGACCGGAGCTCTATGACCGGGTTATCATCAATAACCCAACTTCTTTTGATGATGCTCTCACAAGAGCGGAGCTTGCTGAGCTAGGAGTGGGAGCTTATGCCATGCCACCACCGGTACCGCAACAGAGGCAGACTAGTGACAGTTTGAGGCCTCGGGGTGAGCCATTTAAGCCCCGTGGTGCCTCTTCATCTTCGCGGTATGGTGGGAAGAAACACTTTGGACAGAAGCAGGATAACAAGAAGGGTAATTGGTCGGCCAATCGAGGATCTTCACAAGGGGAGAGGCCGGGAGAGCCTAGGTGCAACAATTGTGGAGGACCGCATTCTTCAAATAAGTGTCCTGCATGTTATGTCTGTGGCAAGATGGGCCACATTGCTCGGTATTGTCCCACCAGGGGAGGCCAGTCAGAGTATCAGGGCAACAGGCCAAGGTTTGAGGACAGGACAGTGCAGCAGAGGCAGCAATTTGGGCCTCGTCCATCGGGAGGTCAGACAGTGGGACCACCCCAGGGACAAGTATATGCACTGACCAGGGAGCAGGCTCAGGCAGCTCCAGAGGAGGTGATTGCCGGTACGTGTCATTTATTTACGTACCCTGCTTTTGTTTTGATAGATACAGGTGCCTCCCATTCCTTTGTGTCTGTGGGATTTGTGGAAAGACACCATATGCGCACGTCTTCTTTGCCCACGCCTCTATTGGTCTCGACACCCGCTGGAAGAAACGTCGTTGCTGATCAGTTCTTGGCAGATAGCCTCATTTATTTTGAGGGCAACGAATTGAGGTCAGACTTGATTGTGCTGGGTATGTCAGACTTTGACTGCATCTTGGGAATTGATGTTCTGAACAGATATCAGGCAGTGGTAGATTGCCGACAGAGAACAGTGAAGTTCAGACCTGAGTTGGGCAGTCAGTGGACTTTCTTTGGCAACGGGTCTCGTGCGAAGATTCCGTTGATTTCAGCGATCAAGATGTCTCAGCTGTTGGAACGTGGGCACACGGGCTATCTTATTTATGCCGTGGACACGTCTGGAAAGAGTAAAGAACTGAGAGTTGAGGATGTACCAGTTGTGGCAGAATTTGCTGATGTATTTCCAGAAGAGATCCCAGGATTTCCACCGGCCAGGGAAGTTGAATTTGGGATCGAGTTGCTGCCAGGGACATCCGCTATCTCTCGTGCACCTTATAGGATGGCACCGGCTGAGTTGAGAGAATTGAAAGAACAGTTGCAGGATCTCTTGGACAAGGGGTATATACGCCCGAGCGTGTCGCCATGGGGCGCACCAGTTCTCTTTGTGAAGAAGAAGGACGGTTCGATGCGGCTGTGCATCGATTACCGGCAACTGAATAAGGCTACAGTGAAGAATAAGTATCCTCTTCCAAGGATAGACGATTTGTTTGATCAGTTGCAAGGTACCATGGTGTATAGCAAGATTGATTTGAGATCCGGGTATCATCAGATTCGGGTCAGAGAGGAAGATGTGCAAAAGACAGCGTTCCGGACTCGATACGGGCATTATGAGTTCTTGGTGATGCCGTTCGGTGTGACGAACGCCCCGGCCGTCTTTATGAGTCTGATGAACAGAGTGTTTCAGCCGTATCTTGATCAGTTCGTCATCGTGTTTATTGACGACATTCTTATCTACTCCCGGAGTGAGGAAGATCATGTGAAACACTTGAGGACAGTGCTTCAGATTCTCAGAGAGCATCAGTTGTATGCTAAGCTCAGTAAATGCGAGTTTTGGCTGAGCAGTGTAGTGTTTCTGGGGCATGTCATTTCGAGCAACGGGATATCAGTGGACCCGAAGAAGATTGAGGCTGTGATGGAGTGGGCTGCCCCCACTTCTGTGCCTGAGATCCGGAGTTTCCTTGGTTTGGCCGGGTATTATCGGCGCTTCGTCGCGGGCTTTTCGAAGATTGCCAAGCCGCTGACTCAGTTGACTCAGAAGGGTGTGCCTTTCTTTTGGTCAGAAGCTTGTGAGGAGAGCTTCCAGGAGTTGAAGCACCGGTTGACGACGGCGCCAGTGTTAGTGATTCCGACGGAGAACTCCAGATTTGTTCTGTATACGGATGCATCGCTTCAGGGCCTTGGGTGTGTTCTGATGCAAGATAAGCATGTGGTAGCTTATGCATCGAGGCAGTTGAAGCCGCATGAGACCAGATATCCAGTTCACGACTTGGAATTGGCGGCTATCATCTTTGCCCTGAAGATCTGGAGGCACTACTTATATGGCACTTCATTCACCATATACACGGATCACAAGAGCCTCAAGTTTCTATTTACTCAGGCGGAGCTGAACATGAGACAGAGGAGATGGATGGACCTACTCAAGGACTATGACTGCGAGATTGAGTACCATCCGGGGAAGGCCAATTTGACAGCAGACGCTTTGAGCCGGAAAGTGAGGAGTTCTGCTGAGGATGTCATCCATTTGTCGGCTATGATGATCTCCTATTGTCATCTCGGCTATGATTTTGACATAGATGCATCACCAGTGTATGTCTCTACCTTATTAGCTGAGCCAGATATTTATGAGAACATCAGGAGAGCTCAGAGATCGGATGCTGAGGTTCAGAGATGGTTGTCTATAGTGCATCTTGGTCAGCCGACGAAGTTCAGAGTGGCCGACGACGGATCTTTGAGATTGGGTAACCGCTGGGTAGTTCCGAGTACGCCGGAGTTGCGTAAGGGAATCTTGGAGCGAGCTCACAGTAGTAGACTTAGCATCCACCCAGGCGGGAAGAAGATGTACAGAGATCTGCGTGGTCAGTTTTGGTGGAAGAGAATGAAGTCCGATGTCGTCGCTTTTGTGAAGAGGTGTTTGATCTGCCAGCAGGTTAAGGCAGAGAGACAGAGACCTGGCGGCGAGTTGAGAAGCTTGGAGATACCGAAGTGGAAGTGGGAGCACATTTCCATGGACTTCGTGACTCATTTGCCGAGGAGTGCTTCAGGCTTCGATGCTATTTGGGTGATTGTGGACAGATTGACTAAGGTAGCCCACTTTATCCCCTATAGCATGACATTTACATTCCTGAGGATGGCGCAGTTGTATATTAGAGATGTGGTGAGATTGCATGGGATCCCCGTTTCCATTGTGTCAGATCGAGATCCGCGATTCACATCTCATTTCTGGGAAGGCCTTCAGTCAGCTTTGGGAACTGAGGTCAGATTGAGCACTGCTTATCATCCTCAGACGGATGGCCAGACCGAGCGCACTATTCAGACGCTCGAGGACATGTTAAGAGCTTGCGTTTTGGAGTTCGATGCCTCTTGGCAGGATTCAGTGCCTTTGGTAGAGTTTTCGTATAACAATAGCTACCAGGCAAGTATTCAGATGGCTCCGTTTGAAGCTCTTTATGGCAGAAGATGTAGATCGCCCTTATGTTGGGATGATTTGGACAGTAGATCAGTCGGAGGGCCTGAGTTGATCCGGGAAATGGAAGAGAAGATAAAGACTATAAGGCAGAAAATGAAAGCAGCCCAAGACAGACAGGCAGCTTATGCAAATAAACGGCGGAGACCGTTAGAGTTTCAGTTGGGAGATAAGGTCTGTTTGAAGATCTCGCCTTTCAGAGGCGTTGTGCGGTTTGGGATGCGCGGGAAACTGTCTCCGAGGTTTGTGGGACCGTACGAGATCTTGCAGCGCATTGGCACATTGGCTTACCGACTGGCTTTGCCGCCTTCTTTATCTAGTATACATGATGTGTTTCATGTATCGATGCTGCGGAAGTATGAGCCGGATCCGTCTCACGTGTTACAGCCTTCCGAAGTTCAGTTAGAGTCAGATATATCTTATGTGGAATGGCCTGTTAGAATTCTGGACAGAGCAGACCGTAGACTTCGGAACAAAGTGATACCGATGATCAAAGTTCAGTGGTATCGCAGGGGTGTCGAGGAGGCTACGTGGGAGACGGAGCAGCATATGGTGCAGCACTACCCGGAACTATTCTCTGGTATGAGTTTATGTTTAGTTTCTGTTGGGGTAAGTGCATGTGATTTCGAGGACGAAATCTTATAAGTAGGGGAGTATTGTGACATCCCCGAAATGGTTAATTGCTATTTGGCTTTAATTGTGTTTACATGATTAATTATGTGGTAATTGATTATGTTTTGGGATTTATTTACCTTATGTGGAAATGCATGGCCATGTGGGTAGGGTGACCCGGGATTGCATTTCAGGGTGCATGTGGTGCATGTTGGGTAAATATTATGGGAAGCATGATTTATTTGCCTTAGTTAGCAATTTATGTGAAATCATGTGTTAATTGATATTATGGTGCATTTTGAGTAAATGCTTTGGAAAATATCATGTTGGGGTGTTTTATACACCATGAAATTATTTGGTATGAATTTTAATTAATAAACTCACTCTTATACCCAACCCCACCCCATCCACTCTTATTTTACTTTACCAATTTATCTCCAACACCCAAACCCTTCTCCCCCTTCACATTTTCGAGTAGGAGCTCAAGGGTGGAGAGAAGTGCTTGCAAAATCTTGTTTTGAGGAGATTGTTGGGTGATTTGAGATCCCCAAGAGGTATGGGTACCTCATGTGTTAATTTTGTAAGGTTTTATTTGAGTTTGGTTTGGTTTTGAAGGGTTTAAAATGGGTTTGTGTTGGGTGTTGTGATTTTGGTAGTGTTTTGGTTGGATGTTGTTTATATTGAGTTTATGTTGATGTTTAGTGTTGGTTTTGAGTTATTGGTATTGGTTGTTGTTGAGTTGGAGGGTTTGTTTGTGTTTGGGAAGGAGATGGGTGAATAGTGCCCGAATCTCGATTTCCCGCAGCTCGGCGATCGATCGGCGTCCGCTCGCGATCGATCGCGAGCAACAGCGCTGAGGCAGTGCGCTTCGGCGATCGATCGCGAGATGCGCGCGATCGATCGGCGAGGCCGCGATCGATCGGCGCTATCTCCGCGATCGATCGCGGATTGTGCAATTTTGTTGGGCGAGGCAGTGTGATCTCGCGATCGATCGGGGATTGATGGCGATCGATCGCGAGATGCCAAAAATGATGTTTTTGGTTATTTTTGTGGGATTTTTGGTATTGGACTATTATTGGGTTCTAATATTGGTATTTGTGAATATGTAGAACCAACCCAGGTGGCAACGCAGCCAAGGAATTGAGGTCCAACCACATTCCACATTTTGGAAAGGTACGTAGTGGACGTACGGGCACCCAACGGTAACATGTATTTTATATGCTCATTGTTTATGCATTGTGGATGCGAGTATATATGTGGTATTGCATTGTGGATGCATATACATGTTGATTTATGCCATATGAGGTATTGCATTGTGGATGCATATACATGGTAATTTATGCATATTGATGATAGATGCATATTATGATTATTGGATGCACATCCCATGAGTCGTGGTCATCCTTTGATGATTTTAATGCTTGCCGCTTTTTGTATTGGTTCCGCTAAATGTGAAGCGAGGGGTGGGAGCGCCGCATGTTACATTTGAGCGTGGTTGTCATATGGGGCGAGGAAAGGGTATTTGCCGCTCTCTGTGAAGCGAGGGGTGGGAGCGCCGCATGTCCATTGTAGCGAGGTTATCCTATGCCGCCCATATGAAAATAAGCGAGGGGCATTAAAATACACTGTGATGGACAGACTAGGGAATGGTGACCAATATGTGGTACAGTTGAGATGGTATATGATATCATGACATGTTTTGGCCATTAAAAATAATCTGTTGATTATACTCATGAGTTATGGTACAGGGACAACCAAACGGGAAGCGTTTGAAATGCATGGGAAAACAGGAAGTGTTTTATATTGATTATGCATTTACGCTTTATCTTCATATTGTGTTGAATATGAATGATTATTATTGCTCATGTTTGGGGGTTGTCCTTGTAGGTACCTTTTTGGCATGATAGATGGGCTTGAACGGTTTGAGACAGTGAGCTTCACGAGCATCTTTGGTAGATGAAAGGACATGATTCTTTTGTATAGTGCCTACTCTAGGAGTAGCGTAAAACTATAGTGGACACATTCATTTGTTGGAATGTAATTAATCCTTTTGGTAGTCCTTTATTTTGGCATGTAAATGCTTAAGCTCATAGACTCAACTTGTTTACTCTACTCTGATCATTTATTTAGCTCTATTATGCCTTTATTCCGCACTTAAGGATTAGGGTCCTTACAGTTATAATGTCGGTATGTGGCAAGTGAATTCGTTAATCAATGTAATGATTAACTGGCATTTGGGTATTTGATGCTTTCAGTTATTTTGAGAACAGGGACAGTACGGGGGATCCCGGATGAGGATGATGCCATCCAGGGAGTATCTCTTATATTTCATAGCATTTACATGTTGTAAATTATGAATTGTATTATTGTGATTATGGGTTTTGGGTTATTGGTATGCTCACCCCGCGTGGGGGCTGTCTCTGTTAGGACAGGTTATTAGGTACATCGATGGCTTGGAATTGAGCTCGAGCGGCGGATTTGAGGTGCTCCCAGGATCGAGGTACCAGCGACGGTATTGAGCATGATACTTTATACATTAGATACACGCCTACTTATTCGACGCTCGCATGTGAGCAGTATTATGTGTATATGGAATGTATAAAGAAGACGATGGCCTTTCTCTTTTCATTTATGTGTTGCATGCAATTAATTATGAATTGCAAAATGAAATGAGAGCATGTTAGTGTATGTTTAAAGGTGCATGACATGTTTTATGGAATTTAGTTGGGAAAGTAGACATTATACGAATAATGTAAAGGAATTTTATAGATAATATTCATGCTAAAGTTGCATGTAATCACTTTCCCCTTAATAACATGATAGTATGCACTAAAGTACAGAGGTTAATACACTAATATCGGGTTAAGGGCACGGGGGTCCTTACAATATGAAAACCCAACCTTGTCCAAACAAGAAATTGAAATTACGTTTCTCGTGATAGAAGGCACAAAATAACAGTCTTTTAAATCCAATAATAAACCAGAAGGCAAAGTTAAAGAGTAACCTCCTATAGCTAATGCAGCAACTGTAGCTATCAGGCAACGATTGCAAGATTAAGTCAGTGGCCAACTCTTGGTCCCATGGAAAACCCAGCTTCTCAAGATTCTCAATATACCCAATCATCTTAAGTACATGAGTTCCAACAAGGCTTCCTTCTACCATTCTGCACTGGAATAACGCTCTAGAGACATCATATCTCTCTTGTCTAGCTTGTTGTTGGTAGAGTTGCTTTAAGTGATCGATCATATCGAGCGCCTCCATTTCCTCATGTTGCTTCTGAAGCTCAGAGTTCATGGTGGCAAGCATAAGGCAACCAACATCAAGTGCGTCATTTTGATGCTTCTTGTAAGCATCCTTATCGGCTTTAGCGGCCGTCAAGGGAGGTTCCTCAGCAGGTAAGGGTTCCTCTAGGACATATTGCTTTTCCTCTTGTTTGAGGACGATCCTCAAATTCCTATACCAGTCTAGGAAATTAGTCCCATTCAGTTTGTCCTTCTCAAGGACCGATCGCAATGATAATGTGCTAGTTATGTTGTTTGATGCCATGGATATCTACAATATAAATATGCAAAATAAGTTTATGATTTTAATCATTTAATAAGGTCCTATATTAAATGACACTCCCAATATTTTGTTTAAAATTATCAACCCTCGAAACCTTAGTGGGCCAAGATCCATATTTCACCTAATCCTGAGTTAGCTTTGGCTAATCACCCAAGACTTGGTTATTTAGGTAGACAACACTTTGTCAATTACATCACATGTAATTCTTGGATAAACATTTTGTTCAAATTCATCTAATGAATTATTATCCAACCCCATGCCTCTAGGTTCCCAATCCTATCGAGATAACCTAGTTAAGTCGGACCCAATTTAAAGTAAAACGGATATCACTTTTATTCTTTCGCGCCTTACCAAGATTGTCACGGTGCTTTGGTTTGGCAAACCCAAACATGTTCAATCGAAGTCTTGACGAGTACTTTTAATTTTGGAAAGCATCTAAAACTTAATGTTATTAGAGGGATTTATTGATCTCATGATTTTATTAATATTGAAAATATGTCTGGTACATATATAATATATACATATCTACATATATGTATATCAAACATCAATATCAAATAAAACGATAAACATGCATCTCATACATCAACATAAAATAAGCGTGACATGGTCATAGCCCCAACTAATGATTTTCTCAAGACAATGAGAAAATCCTAAAAGGTCAACGTAAGGTAACTTCTCCAAGCACCTCTTTGGCTCCCTTTTGTGAATGTCCTCCTCATCCCGGCACCTTGGTCCATCTTCATTGATCTCCATCAACAAAATAAACTATACTATATAACAATTACATGATATAGAGAATTCCTCGAGTTACATTCGAGGGGAACATAGGGGAGGGATAACATTTAGGAAAAATAGAGAAGGCACGACACACAGGCCGTATTAAATTACAAACATTCACAAAATCCTATCTAATAGGTCATAGGGCTATAACCATGCACCATGCTCAAACAACACATAAACCATGCTATAACAATTAATGAATTAAATTCTAAACATTTTAAAATTTAATTCCAATTAAAACTGTAAAATAAAATTTTATGAAATTATCGTACGCTCGGGACATCACATGCCACGGAAACTTGGCGCGTCACAAGCCATGGACTTGCTAACCCTAGCAAGCCCACGGTTGCAGCCATGTTTCGGACCAAGGGTTCGAAAACCCTAGCCTAACCCACGACCCAACCATGCACGAGACTAGGTGTAAGGACCCTAGTTCCTTAAGTGTGGATTAAAGGCAGAATTAGAGCTAACATGCATTATAAGAGTTTAAAAGTTCGTGTTCAGACTTTGACTCTTAAGAATTACATGCCAAGTTAAGGACTATCAAATGGATTAGTTACATTCTCAAACAAATGAATGTTATTCACTATAGCTTTACACTACTCCTAGATTAGACACTATACAAAATAATCATGTCCTTCATCTATCAAAAGCGTTCTTCACGAGCTCACTGCCTCAACCAACCTTAGCCCCTTTATCATGCCAAAATGTATCTACAAGGACAACCCCCAAAACATGAGCATATAATAATTCATATCCAAAACAATATGAATATAAGGCGTAAATGCATAAACCGTAATAAAACAATTTCTATTTTTCCCATGCATTTTAAACGCTCCCTTTTTTGGTTGTCCCTGTACCATAACTCATGAGTATAATCAATAGATTATTTAATGGTTCACACATGTCATGACATAACACCATTCCATTATCACCAATTACCAATCCATAGTCTGTTATAATAGTGTAGTTTAATGCACCTCGCTTGTCATGACAACGGCGCTAATACCCTCACTTCGACATATTAGCGGCATTGAATAACCTCGCGCAAATGCGACATGCGGCAACACCCTCACTTCAACATTTGGCGGCAAATATTCTTTCCTCGCTACAATATGACAGCGGCAAGTATTCTATCATCGTTTCAAGTGACAGCAGCAAAGCATTAAAATCATCACTCTATATAACCATGACTCATGGGATGTGCACCAACAATCATCATATGCATATACAATCATCATGCATAATTCAACATGTATTTGCATCCACAATGCACAATTCCATATAATCGCATCCACAATGCATAATCAATGAGTATAATAGATACATGTACCGTTAGGTGCTCGTACGTCTCTTTACGTACCTTTCCAAAAGTGGGATTTGATATGGCTTCACTTCCTTGGTTGCGTCGCCACCTGGGATGGTTCTACACAATCACACAACCCAATATTAGAAGCCAAATAATAGCCAAATACCAAAAATTTGTCAAAAAAATACGTTTCCCACTTTTCAGCTACTGGCGATCGATCGCTATATCGAGGCGATCGATCGCGAGCCTCACCGATCGATCGCTTTGTTATAGCGATCGATCGCCAGACCGTTCTGCCTCACGCCGATCGATCGCGACATTTCCAGCGTTCGATCTCCCGCAACAGATTTTGCCACGGCCCTTCGGCGATCGATCGCTGCGTTTGTAGCGATCGATCGCCACCTGCTGTGCGCGCGATTTCTCCATTTTTTTCACCTCAAATCTTTTCCAACCCATCACAACTCAAACACCAACACATCAACAATACAAAAATACTAAAAACCTTCAATAAACACCTTCATACAACCATAAATCCAACCCCCAATCAAAAATAACACCAACCCAAAATAAACTCATTTCAAACAATCAAAAACCATTTCAAAACCAAACCAAACACCATAAAAACTTCAAGGAGGTATCCATACCTCTTGGGGACTCCAAATCCTACCAATAATCTTACAAACAAGACTTTTGCAAGGATTTCCCCTCCACTTTCAAGCCAAAAAAGAAAATAGTGAATGGGTTAGGGTTGGGGAGTGAATTGGGGATTTTGTAAAGTGATGGGTAAAGTGGGGGGTAGTGGGGTTAAAGGGTTAATTAAAATTGTACCCCAACAATTTACATGATGTACAAAAAATCCCAACATGATATTTTAAAAGCATTTTACCAAAATGCACCAAAATCCCATTAAGCACATATTTCACCAAAAATATCAACCATCACATTAAACCATTATAACACTCAATTACCCAACATGTATAACATGCACCGTGAAACGTTCTACTGGGTCACGCCTACCATGTGATTAAGCATTTCTACATGATAATTAATTCCAACACATAATTCAATTATCGCCATAATTAATCACGTAAACATAATTAATGCCCAAATTGCAATTAATCATTTCCGGGATATCACAATACTCCCCTACTTATAAGATTTCGTCCTCGAAATCGCATGCACTTACCCAAATGAAACTAAACATAAATCACATACCAGAAAATAGTTCCGGGTAGTGCTGCACCATATGCCGCTCCGTCTCCCACATAGTCTCCTCGACACCCCGGTGATCCCACTGAACTTTAATCATAGGTATCACTTTGTTCCGAAGTCTGCGGTCTGCTCGATCCAGAATTCTAACAGGCCATTCCACGTAAGACACATCGGATTCTAACTGAACCTCGGAAGGCTGCAACACATGCGACGGATCCGGCTCATACTTCCGCAACATAGACACATAAACATATCGTGTATACCAGACAAAGAAAGTGGCAAGGCCAGTCGGTAAGCTAAGGTGCCAATGCGCTGCAAGATCTCGTACGGCCCAATATACCTCGGAGACAATTTCCCATGCATCCCAAATTGCACCACACCTATGAAAGGTGAGATCTTCAAGAAGACCTTATCTCCCAACTGAAATTCTAACGGTCGCTGCCGTTTATTAGCATAAGCCGCCTGTCTGTCCTGGGCTGCTTTCATTTTCTTCCTTATCACCTTTATCTTTTCTTCTATTTCCCAAACCAGTTCCGCTCCTCCGACCGATTTACGATCCAAGTCATCCCAACACATGGGTGATCTACATCGTCTACCAAAAGGGCCTCAAAAGGAGCCATCTGAATGCTTGCCTGGTAGCTATTGTTATATGAGAACTCTACCAAGCCCAGTGAATCCTGCCAAGAAGCATCAAAATCCAATACACATGCCCTCAACATGTCCTCGAGCGTTTGGATAGTACGCTTGGTCTGACCATCCATTTGAGGATGATATGCAGTGCTCAACCTAACTTCAGTTCCCAAAGCTGACTGAAGACCTTCCCAAAAATGAGATGTGAATCGTGGATCTCGATTCGACACTATGGAAATGGGGATCCCGTGCAATCTTACACATCTCGAATATACAACTGAGCCATCCTCAAATAGGTGAAGGTCATACCATAGGGGATGAAATGAGCTACTTTGGTCAATCTGTCCACAATCACCCAAATGGCATCAAAACCTGAAGCACTCCTAGGCAAGTGAGTCACAAAGTTCATGGATATGTGTTCCCACTTCCATTTTGGTATCTCCAAACTCTTCAACTCACCACCAGGTCTCTGTCTCTCTGCCTTGACCTGCTGGCAGATCAAGCACCTCTTAACGAAAGCGACGACATCACACTTCATTCTTTTCCACCAAAACTGATCACGTAGATCCTTATACATCTTTTTCCCGCCTGGGTGGATACTAAGCCTGCTATTATGAGCTCGCTCCAAGATTCCTCTACGCAACTCCAGCGTACTCGGAACCACCCAACGGTCACCCAATCTCAAGGATCCGTCCTCAGCCACCATGAACTTCGATGGCTGACCAAGATGTACTAATGATAACCATCTCTGTATCTCATCATCTGTCTTCTGAGCTCTCCTGATATTCTCATAGATATCTGGCTCAGCTAATAAGGCCGATACATACATTGATGATGTATCTATGTCGAAGTCATAGCCTAGATGGCAATAAGAAGTCATCATGGCTGACAAATGTATGACCTCCTCAGTAGTACTCCTCACTTTCCGGTTCAAGGCGTCTGCTGTCAAGTTATCTTTTCCAGGATGGTACTCAATCTCACAATCATAGTCCTTGAGTAAGTCCATCCACCTTCTCTGCCTCATATTCAGTTCTGCCTGAGTGAATAAGAACTTCAGGTTCTTGTGGTCCGTGTAAATGGTAAACGACGTACCATACAAATAATGCCTCCAAATCTTCAGGGCAAAGATAATAGCCGCCAACTCCAAATCATGGACAGGATATCTAGTCTCATACGGCTTCAACTGCCTCGATGCATAAGCTACCACATGCTTATCTTGCATCAATACACACCCAAGACCCTGAAGCGATGCATCGGTATAAAAAACAAAACCTCGTGTTCTCCGTAGGAATCACTAATACAGGCGTCGTCGTCAACCGGTGTTTCAACTCTTGGAAGCTTTCCTCACAAGCCTCTGACCAAACGAATGGTACTCCCTTTTGGGTCAACTATGTCAATGGCTTGGCGATCTTTGAAAATCCCTCGATGAAGCGTCGATAATAACCGGCCAAACCAAGGAGCTCCGTATCTCGGGCACAGAAGTGGGTGCAGCCCACTCCATCACAGCTTCTATCTTTCTGGGATCCACCGATATCCCACTGCTAGATATGACATGCCCCAAAAACATTACACTGCTCAACCAAAACTCACACTTGCTGAGCTTGGCGTATAACTGGTGATCTCTGAGAATCTGGAATAGTGTCCTCAAGTGTTTCACGTGCTCTTCCTCGCTCCGGGAGTAGATGAGTATGTCATCAATAATTACAATGACGAACTGGTCAAGATATGGTTGAAACACTCTGTTCATCAAGATCATAAAGATAGCTGGGGCGTTCGTCACACCGAACAGCATCACTAGGAACTCATAGTGCCCATACCGAGTCTGAAATGTTGTCTTCTGCACATCCTCCTCTCTGACCCGAATCTGGTGGTACCCTGATCTCAAATCAATCTTGATATACAGTTTTGTACCTTGCAACTGGTCAAATAAATCATCAATCCTTGGGAGAGGATACTTGTTCTTCACCGTGGCCTTATTCAGTTGCCGGTAATCGATGCACAACCGCATCGAGCCATCCTTCTTTTTCACAAAGAGAACCGGTGCGCCCCAAGGTGATACGCTAGGGCGTATATATCCTTTGTCAAGGAGTTCTTGCAACTGTTCCTTCAATTCCCTTAACTCCGCCGGTGCCATCCTGTAAGGTGCACGAGAGATAGCGGATGTCCCCGGTAATAACTCAATCCCAAACTCGACTTCTCTAGCCGGTGGGAATCCTGGAATCTCCTCCGGGAACACATCAGCAAACTCTGCTACCACTGGTACATCCTCAACTCTTAATTCTTTACTCTTTCCCGTCGTGTCCACGGCATAGATAAGATAGCCCGTGTGTCCATGTTCCAATAATTGGGACATTTTGACCGCTGAAATCAACGGAATCTTCGCACGAGAACTGTTGCCATAGAAAGTCCACTGAATTCCCAAATCAGATCTGAACCGTACTGTTCTCTGCCAACAATCTACCACTGCTTGATATCTGTTCAGAATGTTGATTCCCACAATGCAGTCGAAGTCTCACATACCCAACACGATCAAGTCTGCCTTCAACTCGTTGCCCTCAAAATAAATGAGGCAATCCGTAAGAAACTGATCAGTAATAACATTTCTTCTAGTGGGTGTCGAGACCATGAGAGGCGTGGGTAACTTAGACGTGCGCATATGGTGTCTCTCCACAAAGCCAACATATACAAAAGAGTGGGAGGCACCTGTATCTATCAAAATAAAAGCAGGGTACGTAAATAAATGGCACGTACCGACGATCACCTCCTCCGGGGCTGCCTGGACCTGCTCTCTAGTCAGTGCATACACTTGCCCCTGAGACGGTCCCACTGTCTGACCTCCCGATGGTCGAGTCATAACCTGCTGCCTCTGATGCACTGTCCTGTCCTAAAATCTAGGCATGTTCCCTTGGAAATCTGATTGTCCTCCGCGAGTGGGGCAATACCGAGAGATGTGGCCCATCTTACCACAACTGTAACAAGCAGGGCAGTTGATCGAAGAGTGTGGCCCTCCACAATTGTCACACCTCGTTTCCCCCGATCTATTCACTTGTATAGGTCCCTGGTTGGCCAATGGACTGCCCTTCCTATTTTCCTATTTCCGGTTGAAGGATTTCTTCCCGCTGAACCGAGAGGATGAAGAAGCACCACGAGGCTTAAATGACTCTCCTCGTGGCCTCAAGCTATCAGTAACTTGCCTCTGTTGTGGCACATGTGGGGGTACAGCATTAGGATATGCCCCAACTCCGTTCTCCGCAAGTTCTGCCCTAGTAAGAGCATCATCAAAAGAAGTGGGGTTGTTGGTGATAACCCGGTCAAATAGTGCATAGCATAGTCTGATACTGTCATGCCTCCTTGCTTCAAGTTTGTGAACTCATCTTCCTTTATCTGTCTCGCAGCCGCAGAAAAATACTGGTTCAGAAATCGGGTTCTGAAGAGAGTCCAATCAATTAACATACCCTGAGCCCTCAGTTCCATCACCGTGGTCTTCCACCACATGGAAGGTTTCTTTGCTAACTGGAACTCCGCCAACCTCAGCCATGCCGTCCTTGCACAAAGAGCGGACACAAATATATGTTCCACTCTCTCAAGACACTCCTCAACCTCTTCCCCTGTCTCTGTCCCCTCAAACTGGGGCGGGTGGAAAGTCAGAAACTGAGTCAGACTGAGCTCACCTGGCAATAATAGCTGAGCTACCGGTTCTAATCCCACAGCTGGTGGTGGTAAAGGATTTTTCTGGCCTATGCTTGCATTAACACTGCCAACGTCACCTACCTCTTCATTGAGGTTCCCCAAGTTCATAGCCGCCATGCTGTAACACAAGGGTTAACAACAATTCCAAAACAATACATATGTTATGCCGTTAGATAACAGGAATGATAATAAGCATGTTAGTATAACAATTTATACACCAGTATGCACCACATGCATAAACATGCCCAAATGTAAACACCTAGCCAATCATGCTAAGGCTACCCTTCACTCGTTCCCGGGTTCTCTAACCACTGCTCTGATACCACTAATGTACGGACCCTAGTTCCTTAAGTGCGGATTAAAGGCAGAATTAGGGCTAACATGCATTATCAGAGTTTAAAAGTCCGTGTTCAGACTTTGAGCCTTAAGAATTACATGCCAAGTTAAGGACTATCAAATGGATTAGTTACATTCTCAAACAAATGAATGTTATTCACTATAGCTTTACACTACTCTTAGAGTAGACACTATACAAAATAATCCAGTCCTTCATCTATCAAAAGCGTTCTTCACGAGCTCACCGCCTCAACCCGCCTTAGCCCCTTTATCATGCCAAAATGTTCCTACAAGGACAACCCCCAAAACATGAGAATATAATAATTCATATCCAACACAATATGAATATAAGGCGTAAATGCATAAACCGTAATAAAACACTTCCTGTTTTTCCCATGCATTTTAAACGATCCCTTTTTTGGTTGTCCCGGTACCATAACTCATGAGTATAATCATTAGATTATTTAATGGTTCCCACATGTCATGACATAACACCATTCCATTATCACCAATTACCAATCCCTAGTCTGCTATAATAGTGTATTTTAATGCACCTCGCTTGTCATGACAACGGCATTAATACCCCTCGCTTCGACATATTAGCAGCATTAAATAACATCGCGCAAATGCGACATGCGACAACACCCTCGCTTCAACATTTGGCGGCAATATTCTTTCCTCGCTACGATATGACAGCGACAAGTATTCTATCATCGTTTCAAGTGACAGCGGCAAAGCATTAAAATCATCACTCTATATAACCATGACTAATGTAGGGTCTTCCTACCATGACAGTGATTAATAACATAAAAAGGGCTAAACATGCATTTTTATAACGTTTTAGGGTTCCGGTTGTTACGTGAGCTAATAGGATTACGGGCCAAAATAAAAACTTCATAACTTAATAGATACATTCCTAAACAAGAATGCTAACGTTTTAGATTTATACTACTCCTAGAGTAGATACTAAACATAAACAGAATCCTATTCATCTTGTATCCTTGTAGCTCACTGCTTCAACCCGACCCTTAGCCCCTTCAATCCAAAAGCGTACCTACAGGGACAACACATCATGAGAATATTCATCTTTACTTAACATCTTATTAAAAAGGCATAACAGTAAATGCATGAAATCTTAACTAAGTAAACTTGCTGGTTTTTCATTAACTTCTTTTTATTGTCCCTGATCATATTCATGCATATGGGCATCTTACCCTATCGTATGGCATCTTACCATATCATAAACATCGTATGGCATCTTATCATATGGGCATCTTACCCTGTGGCATCTTACCAAATCATAAACATCGTATGGCCTCTTACCATATGGGCATCTTACCCTGTGGCATCTTACCACATCATAAACATCGTATGGCTTCTTACCATATGAGCATCTTACCCAGTGGCATCTTACCACATCATAAACATCATATGGCTTCTTACCATATGGGCATCTTACCCTGTGGCATCTTACCACATCATAAACATCGTATGATTATATAAACATCATATAAACATCATCATTTCATCGTAAATACTCATGCGATAAATGCATAGTCATAGTGTAGATGTGTGTTTTACCGTCCGATGCCCGTACGTCTCTTACGTACCTTTTTAAAAGGAGGAGAAGTAGATAACTCTATCTCCTTGATTGTGCTGGTACCTGGGATGGTTCTACAAAACCACATAATACCATATTAGATGCCTCGATTCAATCTCATACCATAAACTTAACAAAATAAATCATCATCATATTTTCCAACATTCTGCCTCTCTCGATCGATCGGCCCCAAGGTCTCGATCGATCGAGAAAATATGCATAAACAGTGCCCAAACACTCTGCCTCGATCGATCGATCGGAAGGAATTATCGATCGATCGAAGAGTTTCACCGATCGATCGAAAATTCCTTTCGATCGATCGGCCCCTGAATTTTAAAACATACATTAAACAATCTGCCTCGCTCGATCGATCGGGACTAAAGTTTCGATCGATCGGGACTAAAGTTTCGATCGATCGAGCACTCTACAAAATCGGGGCTTCCCCAGATTTTCGAGCACCTCATTTCCTACCATCATTTCTACTTCATAAAGCGTAAAACATGCTTGAACAAAAATGTTATAAGCTTCATAAAACTACCATGCATGTGTTCAAATCAAATGTTTAACAAAACCTAAGCTAACATGCATCATAACATCATCAACATCTTCAACCTCATCCACAAATTCAGGAAAACAGGGCATGCCAGTTCTGCACAGATTTTCGAGCACTTATATTCATAACAAGAAAACCAACACATAGCATATGTAACATGCTCGAACAAACATGCTAAGAACTTCATAATACTTCCATGTAAACATTCATACCAAGGTTTCGTTCAAACCCATACTAGCATGCATAAAAATCATCCCACCAAAACCAAACCCACCCAAAAGCTCCGAAAAAAACAGAGTATGTCTTACCCCTCTCCTTTTGCTCCTCTTTTTGCAAGGTTTTTAAAGCCCTTTAAAACCCAGCCCTTTTCCTCACCTAGCAGCAGCACAGTCAGCGACAATTTTGGGAGAGAAAGGAGGGAGGAGTTGCAGGAGAATTGATTGACAAAACAATCATGGAAGAGGGGTGTGGAGGCATGGGTTGGACAAGTGGGGAAAGGTTGCACTTGGGGGAGGGTGGCCGAGATATGGGGGGGTGGGGGTGGGGTGGTGTGGTTGGGGTGGTCATGTGGTGTTTAATTGTGCACCGGTATTTAGCACGATGCATTAAAAAAATATCCTAACTCGATATTTTTCATCTTTATTTAATTAATACATCCTTTAAAACACTCAACATGCCTCCCACATCATAACATCATAACATAATTATAACCCCTAATATAAAATGCACCACCACCCTTAACCATAAGATAATCATATATGATAACACATAATCACATAACATTTCGGGGGTATTACAACTCATGGGATGTGCACCAACAATCATCAGATGCATATATAGTCATCATGCATAATTCAACATGTATTTGCATTCACAATGCACAATTACATATATACTCGCATCCACAATGCATAATCAATGAGTATAATAGATACATATACAGTTGGGTGCCCGTACGTCTCTTTACGTACCTTTCCAAAAGTGGGATTTGATATGGCATCACTTCCTTGGATGCGTCGCCACCTGGGATGATTCTACACAATCACACAACCCAATATTAAAAGCCAAATAAGAGCCAAATACCAAAAATCCATCAAAAAAATACGTTTCCCACTTTTCAGCTACTGGCGATCGATCGCGAGGCCCGCGATCGATCGCGAGGCCCGCGATCGATGGCTTCGTTATAGCGATCGATCGCGACATTTCCAGCGATCGATCGCCCGCAACAGATTTCGCCACGGCCCTTCGTCGATCGATCGCTGCGTTTGTAGCGATCGATCGCCACCTACTGTGTGTGCGATTTCTCCATTTTTTTCACCTCAAATCTTTTCCAACCCATCCCAACTCAAACACCAACACATCAACAATACAAAAACACTAAAAACCTCCAATAAACACCTTCATACAACCATAAATCCAACCCCCAACCAAAAATAACACCAACCCAAAATAAACTCATTTCAAACAATCAAAAACCATTTCAAAACCAAACCAAACACCATAAAAACTTCAAGGAGGTATCCATACCTATTGGGGACTCCAAATCCTACCAATAATCTTACAAACAAGACTTTTGCAATGATTTCCCCTCCACTTTCAAGCCAAAAATGAAAATAGTGAATCAGTTAGGGTTGGGAGAGTGAATTGGGGATTTTGTAAAGTGATGGGTAAAGTGGGGGGTAGTGGGGTTAAAGGGTTAATTAAAATTGTACCCCAACAATTTACATGATGTACAAAATATCCCAACATGATATTTTAAAAGCATTTTACCAAAATGCACCAAATCCCAGTTAAGCACATATTTCAGCAAAAATATCAACCATCACATTTAACCATTATAACACACAATTACCTAACATGTATAACATGCACCCAGAAACGTTCTACCGGGTCACGCCTACCATGTGACTAAGCATTCTACATGATAATTAATTCCAACACATAATTCAATTATCGCCATAATTAATCATGTAAACATAATTAATGCCCAAATTGTAATTAATCATTTCAGGGATATCACAATAGGGTTCAAAACCCTAGCCATGGCGGCGGCGGCTTGGAGCTCATTGAGCCAAAAGGGTTTCGAAACCCTAGCCACAAGACGGCGGCGGCCAAGAGCCATGGAGCCAAGGGTTTGAAACCCTAGCTCACTAGCGACATCTTGGCCCACGCTCGAGCCAAGGGTCCGAGACCCTAGCTTGCATGCGGCGGCCGTGAGGTTCTCGCGAGCCAATGGCTCGGTTTTGTGCACAAATTATCATATACTTTGATCCGTCAATTATAACACATATAATATTGCGATAATTTCCACAAAATCGATTAACACATCATATATGAATCTTACAGTTTCAAAGCATGCAAAAGATTCAAAACATGATTAAACGATTAATCACATAAATCCGATATGAGCTTTGTACACGGCTCTGATACCATTGTTAGGAATCCAATCAAGCAATACGCAGCGGAAAATAAAATATGGATTCCTACCATAGACCTATACAAAGTAATCATATCGAGATTGATAAGAATCATACCCTTGTAGCGTGTTTGTAGCAGAATCCTCGTTGCAATACCACGAGTCACGAACAAAGATTTGCACCTTCGTCTCTACGGTATCCACACGATCAAATCGAAAAGGGTGTTCAAGAACAAGTTGCTAGACTCGTTCTTAAACCGAAACTAAACTCACGGTTCAAAACCTATCAACGACGGCCGTTCCTACCACCACTATTCATGGCGGTGGCGTGAAGATGAAGGGTGAAAGGAGGCGGCGACCGAGAGCCTTTAGTTGGTGGCTATTAGGTTATAAAATTAATTAACTCTTAATTCCACCTTGTTATCATATTATATATTATATATTATATTTAATTAAAGGCTTTCAAAAAGCCTCATTGGCCCAAACCCAATATCTTAATTAAATCCATATATCTAATATTTGTAATTAAGGCTCTTCTTAATTAATTAATTCATCCAATGAATTTTATCTCACTTTATTGATTTAATCTTTTGTGTGACCCGATAGGATCTTGCAATGTTGGCAGTGACATAAAATCTAATTTTATGTCACAAGCAATGAGCGGTATCTAGCAACACATCAAGGCTACCCAAATTACAAGAATGTCATTGACTCGACATAACCTATGGACTATGATAATATTAACCATGTAACTTAATTCCTTTGTCCAATGTGTTTAGATTGAACACGAGTCATGGAATAGTCATACTCGTATATTCAATCTTTTATTTCTTGATCCCCAAGTAGAACTAGAATATACGAATAAGCTCGATATCACATATCGACTGAGCATGGCCATGCTTTTTAGTCTTACTTGATCAAGGGCCCAAACACTTCTCCTGTTATATAGGAGGGACAAATCCTTTCTTGATCACTCAACATCCCTCTACATAATTCGTGGTGTATCCAATGATTGTCTTTATAGTTTACCCTGTTACAGGTAACATTTGACAATATCAAGATACATGACTCCTTATGTCGGGATCTCTGGTGATCTGAAGTCGTAAGGATTACATACATTATTATCACTATGAGAATTGCTTATGACGTTTATATAACTATCCATGTAGCATTCTCATGGTGGGTCTGTCCAGTACATCGTTCTCTAACATGCACCCATGTGTTGATTTGATATCTCATATCTATGAACAATTCATAAATCAAAACATACTAATCTCAATGCATTATCATTATCCCGATTCATGATAATACTTGACTAGGGACAATCTTTAAGAACAATACAATATTATTCTAAGGACATTAACTTATATATTAATTCATGTTACAAAGATACTCGAATAATATATAATAATGAATTGCCATTACTAAAACCATAATACATTGTATGTCATAAACAATCATCTAATGAGTTTTCTTAGGGCATATCCCCACACTAACATGTTCTCAGTTCATTTAGCAATACAATAGATAATTGCGTGCAACTCATAAATGAAGAGAGAAAGGCCCTTGCCTTTTTATACATGCTATATACACATAAGAGTGCTCACATGCGAGCATCAAATATGTATGTGTGTATCAAATGTATAAAATACGGTGCTCAATATCGTCACTGGTACTTCCATCCCTGGAAGCACCTCCATCCCATAGCTCGAGCTCAACACCAAAGCCATCAATGTACCTAATCACCTGCCCCAACAGAGACAGCCCCCACACGGGGTGAGCATACCAATACCACCAAACCGATAATCAAAATAATACAATTCATAATTTAGAAAAATGTAAATGCTATGAAATATAAAAGATGCTCACTGGATGGTATCATCCTCATCTGAGATTTCCTGTACTGTCTCTGTTCTCAAAACAACCAAAACTATCAAATTCCCAATAGTCAGTTAATCGTTACGTTGATTAACAAATCCGTATGCCACGTACCGATATCATAATCAATAATATCAAATCATTACAATGATTACAGATATTCCGTATATCTCACTTATGGTTCCGTAGTTCCATTTCATCGCTCGCTCTACAATAGCGGCATTTTACTCTCACGCATGCTCAACAGCAGTGGCATCATAATTGATTTTCTCCAAAAAAACTCGAGCTTCCATTGTGTTTTTGACACCCAAACTCAAAACCAACACCCCTAACTTCCTCAACACCTCCAATACACCAATTAAACTCAATAGAAACTCTAAAACAACATTTTAGATTTTTAACCAAAACCCCCAAATCTCAAATCCAACCCAATACTTGACCAACAAGTATAATACCATAATCAAATCGAAGCTAAAGGTGAGGAGAAGAAGATTACCAGCTTTTCTTCAAGAAATCGGGCTCCCAAGACGAGCCCCTTTCGATTTTCTTCCAAGAGAATAAGAGGGAAGGGTTTGGGGTGAGAGAGAGGCGTGAGGGAGAGGAGAGAGAGGTGAGAGAGGAGAGATTCTGTATAATGACGGAATACCGAGTTCATTTGGCATATATAGCACCAAGGCTCCAAAATACCAATACCTCCACAACTACATCATGATTCATTAAAAATCATCTGTTTTCAATAATTATCTCTCCAACTCAAATTCCATCACCAGCCCAGTACAAAGTACTCCGGACCCCAGATTCCACCAAAACCAAATTCCAAGGTTATCACCACGATGAGAATATAATCTCATCCCTTGGATCCAACGACTCCAAAAATAGGATTTAAAATCCCCGGGAGTCCCAAAACCGCAATTAATTCATAATTGCCACAATTAAAATCCATTAAGGATTATTACCACACCGGGATTAACACCATTAATCTCCGGGCATCACATAATATGGCCGCGTTCCAATAATCGTGACATTTTAACAGCTGAAACCAATGGGATCTTTGGACGAGAACCATTCCCATAAAAGATCCATTGAATCCCCTGATCAGATCAGAAACGAACAGTTCTCTGCCGGTAATCAACCACGGTCTGATATATTTTCAGCACATCGATGCCCACTATGCAATCACAATCTGACATACCCAGCACGATCAAGTCAGCCTTCAAATCATTGCCCTCAAAATAAATGAGGCAGTCAGATAGTACATTATCAGCAATCACATTCCTTCCGGTGGGTGTCGAGACTATAAGAGGCGTGGGTAGCGGAGACAGGCACATACGATGTCTCTCCACAAAATCAGCAGATATAAGAGAATGGGAAGCACCTGTGTCTATCAGAATAAAAGCAGGGTACGTAAATAAATGGCACGTACCAACAATCATCTCCTCTGGGGCTGCCTCAGCCTGCTCTCTCGTAAGTGCATATACTTGCCCCTGAGGCGGTCCCACTGACTGACCTCCCACTGGTCGAGGTATAAACTGCTGTATCTGAGGCACCGCTCTAGCATCAAATCTCGGTCTGTTCGACCCATGGTCTGACTGTCTCCCCCAATTGGGGCAATACCGAGCAATGTGGCACATCTTGCCACAACTATAACAAGCCGAACAGTCACGTTACAAGTGCGGTCCTCCACAATTTTTGCACTTTGTTTCCCCTGTTCTATCAACTTGCATTGATCCCCGATTAGTTGGTACATTGCTCTTTCTATTATCTTGCTTCCGATTATAAGACTTCTTCCCACTAATCGAGAAGATGAAGAAGCTCCACGAGGCTTAAACTGCTCCTCGTGGCCTCAGGCTGTCAGCAACTGGCCTATGCGGTGGCACATGTGTGGGTACAATATCAGCATAAGCACCAACTCTGATTTCTGCTAATTCCGCTCTTGTGAGAGCATCATCAAAGGAATTGGGGTTGTTGGAGATAACCCGGTCAAACAACTCCGGTCTCAGACCTTACAGAAAATGCCTCATCTTGGCATGTCCATTGGTAGCAATGTGAGGGACATACCTCAACAGTGATGAGTAATGCATGGCATAGTCCGAGACAGTCATGTTGTCTTGTTTCAAGTTGGTGAACTCGTCCTCTTTCATCTGTCTGGCAGCAGCTGAGATCGGTTCAGAAATCGGGTTCTGAACAAGCTCCAATCAATCGGTACCCCTTGAGCTCTCAGCTCCATCACAGTTGTCTTCCACCACATTGAAGACTTCTTAGCCAGTTTGCCAAGCAGTCTTGGTACAGGGTGCCGACACGAAGATCTGCTATATCCTCTCTAACCATTCCTCAGCTTTTTCCCCAGTCTCAGTTCCCTCAAATCTAGGTGGATGTAAGGTCAGGAACTGCGTCAGACTCAATTCACCCGGCAATAACGGCTGCACAATAGGTTCCACACCCACAGCAGGTGGCGGTAGGGGATCAGTCAGAGCAATGCTAGCATTCACACTCCCTATATCACCTACTTCCTCATGGAGGTTCTCCAAATTTATGGCCACCATGCTGTAATACAAGGGATAACAACAATACTAGAAACAATTCATGCATTACACCGTTAGATAACATGAGTAACAATATTCAAAGCATGTTAGTATAACAATTATATACTCTAATATGCACCACATACATAAACATGCTCACAAGTGAATACTTAGCCAACTTGTTTCTAAGGCTACCCTTCACTCATTCCCTGGTTCTCTAACCACTGCTATGATACCACTAATGTAAGGCTTCTCTACCTTATGTATGTTTTAAGTGCAATAAGAGAACTAAGTATGCATAAATTTGAGTAAGAGTTCATGTTGATGTCCTGAGCTTAAGGGTTACAGTGCCAAAAAGTTTCCAAAAAGGAATTAATTACATTCCTATCAAAATGAACGTAACTTTATAGATTTACTCTACCCTGTATAGAAACTATACAAAAATTTCATGTCTTGCTATTCCAGTAGCACTCCTCACAGCTCAAAGCATCAACCCTGACCCTAGTCCTCCATGCCAAATTGCACCTACTAGGACAAACCCCAAACCATGAGGATATAAGAGTCCATATTCAACACAATATGATTATAAAGCATAAATGCATAAACCAAAAATACAAAGCACTTCCTATATTCCAATGCATTTAAAATGCTCCCTTTGGTTGTCCATGTACCATAATCTCATATTCATAATCAATGGATTATATTATGGTTTTTTTCAAATGTCATGACATATAACCTTTTCATTAACACCAATAACCAATAACCAATCCCTAGTCGTTTATAACAGTGTAAGGACCCTAATCCTTAAGTGCGGAATAAAGGCATAATAGAGCTAAATAAATGATCAGAGTAGAATAAACAAGTTGAGTTTGTGAGCTTAAGCATTTACATGCCAAAATAAAGGACTACCAAAAATGATTAATTACATTCCAACAAATGAATGTGTCCACTATAGTTTTACGCTACTCCTAGAGTAGGAACTATACAAAAGAATCCTGTCCTTTCATCTACCAAAGATGCTCGAGAAGCTCACTGTCTCAACCCGTTCAAGCCCATCTATCATGCCAAAAAGGTACCTACAAGGACAACCCCCAAACATGAGCAATAATAATCATTCATATTCAACACAATATGAAGATAAAGCGTAAATGCATAATCAATATAAAACACTTCCTGTTTTCCCATGCATTTCAAACGCTTCCCGTTTGGTTGTCCCTGTATCATAACTCATGAGTATAATCAACAGATTATTTTTAATGGCCAAAACATGTCATGACATCATATACCATTTCAACTGTACCACATATTGGTCACCATTCCCTAGTCTGTCCATCACAGTGTATTTTAATGCCCCTCGCTTATATTCATATGGGCGGCATAGGATAACCTCGCTACAATGGACATGCGACGCTCCCACCCCTCGCTTCACAGAGAGCGGCAAATACCCTTTCCTCGCCCCATATGACAACCACGCTCAAATGTGACATGCGGCGCTCCCACCCCTCGCTTCACATTTGGCGGAACCAATACAAAAAGCGGCAAGCATTAAAATCATCAAAGGATGACCACGACTCATGGGATGTGCATCCAATAATCATAATATGCATCTAACATCAATGTGCATAAATTACCATGTATATGCATCCACTATGCAATACCTCATATGGCATAAATAAACATGTATATGCATCCACTATGCAATACCACATATATACTCGCATCCACAATGCATAAACAATGAGCATATAAAATACATGTTACCTTTGGGTGCCCGTACGTCCACTACGTACCTTTCCAAAATGTGGAATGTGATTGGACTTCAATTCCTTGGCTGCGTTGCCACCTGGGTTGGTTCTACATATTCACAAATACCAATATTAGAACCCAATAATAGTCCAATACCAAAAATCCCACAAAAACACCCAAAAATACCATTTTTGGTGTCTCGCGATCGATCGCCATCAAGCCCCGATCGATCGCGAGAACACACTGCCTCGGGCAACAAAAATGCACAATCCGCGATCGATCGCGGAGCTAGCGCCGATCGATCGCGGCCTCGCCGATCGATCGCGCCAAGCTCGCGATCGATCGCGGAGGCTCACTGCCTCAGCCCTGTTGCTCGCGATCGATCGCGAGAAAATCGCCGATCGATCGCCGAGCTGTAGCCAAGCGGGAATCGGGCACTATTCACCCTTCACCTTCCCAAACTCAACTAAACCCACAAATACCAACACCAACCAAAACCAATAACCCAAAACCAACACTAAAACATCATTATAAACTCAAATATACCACATCCAACCAACCTATTACCAAAACCACAACACCCAACACAAACCCATTTAAAACCCTTCAAAACCCAACCAAACTCAAACAAAACTTTACAAAATTAATACATGAGGTACCCATACCTCTTGGGGATCTCAAATCACCCAAAATGCTCCACAAAACAATATTTTGCAAGGACTTCTATCCACCCAAAGGCTGGAACTCGAAAATGAAGAAGGGAGAGGGTTTGTGGGAGTTGGTTTGGTAAAGTAAGAATGGGGTTAAAAGAGTGGGGTTGGGGATAAAAAGGGGTTTATTTAATTAAAAGCCAAACAAAACAATTCCATGGTGTATAAAACACCCCAACATGATATTTTTCAAAGCATTTACTCAAAATGCACCAAATATCAAATAAACACATGATTTCCAATTAATTGCTAACCAATGCAAATAAATCATGCTTCCCATAATATTTACCCAACATGCATCACATGCACCCTAAAATGCAATCCCGGGTCACCCTATCCACATGACCATGCATTCTCCATAAGGTAAATAAATCCCAAAACATAATCAATTACCACATAATTAATCATGTAAACACAATTAGAGCCAAATAGCAATTAACCATTTCGGGGATGTCACAATACTCCCCTACTTATAAGATTTCGCCCTCGAAATCACATGCACTTACCCCAACAGAAACTAAACATAAACTCATACCAGAGAATAGTTCCGGGTAGTGCTGCACCATATGCTGCTCCGTCTCCCACGTAGCCTCCTCGACACCCCTGCGATCCCACTGAACTTTGATCATCGGTATCACTTTGTTCCGAAGTCTACGGTCTGCTCTGTCCAGAATTCTAACAGGCCGTTCCACATAAGATATATCTGACTCTAACTGAACTTCGGAAGGCTGCAACACGTGAGACGGATCCGGCTCATACTTTCGCAGCATCGATACATGAAACACATCATGTATACCAGATAAAGAAGGCGGCAAAGCCAGTCGGTAAGCCAATGTGCCAATGCGCTGCAAAATCTCGTACGGTCCCACAAACCTCGGAGACAGTTTCCCGCGCATCCCAAACCGCACAACGCCTCTGAAAGGCGAGATCTTCAAAAAGACCTTATCTCCCAACTGAAACTCTAACGGTCTCCGCCGTTTATTCGCATAAGCAGCCTGTCTGTCCTGAGCCGCTTTCATTTTCTGCCTTATAGTCTTTATCTTCTCTTCCATTTCCCGGATCAACTCAGGCCCTCCGACTGATCTACTGTCCAAATCATCCCAACATAAGGGTGATCTACATCGTCTGCCATAAAGAGCTTCAAACGGAGCCATCTGAATACTTGCCTGGTAGCTATTGTTATACGAAAACTCTACCAAAGGCACTGAATCCTGCCAAGAGGCATCAAACTCCAATACACAAGCTCTTAACATGTCCTCGAGCGTCTGAATAGTGCGCTCGGTCTGGCCATCCGTCTGAGGATGATAAGCAGTGCTCAATCTGACCTCAGTTCCCAAAGCTGACTGAAGGCCTTCCAAAAAATGAGATGTGAATCGCGGATCTCGATCTGACACAATAGAAACGGGGATCCCATGCAATCTCACCACATCTCTAATATACAACTGCGCCATCCTCAAAAATGTAAATGTCATGCTATAGGGGATAAAGTGGGCTACCTTGGTCAATCTGTCCACAATCACCCAAATAGCATCGAAGCCTGAAGCACTCCTCGGCAAATGAGTCACGAAGTCCATGGAAATGTGCTCCCACTTCCACTTCGGTATCTCCAAGCTTCTCAATTCGCCGCCAGGTCTCTGTCTCTCTGCCTTAACCTGCTGGCAGATCAAACACCTCTTTACAAAAGCGACGACATCGGACTTCATTCTCTTCCACCAAAACTGACCACGCAGATCTCTGTACATCTTCTTCCCGCCTGGGTGGATGCTAAGTCTGCTACTGTGAGCTCGCTCCAAGATTCCCTTACGTAACTCCGGCGTACTCGGAACTACCCAGCGGTTACCCAATCTCAAAGATCCGTCGTCGGCCACTCTGAACTTCGTCAGGCTGACCAAGATGCACTATAGACAACCATCTCTGAACCTCAGCATCTGACCTCTGAGCTCTCCTGATATTCTCAAAGATATCTGGCTCAGCTAATAAGGTAGAGACATACACTGGTGATGCATCTATATCAAAATCATAGCCGAGATGACAATAGGAGGTCATCATAGCCGACAAATGGATGACGTCCTCAGCAGAACTCCTCACTTTCCGGCTCAAAGCGTCTGCTGTCAAATTGGCCTTCCCCGGATGGTACTCTATCTCGCAGTCATAATCCTTGAGTAGGTCCTATCCATCTCCTCTGTCTCATGTTCAGCTCCGCCTGAGTAAATAGAAATTTGAGGCTCTTGTGATCCGTGTATATGGTGAATGAAGTGCCATATAAGTAGTGCCTCCAGATCTTCAGGGCGAAGATGATAGCCGCCAATTCCAAGTCATGAACTGGATATCTGGTCTCATGCGGCTTCAACTGCCTCGACTGCATAAGCTACCACATGCTTATCTTGCATCAGAACACATCCAAGGCCCTGCAGTGATGCATCCGTATACAGAACAAATCTGGAGTTCTCCGTCGGGATCACTAACACTGGCGCCGTCGTCAACCGGTGCTTCAACTCCTGGAAGCTCTCCTCACAAGCTTCTGACCAAAAGAAAGGCACACCCTTCTGAGTCAACTGAGTCAGCGGCTTGGCAATCTTCGAAAAGCCCTCAACAAAGCGCCGATAATACCCGGCCAAACCAAGGAAACTCCGGATCTCAGGCACAGAAGTGGGGGCAGCCCACTCCATTACAGCCTCAATCTTCTTCGGGTCCACTGATATCCCACTGCTCGAAATGACATGCCCCAGAAACACTACACTGCTCAGCCAAAACTCGCATTTACTGAGCTTAGCATACAACTGATGCTCTCTGAGAATCTGAAGCACTGTCCTCAAGTGTTTCACATGATCTTCCTCACTCCGGGAGTAGATAAGAATATCGTCAATAAACACGATGACGAACTGATCAAGATACTGCTGAAACACTCTGTTCATCAGACTCATGAAGACGGCCGGGGCGTTCGTCACACCGAACGGCATCACTAAAAACTCATAATGCCCGTATCGAGTCCGGAACGCTGTCTTCTGCACATCTTCCTCTCTGACCCGAATCTGATGATACCCGGATCTCAGATCAATCTTGCTATACACCCTGGTACCTTGCAACTGATCAAACAAGTCGTCTATCCTTGGGAGAGGATACTTGTTCTTCACTGTAGCCTTGTTCAGCTGCCGGTAATCGATGCACAACCGCATCGAACCGTCCTTCTTCTTCACAAAGAGAACTGGTGCGCCCCATGGCGACACACTCGGGCGTATATAACCCTTGTCCAAGAGATCCTGCAACTGCTCTTTCAACTCTCTCAACTCTGCCGGTGCCATCCTATAAGGTGCACGAGAGCTAGCGGATGTCCCTGGCAGCAACTCGATCCCAAATTCAACTTCCCTGGCCGGTGGAAATCCTGGGATCTCTTCTGGAAATACATCAGCAAATTCTGCCACAACTGGTACATCCTCAACCCTCAGTTCTTTACTCTTCTCAGACGTGTCCACGGCATATATAAGATAGCCCGTGTGTCCACGTTCCAACAACTGAGACATGTTGATCGCTGAAATCAACGGAATCTTCGCACGAGACCCGTTGCCAAAGAAAGTCCACTGACTGCCCAACTCAGGTCTGAACTTCACTGTTCTCTGCCGGCAATCTACCACTGCCTGATATCTGTTCAGAACATCAATTCCCAAGATGCAGTCAAAGTCTGACATACCCAGCACAATCAAGTCTGATCTCAACTCGTTGCCCTCAAAATAAATGAGGCTATCTGCCAAAAACTGATCAGCAACGACGTTTCTTCCAGTGGGTGTCGAGACCAATAGAGGCGTGGGCAAAGGAGACGTGCGCATATGGTGTCTTTCCACGAATCCCACAGACACAAAGGAATGGGAGGCACCTGTATCTATCAAAACAAAAGCAGGGTACGTAAATAAATGGCACGTACCGGCGATCACCTCCTCTGGAGCTGCCTGAGCCTGCTCCCTGGTCAGTGCATATACTTGCCCCTGGGGTGGTCCCACTGTCTGACCTCCCGATGGACGAGGCCCAAATTGCTGCCTCTGCTGCACTGTCCTGTCCTCAAACCTTGGCCTGCTGCCCTGATACTCTGACTGGCCTCCCCTGGTGGGACAATACCGAGCAATGTGGCCCATCTTGCCACAAACATAACATGCAGGACACTTATTTGAAGAATGCGGCCCTCCACAATTGTTGCACTTAGGCTCTCCCGGCCTCTCCCCTTGTGAAGATCCTCGATTGGCCGACCAATTTCCCTTCTTGTTATCCTGCTTCTGTCCAAAGTGTTTCTTCCCACCATACCGTGAAGATGAAGAGGCACCACGGGGTTTAAATGACTCACCCCGAGGTCTCAAACTGTCAGTAGTCTGCCTCTGTTGCGGTACCGGTGGTGGCATGGCGTAAGCTCCCACTCCCAGCTCAGCAAGCTCCGCTCTTGTGAGAGCATCATCAAAAGAAGTTGGGTTATTGATGATAACCCGGTCATAGAGTTCCGGTCGCAGTCCTTTCATGAAATTTCTCATCTTGGCACGTCCATCAGAGGCAATATGGGGGACATACCTCAGTAGTGATGAGTACTGTGTGGCATAATCTGCTACGGTCATGTTCCCTTGCCTCAGATTGGTAAATTCATCCTCCTTTGTCTGCCTTGCTGCCGCGGAGAAGTATCGGTTCAAGAACCTGGTCCTGAAGAGCGTCCAGTCAATCACAGCACCCAGTGCTCTCATCTCCATCACTGTGCTCCTCCACCACATCAATGGTTTCTTAGCCAACTGGAACTCCGCCAGCCTCAGCCAAGCAGTAATAGCACAAGGAGCCGATACAAAGATCTGCTCAAGTCTCTCTAACCACTCTTCAGCCTCTTCTCCGGACTCTGTCCCCTCAAACCGGGGCGGATGATAAGACAGAAACTGCGTCAAGCTAATCTCACCCGGTAGCAATAACTGGACTACTGGTTCCATTCCTACAGCCGGTGGAGGTAGAGGATTAGCCTGTCCAATACTCGCATTTACACTCCCAACATCTCCGACTTCCTCATTAGCAGCCATGCTGTAACACAAATGTTAACAACAATCCAAAGCAATATATAACATGTCGTTAGATAACAGGAGTGATATAAGCATGTTAGTATAACAGGATATACAAAAATTATGCACCACATGCATAAACATGCTTCAAATGTAAGCACCTAGCCAACCATGCTAAGGCTACCCTTCACTCGTTCCCGGGTTCTCTAACCACTGCTCTGATACCACTAATGTAAGGACCCTAATCCTTAAGTGCGGAATAAAGGCATAATAGAGCTAAATAAATGATCAGAGTAGAATAAACAAGTTGAGTTTGTGAGCTTAAGCATTTACATGCCAAAATAAAGGACTACCAAAAAGGATTAATTACATTCCAACAAATGAATGTGTCCACTATAGTTTTACGCTACTCCTAGAGTAGGAACTATACAAAAGAATCCTGTCCTTTCATCTACCACAGATGCTCGAGAAGCTCACTGTCTCAACCCGTTCAAGCCCATCTATCATGCCAAAAAGGTACCTACAAGGACAACCCCCAAACATGAGCAATAATAATCATTCATATTCAACACAATATGAAGATAAAGCGTAAATGCATAATCAATATAAAACACTTCCTGTTTTCCCATGCATTTCAAACGCTTCCCGTTTGGTTGTCCCTGTATCATAACTCATGAGTATAATCAACAGATTATTTTTAATGGCCAAAACATGTCATGACATCATATACCATTTCAACTGTACCACATATTGGTCACCATTCCCTAGTCTGTCCATCACAGTGTATTTTAATGCCCCTCGCTTATATTCATATGGGCGGCATAGGATAACCTCGCTACAATGGACATGCGGCGCTCCCACCCCTCGCTTCACAGAGAGCGGCAAATACCCTTTCCTCGCCCCATATGACAACCACGCTCAAATGTGACATGCGGCGCTCCCACCCCTCGCTTCACATTTGGCGGAACCAATACAAAAAGCGGCAAGCATTAAAATCATCAAAGGATGACCACGACTCATGGGATGTGCATCCAATAATCATAATATGCATCTAACATCAATGTGCATAAATTACCATGTATATGCATCCACTATGCAATACCTCATATGGCATAAATAAACATGTATATGCATCCACTATGCAATACCACATATATACTCGCATCCACAATGCATAAACAATGAGCATATAAAATACATGTTACCGTTGGGTGCCCGTACGTCCACTACGTACCTTTCCAAAATGTGGAATGTGATTGGACTTCAATTCCTTGGCTGCGTTGCCACCTGGGTTGGTTCTACATATTCACAAATACCAATATTAGAACCCAATAATAGTCCAATACCAAAAATCCCACAAAAACACCCAAAAATACCATTTTTGGTGTCTCGCGATCGATCGCCATCAAGCCCCGATCGATCGCGAGAACACACTGCCTCGGGCAACAAAAATGCACAATCCGCGATCGATCGCGGAGCTAGCGCCGATCGATCGCGGCCTCGCCGATCGATCGCGCCAAGCTCGCGATCGATCGCGGAGGCTCACTGCCTCAGCCCTATTGCTCGCGATCGATCGCGAGAAAATCGCCGATCGATCGCCGAGCTGTAGCCAAGCGGGAATCGGGCACTATTCACCCTTCACCTTCCCAAACTCAACTAAACCCACAAATACCAACACCAACCAAAACCAATAACCCAAAACCAACACTAAAACATCATTATAAACTCAAATATACCACATCCAACCAACCTATTACCAAAACCACAACACCCAACACAAACCCATTTAAAACCCTTCAAAACCCAACCAAACTCAAACAAAACTTTACAAAATTAATACATGAGGTACCCATACCTCTTGGGGATCTCAAATCACCCAAAATACTCCACAAAACAATATTTTGCAAGGACTTCTATCCACCCAAAGGCTGGAACTCGAAAATGAAGAAGGGAGAGGGTTTGTGGGAGTTGGTTTGGTAAAGTAAGAATGGGGTTAAAAGAGTGGGGTTGGGGATAAAAAGGGGTTTATTTAATTAAAAGCCAAACAAAACAATTCCATGGTGTATAAAACACCCCAACATGATATTTTTCAAAGCATTTACTCAAAATGCACCAAATATCAAATAAACACATGATTTCCAATTAATTGATAACCAATGCAAATAAATCATGCTTCCCATAATATTTACCCAACATGCATCACATGCACCCTAAAATGCAATCCCGGGTCACCCTATCCACATGACCATGCATTCTCCATAAGGTAAATAAATCCCAAAACATAATCAATTACCACATAATTAATCATGTAAACACAATTAGAGCCAAATAGCAATTAACCATTTCGGGGATGTCACAAACAGTGTATTTTAATGTACCTCGCTTGTCATGACCGTGGCACCCCTCGCTTCGACATATCAGCGGTATTGAATAACCTCGCTCATAAATGTGACATGCGGCATTCACCCTCGCTTCACATTTTAGCGGCAAATATTCTTTCCTCGCTACGATATGACAGCGGTAAGTATTATATCATCGCTTCAAGTGACAGCGGCAAAGCATTTAAAATCATCACTAGAATATAACCATGACTCATGGGATATGTACCAAGTATCCAACATATACATATATGCAACAACAATGCATAATTCAACATGTATTGCATCCACAATGCACAATCCGATATATACTTGCATCTACATGCACAATCCAAAGTATATAAAATACATGTTACCGTTTGGGTGCCCATACGTCTCTCTACGTAACTTTCCAAAACATATGATATTGCAAGACTCTATCCTTGCATTGTGTTGCTACCTGGGACGGCTCTACACAAGCGCACAACACAATATTAGAAGCCAATTCATAGTCCAATATCAAAAATCCCATCAAATTACCAAATTCCATGTTTTTCAACATTTCAAGCCTCTCGATCGATCGGCACCTCGAGCTCGATCGATCGAGAGATGATAGCTTTAGGTACCCAAATCGATGCCTCGCTCGATAGATCGAGGTGGTCTCACCAATCGATCGAGGAGCTTCGTCGATCGATCGAGATTTTTCACCGATCGATCAAGCCGTGTATTATCTTCCCAAAATTTCCTCGGCCATGCGCGATCGATTGGAGGATTATGCTCGAACGATCGAGCAGCTCTGTTAACGCGAGAAATCTCCATTTTTGTGCATACCATTCATGCTAACTCAACATCTACTACAAATCAATAAACTTCATCAACTCAAAACATAACAACCTCCATAAAGCTAACATGCAACTACTCAAAAACCAACCTCAACAAAAATGCAACCAACATGCCATTTTCACTCAACACAATAACTCTCCTCAACCAAAATTATTGAACCAAACAACACATGATTCCTTACCCTCTTTTTGCTCCAACTTTTAGCAAGAGCAAGCAACAAAATTTCAAGTCTTCTTCTCCTTCCTCTTTGCTAGGTGCTGGACGTTTTTTTGAGGAGAGAATGTGGAGGATTTTGTGATAGAAATCATGTGGTGGGAGAGTGGAGAGGAGGCATGGGTGAGGCATGGTGGAGGCATGGGTTGTGTGGTGGTGATTGGATGATAAGATTTATTTTATGTCCCAGTATTTAGCATGATGTATTAAAATATCCCGACTTGATATTTTATAGCATTTACTCAATTAAAATGCATCAAAACTCCAATTAAACATGCTTTACCAAAAATAATTAACACTCACCCCAAATAAACCATGCCATAACTCAATTTCCCAACATGCATCACATGCACCCTGAAATACATCACCAGGTCACGCCCACCGCATGACTAAGCATTTCACCATAATTATTAATTCAGCACCAAATAAATTAATACCATAATCATCACATATAATTAATGCCCAAATGCACATAATCATTTCGGGGGTATCACACAGGCTATCTTATTTATGTCGTGGATATAGCGGAGAAGGAGAAAAAGCTGAGGACTGAGGAAATACCGGTAGGTGTGGAATTTTCCGATGTGTTTCCGGAGGAAATTCCAGGGTTTCCGCCTAGTAGAGATGTAGAGTTTGGAATTGAGTTGTTACCATGGACTTCTGCTATTTCTCGTGCCCCTTATAGGATGGCACCGGCGGAGTTGAGGGAACTGAAGGTGCAATTACAGGAACTCCTTGACAAGGGATACATACGTCCTAGTGTGTTGCTTTGGGGTGCACCGGTCTTGTTTGTTAAGAAGAAGGATGGTTCGATGCGTTTGTGCATCGATTATCGGCAATTGAACAAAGCAACTGTAAAGAACAAGAATCCTCTTATGCGGATTGCTGATCAATTTGATCAGTTGCAGGTCACGAAACTCTATTACAAGGTCAGACTACCATCAGATACGGGTCAGAGAGGAGGATGTTCGGAAGACAGCATTTCGGACTCGGTATGGGCACTATGAGTTCTTGGTTATGCCGTTCGGTGTGATGAACGCCCCGACTGTCTTCATGGGTCTAATGAATCGGGTGTTCCAACAGTATCTTGATCAGTTCATCATCGTATTCATTGACGACATCTTGTCTATTCTAGAAGTGAAGAAGAGCACGTGAGACATCTACATACAGTACTTCAGATCCTCAGAAATCATCAGTTGTTTGCCAAGCTCAGTAAGTGTGAATTCTGTTTGGACAGTGTAGTGTTTCTGGGGCATGTTGTCTCTAGAGATGGGATATCAGTGGATCCCAGGAAAGTAGAGGCAGTGACAGAATGGTCTGCACCTACTTCTGTACCCGAGATTCGGAGTTTCCTTGGTTTGGCCGGATATTACCGACGTTCTGTTGAGGGATTCTCAAAGATTGCTAAGCCATTGACAATGTTGACTCAAAAAGGAGTGCCATTTTATTGGTCTGAGTCTTGTGAGCAAAGTTTTGATGCATTACTACAGAGCTTGGGTTGCATGCTGATGTAGGATAAGCATGTTGTAGATTACGCTTCGAGACAGTTGAAGCCGCATGAGCCTAGATATCCAGTTCATGATTTGGAACTGGCGGCTATTGTGTTTGCCTTGAAGATTTGGCGGCACTACTTATATGGTACTTCGTTTACCATCTATACGGACCATAAGAGCCTGAAGTTTCTATTCACTCAGGCTACGCTGAATATTAGGCAGTGGAGATGGATGGACTTACTCAAGGACTATGATTGCGAGATAGAGTACCATACCGGAAAGGCGAACTTGACAGCAGATGCCTTGAGCCTGAAAGTGAGGTGTACTGCTGAGGATGTCATGCAATGATCAGCCATGATTACTTTCTACTGTCATCTGAGCTATGAATTTGATGTTGATACATCACCGGTACGTGTATCAACTCTATTGGCAGGGCCGGATATTTTTGAGAATAACAGGAGAGCTCATGAGGCAGATGATGAGATACAGAGATGGTTATCGTTGGTACGTCTTAGGCAGCCATTGAAGTTTAGAGTGGCTGAAGACGATTCTTTGAGACTTGGTAACCGTTGGGTAGTTCCGAGTACGCCGGAGTTGCGTCAAGGGATCTTACAGCGGGCTCATAGCAGCAGACTTAATATCCACCCAGGCGGGAGGAATATGTATAAATATCTATGTGATCAATTTTGGTGGAAACAGATGAAGCGGGATGTTATCACTTTTGTTAAGAAGTGTTTGATCTGTCAGCAGGTGAAGGCAGAGAGGCAGAGGCCTTGTGGTGAGCTGAAGAGATTAGAGATACCGGAATGGAAGTGGGAACACATATCCATGGACTTTGTGACCCACTTGCCGAGGACTACTTCGGGTTTTGATGCCATTTGGGTGATTGTGGATAGGCTGGCCAAAGTGGCTCACTTTATTCCATACAGCATGACCTTCATGTATTTGAGGATGGCTCAGTTATACGTTCGAGTTGTGGTAAGATTGCACGGGATCTCGGTTTCTATAGTGCCTGATCGAGATCCATGGTTCATATATCATTTTTGGGAGGGTCTTCAGTCAGCTTTGGGTACTGAGTTGAGATTGAGCACGACATATCACCCCCAAACGGACGGTAAGACCGAGCGTAATATACAGACGCTCGAAGACATGTTACGCTCTTGTGTATTGGAGTTAATGGCAGGATTCAATGGCCTTGGTAGAGTTCTCGTATAACAATAGCTACCAGACAAGTATTCAGATGGCTCCTTTTGAGGCCCTTTATGCTAGGCGTTGTAGGTCACCATTGTGCTGGGACAATTTGTACCGTAAATCGGTCGGAGGACCAGATTTGATTCGGAAAATGGAAGAGAAGGTGAAAGTGATCAGCCAGAAAATGAAAGCAGCCCAGGACATACAGGCAGCTTATGCTAATGAACGGCGGCGACCGTTAGAGTTTCAGTCTGGAGATAAGGTCTTTTTGAAGATCTCACCTTTCAGAGGTGTTGTGCGGTTTGGAATGCGTGGGAAATTATATCCTAGGTATGTTGGGTCGTACGAGATCTTGCAGCGCATTGGCACCTTAGCTTACCGATTGGCCTTGCCACCGTCTTTTTCTGGTATACATGACATATTTCATGTGTCTATGTTGTGGAAGTATGAACCGGATCCGTCACATGTATTGCAGCCTTCAGAGGTTCAGCTGGAATCTGTGTCCTATGTGGAACGGCCAGTTAGAATTCTGGATCGAGTAGATCGTAGACTTCGGAACAAGGTGATACCTATGATCAAGGTTCAGTGGGACCGCATGGGTGTCAAGGAGGCCACGTGGAAGACGGAGCGATATATGGTGCAGCACTACCCTGAACTGTTTTCTGGTATGTGATTTATGTTTTGTGTCGGATTGGTAAGTGCATATGGATTTCGAGGACGAAATCTTCTAAGTAGGGGAGTATTATGATATCCCTGAAATTTAGACATGTGCCTTATGGCTTCTAATAATAATTATGGTGTTATGATTATTATTATGGTTTCGAAAATGTATAGTTATCGGTGGGCATCAACTGGTACTACATTTTAGAGGGCATGTGATGCATGATTGAGGATTTATGACTTGGCATGATCTATTTGAGTTAATTTCCATTAATTTGGAAAGCATGTTAATTTTGCTACGATGCATTTTAATTGAGTAAATGCTTTAAAATATCATGTAGGGATATTTTAATACATCATGCTAAATACCGGGACACAAATGTAAATCACTATCATGCTGCCACCACACAACAAACACCTACCATGCCTCACCCATACCTCACCTTTAACTCTACACCACACATTCCTACCACTCTATAATATCACACAAAGTCTCTTCCCCCAAACCCAATATTTTCGACCAAAAGAAGAGAAAAAGGAGGAGGTTCCACGAGCTTGTTATCATTGTTGTTGCTAGGAAATTGGAGCAAAGTGGTAAGAAATCATGTGGTGTTCATTGTTCAACATTTTAGGTTGAGTAAAGCTATTTTTGAGTAAAAATGGCATGTATGGTTGTATTTTTTGTTGAGGTTGGTTCTTGAATAGTTATATGGTAGTATATTGAAGTTTAAAGTGTGTTGGGTTGTGGAGGTTTGATGTTTAATGGTATGTATTGTTGTAGCATGAGGCATATGCTCAAAAATGGAGATTTCTCGAGAGTAGAGGGCTCGGCGATCGATCGAGCGGGGGACCTCGATCTATCGCGCATGGCATAAAATTTTGGGAAGAAAATGCATGGCTCGATCGATCGGTGAAAACTCCCGATCGATCGACGAGACTTCTCGATCGATTGGTGAGTCTTCTCGAACGATCGAGGAAGGCAGAAATTTTGTGTACAAAATCTATCATTTCTCGATCGATCGAGCTCAGGGGGCCAATCGATCGAGATGCTTGAAATGTGGAAAAATGTGCAATTTGTAATTTGATGGGATTTTGATATTGGACTATAAATTTGCATATAATATTGTGTTGTGCACTTGTGTAGAGCCTTCCGGGATAAAGTCCTACAACACTCTATATTTTGGAAAGGTACGTAGAGAGACGTACAACACCAAATGGTAACATGTATATACTTATTGGATTGTGCACTGTGAATGTGTAAGACCCCAACGACCCAATACGTCAATAATGCAATTATGACGTCATTTGTGTATGTGAAAAATTTCAATCTTTAAAAGAATCACTACATGTTTCACATATTCTCCATGACATAAATATCGAATGATCACTTCTACCAACAATAGACTCAAGGTTCACCCATTATCATCATCATTGCACCACTTTTACATTGTCGATTTTTATAAAAATTTGGGCAGAGTCTCCCCATAAATTGAGCTATCCAAACATGAAACATATCACACAGTAACTCCCAGCCAGGGAAAAACACAATACTTAAAAGAAACCCAAAACCCTAAGTAAGTTTCCAGCCATGGAAAACACCATATTAAGAAGACATCAAAAGTGGGCTTCAACACCCTTATACAGTCCATATACATGCATTCATGTGCTCACACACGAGCAACGAATAATTGAATTAATTCTCAATGCATAAGTAGGATGTGCCATCAATCAATACTTGTACCATAATCCTGCAAGCACTATTTCCCATGAGCTTAAGCTTTCTTCCCGAGACAACGTCGTACCTGTTATACCTGTTTCAACAGAAACAGCCCCCGCACGGGGTGAGCATACTCCAACTCAATAATCATTCACACATCAATATATGAAATTGTAAAAAACAATTAAGGTTAATGAAAATCTATAAAATATACTCCCTGTACAATTCCAAACTGGCATAGCCATCCCGAACTGATCCTGTTCAATCTTGTACACTTTCATAAACATCAAGTTCAGCATCATTATTCACAATATGGTACTCATCAATGCAATAAATTCAATATAATCACAATTCAACCTTTTATAAGATACACTGCCATGTATCTAACCCATTTATTCACACACTACACATGCTTCCAAAGGTAACACATTTCATACCATAGCTTTAACGCGTCATTCATCACTTATACGCTGAAATACACATATCTATACGTATATACAACATTTTCACACCCCTATACATACTGGAACACATACATATACGTATACACAAGACATATGTACACACTAATACCTGCTGAATACACACACCACATAATGCAAAATACGACACACCCACACAGCTCAAAACACACACACGCACGCAACCTGCTTCACGTTCAGCACACACACAGCTCACAACACACACACACACAATCTGCTTCACGTTCAGCACACACACAGCTCACAACACACACACGCACAACCTGCTTCACGTTCGGCACACACATACACTAACTTAGCCACAATCATCCACAATAATCAACAATAAGATGAAAATCAACAATAAGATGAAAAACCTGCTGGGCAAGAGAAAACGTAGCAGCTACCCCTTTTTTCTAAAACAAAATCGAACGAAGGTGCTTCAAAAATCAGTAAAAATCGAAGCTTAGAAGGGATAACTGACCAAGGCATCGTAATGCATCTCAACACACGATTTTGCACCAGAAATCGAGCTTGAAACAAAGGTGAAATCCCCCCTTTCAGCAGGTGAAGAGCGACGGCTGAGATTGTGAGGTTGGGCGATTTTTTTTTTGTGTGTGTGGCGGAGAAAATGTGTGTTAGGGTCAAGCCCTAGATTTAATATACACCATTCAATTAAAATACTCACACTAACAATAATTACTTTAATTTAAATCTCAATATTTGTAAGAATCCCTATGAATTTAATTTACACCCCAAGTTCAACCCAAAATTATTTATTTACCTCTCGACCAAAATATTAACCCCAAGAATTTAAGAATCTCCTTGAATTTAATTAACATTATAAATACAATCCCGGAATCATTTATCCCAACTCCTTTCCAGAATTCGATACCAAAAATTAAATACCGGTATATCAGATAAACACAATAATTAAATCCAATGAATGCTTATTAATTATTCCGGACATCGCTGAATGCAAGTATATATTGGATTGTGCATGGTGGATGCAAGTACATGTTGAATTATGCATTGTGATTGGATGTATGTATGTTGGATGCTTGGTGCATACCCCATGAGTCGTTGTTATATTTGAGTGATGATTTTAAATGCTTTGTCGCTGTCATTTGAAGCGATGATAGAATACTTGCCGCTGTCATATCGTAGCGAGGAAAAAATATTTGCCGCTAATATGTGAAGCGAGGGTAAATGCCGCATGTCACATTAAAGCTAGGTTATTCGATGCCGCTAATATGTCGAAGCGAGGGGTATTAGTGTCGTGGTCATGACAAGCGAGGTGCATTAAAATACACTGTTATAACAAGACTAGGGAATGGATATTGGTATTGATGGAATAATTATATGTCATGACATTGTGGAACCGTGATATAATCCATTCATTATGGTTATGAGTTATGGTACATGGACAACCAAATGGAGCGTTTTAAATGCATTGGAATACAGGAAGTGCTTTGTATTTACTGTTTATGCATTTATGCCTTATAATCATATTGTGTTGAATATGGATTATTATATGCTCATGGTTTGGGTTTTGTCCTTGTAGGTGCATATTGACATGGAGGGCTGAGGCCAGGGTTGATGCATTGAGCTATGTGAGGAGTGCTACTGGTATAGCAAGACAAAAATTCTTTTGTATAGTTTCTACACAGGGTAGAGTAAATCTATAGACTTACATTCATTTTGATGGGAATGTAATTAATTCCTTTTTGGAAACCTTTTTATTTGGTACTATAATCTGTATGCTCAAGGCACGTTATGAACCTTATACTCTTATGTGTGCATGTTTAGCCCTTTTATTGCACTTAAATCCATACTTAAGGTAGCGAGGCCTTACAACAGCCCCCCACGAAGGGGGACAGAACTCAGTACGAGAAATAAATAATTCATGTCAAGAGTGACAAAGTATCATGCAATGCATACCATGTATGAATGCGATGTATGAATTGGTATAAAGAATCGAATCTCAAGATACTAATATCGGAGTCCATAGGAAGGTATCATCAATCAATATCAGCTCGAGCAGAAGGTGAAATCACACACACTTTGTGCTAGGAGAAACATCATGTGCTGTGCTCGTCATCCCTCATGTCTAGGTCCAGTAGCAACACGCGTGACTATACTCGCTACCTATACTTCCTGTCATCGCCGTGCCAGTCGTCCCCGACACTCAGAGTAAATCAACTCAGTCATCATCATGGATATCAAAGAAGTGGATAGATCAATACGATATGCCCATGAATCATGTATGCATCATATGACATATGCAACTCATTATGTCATGCAATCTCATGTGAAAATCAAAACATATCATGTACTACAATGTATCTCAACATGTCATATAGTCACATAAGAATCATATAGTGACAATTAATTCATAGAAATCAATTAATGACATATAATATCATACAATAATATCATTACACGTCTTCGTCAGGCGTCATGATAGAACTCATTTCTACATACCTCAGAACCCAAGCTAATCTACCGAGTACTCCTCAAATCAACCCCGAAGTCTATTAACCTGGTCATGTAAATTCCAAATAACACTAAATGTTCAAATAATGCATTGAATCAAATGCAACCTCTAAATATTGACCCTTAGCATTTTTCTTGAATTTTCAGCTTGACCAATTTTCGTAGAAAAAACATTATAAATTCATATGACGTCCAAATGACCTAATTGTGGTCTCAAAGTTCAAAAACTCAAAGAGTTTCAATTCTTATATTATGATGTAAAGCTGATTCCTCCATTTAAAAGTAGTTTAAACACTAAAAACGTAGCCTTTGGAAATCTATTTTCCAGATTGAGCGATTTTAGTAAAATCGTCAAACCTTTTTCGTTTCAAATCCAAATGGAATGATTCTAGTGGCAAATTACAGCCAACTCAAAGTACTAAATTTCTTATTTCAAGACATTGTCCGAAATTCTTAGCCAAAAATACTCAGGAATTCGAAGAACACACTACATGTGTATTTTTGCCCATATGCAGGGCTCAGAATGAGCACTTAAAGTATAATTTCTTAACTAATTGAAAATGAGTCTAAATTAAGTCCTTTGTTTTTCAAATTCAAGAGACTTCAAAGACCTACAATTTGTATTTGAAGACCTACATCAAATTCGGAACAAAAATTACCCAGAAACTCAAAACACGGTCTGCATGCAACATGCATAAACATGCGGAGTCAAAAATGAGCACTTAAAGTAAAATCGACATAACGTGTGATACCCCCGAAATAATTATATGCATTTGGGCATTAATTTTGTTTATGTGATTAATTATGGTGATAATTAAATTATGTGATGGAATTAATTATCTTGTTGAAATGCTTAGTCACATGGTAGGAGTGACCCGGGGGTGCATTTTCAGGGTGCATGTTGTGCATGTCGGGAAATTGGGTGTTAGCATGATTTATTTGTAATGGTTGGCAATTATTTGGAAAGCATGAAATTATTGGGAGTTTGGTGCATTTTTTGTAAAATGCTTTTAAAATACCATGTTGGTATATTTTATACATCATGTTAATTAATGGGGTACAAATTTAATTATAAACTCTTATAACCCCACTACACCACCACTTTACCTTCACTTTACCCACCACTCTTAAATCCCCAAATTTCATTCCCAACCCTAAACCTCTTCCCATTTTCGATTTTTGGCTCCAAGGAGAGGAGAAATCCTTGCAAAAACTTGATTTGTGGGATTATTTGTGAGATTTGGAGTCCCCAAGAGGTATGGATACATCCTTGGTACTTTAATGGTGTTTAGTTTGGATTTTTGTTTTGGTATGTTGAGTTTTAAATGGGTTTGTGTTGGGTTGTTATTGGTATTGGTTGGGAGTTGGATTTTTGGTTGTTAATGGTGTATATTGAAGGTTTAAGGTGTCTTTATGTTTTTGGTTTGGTGAAGAATTTATGGTGCAAAACTGGTGTTTCTCGCAACACAGACAGCGGCGATCGATCGCCCGTTTTTGGCGATCGATCGCGCGCAACCAGTAAGCTCCAGAAGCATTCGGCGATCGATCGCCACGTTTGGGCGATCGATCGGTGAGGCTGGCGATCGATCGCCCCAAATGTGGTGATCGATCGCCAAGGGCAAAAAATTTTGGCATCGGGCAGAATGATCTCGCGATCGATCGGGCCCTTGCGGCGATCGATCGCGAGATGCAAAATATTGTGTTTTTGGATATTTTGTGGGATTTTTGGATATTGGACTATAATTGGCTTCTAATATTGATTTGTATGGTTGTGGAGAACCATCTCAGGTACCAACAACTTCAAGGAGATAAAGTTCTTCAACTTCTCCACTTTTGAGACTAAGGTACGTAGTGAGACGTACGGGCATCGGACGGTAAAATGTGTTCTTACGCTTTTTGCTATATATATATCGTGGACAAGTGTGGATTACGAAATGTGTTGATATATATTGAGATAATGGTGATGCATTATGATTGTGGACTCAAGTATTGTGGTTATTTATATGTGGATGGAAATGCTTGATTGTTCCGGTAGTTGTTATATACGAGCGAGGGAGGTACTTGTCGCTGTCATATGAAGCAATGGTAATATCATATTTGCCGCTGTCATGTCGAAGCGATGTACATGCCGCTGTCATTGTCGAAGCGAGGGATATCATATGATGCCGCTATAGGGGTCCTAAAATTTTGCTGTTGTAACAGGGCCGGAACAGTCACATTTCTAGTGGTTAATGTGGAATATTGTGGTTATAACTGGAACGTGGTATCGATCATTATATTATGAACTAATGATTTTGTGCATGAGTTTATGAAACAGGAACAACAATGAAAATTGCTAATGTGGTAAATCAGGGAGCATACATACATATATATCTCATGCAATTATTTATGTTATTGTGCTTGGATTTTGTTGAATAAGTGATGTATATGCTCATGGTGAGTTGTTCCTGTAGGTACACCTTTTGGACTCGGAGGGCTATGGGCCGGGTTGAGGTAGTGAGCTACGAGGAGCATTAAGGAATTAGGTTACAGGATTTTTGGATAGTCTCTACTCTAGGAGTAGTGTAAATCTATAGTATTAACATTCATTGTTGGGAATGTAATTAATTAGCTTTTGGAATTTTATTTTTGTCAAGTAATCCTGTTAGCTCAAGGCTACAACCGGAACCATAAACTGTCTTTAATGCATGTTAGCCCTATTCATATTCTTTTTGCACTGTTAAGGTATAGAGGCCTTACATAACGTTTACTTTGGAGATCCAAATCGCATGCTTCTTTTTAAAAAAAAATTGCATAAAATGAAAAGATCTAAAACTTTGATTTGACAACCGACAATAAATTCGAACAGTAAAAATTGTCAAAAGATCGGAATTCTACACTGCATGTGCATTTACAGTACATGCAGAGTCAAATCTGGCACTACTTAGTAAAATGAGGATATCTCACTCATTTCAAGTCCATATTGTCTCAAATTTTAACCATGGAAAGATAACTCAAATAACTATAACTTTCATTTGGAACTCTAAGTCAGATTTGTAAGGTCCGCCGTGCTCTTAACCCGTTATTAGTGTATTAATCCATACCATTAGTGCACATAATCATACTATCATGGGGAAAAATCATATGCAAGTGTAACACCATATACTAGCCAGAAAATTTCTTGCATTTGATCCACATAATATTCAAATTCCCCAACCAAGATTACTTACATAGCATGCACCCTTATAATACACTAACATACTCTCAGTTCATTTACCAGATCTAATTGCATGCAAACTATAAATGAAGAGAGAAAAGCCATAGCCCATTCATACATTCCATATACACGTAAAAACGTACTGACATGAGAGTACCCAATGAATAAACGTGTATCTAATGTATAAGATACTCTACCGAATGCGGTGATTGGTACTTTGATCCTGGAAGCACCTCCCATGCACCGCTCAATCTCAACTCTGGAGCTTCGTACTCAATCGGGAAGTACCTCAAATCAACAGGCCGAGCTCAACTCCAAAGCTGCTGCTACACCTGTATCACCTGCCCCAACAGAGACAGCCCCCACACGCGGTGAGCATACCAATACCACAAATCATTATAATCATAATATTACAGTTCATAATTTACAAAATGTAAATGCCACGAATTTAAATGATACTCCCTGGATGGTGTAAGTAATCCAACAAGCATACAACGCAGCGGAATTTAAAATTTGGATTACTATAACCGCGGATCTATACATAGGTTATCATATCGGATAAAGGATTTACAAAAGTCTCACCCTTGTAGCGTGTTTGAGCAGATTCCATGGAGCAGCACCACTTCCAACGCCTTCTTCGAGTCACAAGCAAAACTTATCAAGTTTTGCCTCAACGATATCCACACGATCAAATCGGGAGAAGGGATAGTCTAAGAACAAGTTGCTAGACTCGTTCTTAAACCGGAACAAGAAGCACACTCGATTCTAAATCGAAAATATGGCACGAAATTCACCACAACTCACGTCGGCTATGATGAAGCCGAGAGAGCTTGGAGAGGAGGCGGCCGTGTGCTTAGTGTTAGGTTGGAATGATATTAATTGTGCTCCAAACAATTAATCATAACCTTGTATTTATATTATAAGATTTAATTAAGGTTTAAGGCTTTCTTAAAGCCTCATGGGCCCAAACCCATGATTTAATTAAATCCTTATAATCTTTTAATTAAGACTCTTCTTAATTAATTAATTCATCCAATGAATTTAATTTCCCTTATCGATTTAATCTTTTGTGCGACCCGATAGGATCTTGTAATGTTGGTAGTGACATAAAATCTCATTTTATGTCGCAAGCATTGAGCGGTATCTAGCAACACATCAATGCTACCCAAATTACAAGAATGTCAATGACTCGACAGAACCTTTAGAACTTGTGATAATATTAACCATGTAACTTAATCCCTTTGTCCTTTGTGTTTAGATTGAACACGAGTCATGGAATAGTCATACTCGTATATTCAATCTTAATTTCTTGATCCCCAAGTAGAACTAGAAGAAACGAATAAGCTCGATATCTCATATCGACTCATTCGAGCATGCCATGCATTTTAGTTCTCACTTGATCAAGGGCCAAACACATCTCCTGTTATATAGGAGGGACAAATCCTATCTCGATCAGTCAACATCCCTCTACATAATTCGTAGTGTATCCAATAGTCGCCTTTATAGTTTACCCTGTTACAGGTAACGTTTGACAATATCAAGATACATAACTCCTTATGTTGGGATCTCTGATGATCACAAGACGTAAGGATTACATACATTATTATCACTATGAGAATTGCTTATGACACTCATATAACTATCCATGTAGCATTCTCATGGTGGGTCTGTCCAGTACATCGTTCTCTAACATGTACCCATGTGTTGATTTGATATCTCATATCAATGAACAATTCATCAATCAACACATACTAGTCTCTATGTATTATCATTATCCTGATTCATGATAATACTTGACTAGGGACAATATTTAAGAATAATACAATATTATTCTAAGGACATTAACATATATATTTATTCATATTGCACAGTTAAAAGAATAATTTTAATAATGAATTGCCATTCATAAAATCATAAACATTGTATGTCAAAACAATCATCTAATGACTTGTCTTAGGGCATATCCCAACAAATCTCCCACTTGCACTAAGACCACTCAGACATATACATAATGCCTAGAGATCTAGTATGACGATCATGCTTCTGCTGTGACAGTGGCTTCGTCAATGGGTCAGATACGTTATCATCTGTTGGTACTTTGCATATTTTAACATCTCCCCTTTCAACGATTTCTCGAATGAAATGAAAGCGCCAAAGTATGTGCTTGGATCTTTGGTGAGATCTAGGTTCCTTAGCCAATGCGATCGCTCCATTGTTGTCACAATAGAGTTCTATCGGATCTTTAATGCTAGGGACCACTCCAAGTTCAGAAATGAACTTCCTGATCCAAACAGCTTCCTTTGCTGCATCCGAGGCAGCAATATACTCAGCTTCCATTGTAGAATCGGCTACTGTCTCTTGCTTTCAACTCTTTCAGCTCACAGCACCTCAATTTAGGCAATACACATATCCAGATTGCGATCGAAAATCATCTTTGTCGGTTTGGAAGCTTGCATCAGTGTAACCCATTACATTGAGCTCATCCTCACCTCCATAAATCAAGAATGTATCCTTAGTCCTTCTCAAGTACTTCAAGATGTTCTTGACTGCAATCCAGTGACCTTCACCTGGATCAACTTGATATCTGCTCGTCATGCTCAAAGCATACGATACATTGGGACGAGTACATATCATGGCATACATGATAGATCCAATAGCTGATGCATATGGAATCTTACTCATGCGTTGTCTCTCATCTGGTGTTGAAGGACACTGTTCCTTTGAGAGATATATACCATGTGTCATAGGCACGAATCCTTTCTTTGATTCTTGCATGCTAAACCTTTTAAGCACTTTGTCTATGTATGTACTTTGACTTAGGCCAAGAAGCCTTCTCGATCTATCTCTATAGATCTTGATTCCTAATACATAGGTGGCTTCTCCCAAGTCTTTCATCGAAAAGCAATTCCCTAGCCAAATCTTTACAGATTGTAAGGCAGGGATATCATTCCCATTGAGAAGTATGTCATCTACATACAGCACTAGGAAAATGATTACGCTCCCACTGACCTTCTTGTAGACACAAGGTTCATCTACGTTTTTGATAAAACCAAACTCTTTGATTGCATCATCAAAACTAAGATTCCAACTCCGAGAAGCTTGCTTCAATCCATAAATGGATCGTTGTAGCTTGCATATCTTTCCAGCATCCTTTGGATCGACAAAACCCTCGGGTTGTGTCATGTACACATCCTCGAGCAGATTTCCATTAAGGAAAGCTGTTTTGACATCCATCTGCCAGATTTCATAATCATGAAATGCAGCTATTGCAAGTAAGATCCTTATGGATTTAACCATGACCACTGGTGAAAAGGTTTCATCATAGTCAATACCATGAATTTGTTTGAATCCTTTTGCAACCAGCCGACCTTTATAGGTTTGTACATTACCATCCATATCGGTCTTTTTCTTGAAAATCCATTTGCACCCTATGGGTCGTACCCCTTCAGGTGGATCAACCAAAGTCCATACTTGGTTTGCATACATGTTTTCCATCTCAGATTTCATGGCCTCTTGCCATTTCTCAGAATCAGTGCCCATTATAGCTTGTTGATAAGATGACGGCTCATCCTCATCAATAAGTAGTAAGTCACCTTGTTGAGTCACAAGAAATCCATATCTCTGTGGCTCCCGGTGTTCTCTTACAGACCTACGCTGGGCTTGTGTCTCTTGAGCAGGTACTTCTTCCACAACAGTTTGCGGCGCCTGCTCTGTTTCCATCTCAATCTCAGGTTCAGTGTTTTCTTGTGGTTGAACTTCACTAAGTTCTATTTTTCTCCCACTGGTTTTTCTAGAAATAAATTCTCTTTCAAGAAATACACCAGTCCGAGCAACAACTACTTTGTTCTCGGTGGGATAATAGAAATAGTATCCTTTAGTTTCCTTAGGATACCCCACAAATAAACACTTATCAGATTTGGGTCCAAGTTTGTTAGTGGCGTGACGTCTAACGAAAGCCTCACAACCCCAAATCTTCATAAAAGACATATTAGGACGCTTCCCAGTCCATATCTCATATGGTGTCTTTTCCACTGATTTAGATGGAACACGGTTCAGTAAGAAAATCGATGTTTCTAGAGCGTGTCCCCAAAACGATATCGGAAGATCTGCATGACTCATCATTGATCTAACCATGTCCAACAAGGTTCGATTTCTCCTCTCGGATACACCATTCCATTGTGGAGTATACGGAGGAGTGAGTTGTGGGACTATCCCACACTCTTTTAGATAGTCATGAAACTATTGGCTTAAGTATTCACCTCCTCGATCTGATCGAAGGATTTTGATACTTTTGCCAAGTTGGTTTTGTACTTCATTCTTGAAATCTTTGAACTTTTCAAAGGTTTCATGCTTATGCTTCATTAAGTACACATACCCATATCTACTAAGGTCATCAGTAAATGTAACGAAGTATTGAAAACCACCTCTAGCTTGTGTACTTATTGGTCCACATACATCACTATGTATTAGTCCCAATAAAACATTTGCCCTTTCAACATGTCCCTTGAAAAGGGCTTTAGTCATCTTACCCATAAACAAGATTCGCATGTTTCATATGATTCAAAATCAAATGAATCTAATACTCCATCCTTATGAAGTTTAGATATGCGGTTCTCGTTTATGTGGCCCAAGCGACAATGCCAGAGATAAGTCGGATTACAATCATTATTTTTAATCCTTTTAGTATTTATGTTATAGATAGGCATATCAAGATTTAATAAATAAGACCATTCACCATTTGTGCACTAGCATAAAACATATCATTTGAATAAATAGAACAACAGTTGTCCTTTATCATAAATGAAAATCCACACTTGTCTAAACAAGAAATAGAAATAATGTTTTTGGTAATGGATGGCACAAAATAACAGTCTTTTAAAATCAACGATAAACCAGAAGGCAAAGATAAATAATAATCTCCTATAGCTAATGCAGCAACTCTTGCTCCATTTCCAACTCGGAGATCAACTTCGCCTTTCGACAACAATATACTCTTTTTGAGATCCTGCACATTTACACAAATGTGAGATCCACATCCAGTATCTAATACCCATAATGAAGAAGTAGATAAATTGACTTCTATAACAAAAATACCTGAAGTGGAAGTCACACTTCCTTTCTTTAGATCCTCCAGATATACTTTGCAGTTTCTTTTCCAATGGACGGTCTCACCGCAATGGAAACAGTTCCCTTCCTTTGCTATCCCTCCCTTTGGCTTCAGTGCATAAGACTTTGGCTTAGATTTAACAAAGACCTTCTTTGCTTTCTTATTGCCTTTAGCTTTGGCCTTTCCTTTGCCCTTATTCACAATAAGAACATTTGTGGCCTTAGTCTTCTTTGTATTTGCTTCATATGTTCTCAACATACCAAGTAATTGTGGTAGAGTCTTTTCCATGTCAGTCATATTGTACTTTACTACAAATTGACTGATGCTCTCAGGCAACGATTGCAAGATCACATCGGTGGCCAACTCTTGGTCCAATGGAAAACCCAGCTTCTCCAGATTCTCAATGTACCCAATCATCTTGAGCACATGAGTTCCAACTAGGCTTCCCTCTACCATCCTGCACTGGAACAACACTTTAGAGACGTCATACCTCTCTTGTCTAGCTTGCTGTTGGTACAATTGCTTTAAGTGTTCGATCATATCGAACGCCTCCATTTCCTCATGTTGCTTCTGAAGCTCAGAGTTCATGGTGGCAAGCATAAGGCAGCCAACATCAAGTGCATCATTCTGATGCTTCTTGTAAGCATCCTTATCGGCTCTCGTAGCCGTCAGGGGAGGTTCCTCAACAGGTAAGGGTTCCTCTAGGACATATTGTTTCTTTTCTTTCTTGAGGACTATCCTCAGATTCCTATACCAGTCTAGGAAGTTTGTCCCATTTAATTTGTCCTTCTCAAGGACCGATCGTAGTGATAATGTGCTAGTTGTATTGTTAGTTGCCATGGATATCTACAATATAAATATGCAAAATAAGTTCATGATTTAATCATTTAACATGGTCTTATATTAAATGATACTCCCACTATTTTGTTTAAAAAATATCAACCCTCGAAATCTTTAGTGGGCCAAGATCCATATTTCGCCTAATCTTGAGTTAGCTTTGGCTAATCGCCCAAGACTCGGTTATTTAGGTAGACAACACTTTGTCAATTACATCACATGTAATTCTTGGATAGTTGGACGAACAACACTTTGTTCAATTCATCAAATGAATTATTATCTAACCCATGCCTCTAAGTTCCCAATCCTATTGAGATAACCTAGTTAAGTCGTACCCAATTTAAAGTATTACGGATATCACTTTTATCCTTTCGCGCCTTACTAAGATTGCCACGGTGCTTTGCTTTGGCAAACCCACACATGTACAATCGAAGTTTTTGACGAGTACTTTTAATTTTGGAAGGCATCTAAAACTTAATATTTTAGAGGGATTTATTGATCTCATTATTAGTTTGATAATTTAAAATATGTCCACTACATATAGTTGTATAAATATCTACATATATGTGTAATACAATTATCAATCTAAAACATAAGATAAATCATGCATCAACATACATAATTAAACGTGACATGGTTATAGCCCCTACTAGCGATTTTCTCAAGCCAATGAGAAAATCCTAAGAGTCAACCTAAGGTAACTTCACAAGCACCTTCCTTTGGCTCCAATTTGTGAATGACCTCCTCATCCCGGCACGATGCTCCATCTTCATTGATCACCATCAACAAAATAAACTACACTATTTACAAAATATAGAATTCCTCGATTCACATTCGAGGGGAACATACGGGAGGGATTACATTTAGAATAAAATAGAGAAGGCACGACTCGCAGGTCGTATTATAAATTACAAACATCCACAAATCCTATCTAATAGGTCAAAAGGGCTATAACCAGGCACCATGCTCATACAACACATAAAACATGCTTTAACATTTAATTAATTAAATTCTAAACATTTTAAAATTTAATTCTAATTAAAACTGTAAAATAGAATTTTGAAAAATTATCGTACGCTCGGGACATCACATGCCACGAACTTAAGCGACTAAGCCACGAACCACCATGGTTCGAACCAACCAAACACACGGCTGGACCAATTATGGGCCTAGGGTTCGAAACCCTAGCCCATGGCCGAACCATGACCGAGCGGTGGCGGTGCTAGGGTTCCAAACCCTAGCCGCCGTGCACCACTTTGAGTTTTTCATCGAGCCAACTTGTTCGAAATGCCAGAATTCTTGAGCCACGAATCATGGTCAGGTCATGCACGGTGGTGGCTCAACCATCTCGAGCCAAGGGTTCGAAAACCCTAGCTCTCATGTGGTGAAGCCACTTATCCATGCATGCTTGAACCATTATCGAGCCAAAGAGTTCAAAACTCATCCATGTCTCGAAACCTCCATGCACGAACATGAGCCACAACGACTAGGCCATCTCGAGCCAAGGGTTCGAAAACCCTAGCCCTCATGTGGCTAAGCCGTGGGTCAATTGTGCTAGGTGGTGGCCGAAACATTGGTCAATTAATTTGATTATTCGCCAATTATATCAAATACAATTTTACGATGATTTTCACGAACTCGATATTAACATATCATATATGTTTATACAGTTTTAAAAGCAAGCAATAATGATCCTAATATGATTAAAACAATTTAACCACATAAATCCGATATGAGCCTTGTACACGGCTCTGATACCACTGTAAGTAATCAACAAGCATACAACGCAGCGGAATTTAAAATTTGGAATACTATAACCGCGGATATATACATAGGTTATCATATCGGATAAAGGATTTACAAAAGTCTCACCCTTGTAGCGTGTTTGAGCAGATTCCACGGAGCAGCACCACTTCCAACGCCTTCTTCGAGTCACAAGCAAAACTTATCAAGTTTTGCCTCAACGGTATCCACACGATCAAATCGGGAGAAGGGATAGTCTAAGAACAAGTTGCTAGACTCGTTCTTAAACCGGAACAAGAAGCACACTCGATTCTAAATCAAAAAGATGGCACGAAATTCACCACAACTCACGTCGGCTATGATGAAGCCGAGAGAGCTTGGAGAGGAAGCGGCCGTGTGCTTAGTGTTAGGTTGGAATGATATGAATTGTGTTCCAAACAATTAATCATAACCTTGTATTTATATTATAAGATTTAACTAAGGTTTAAGGCTTTCTTAAAGCCTAATGGTCCCAAACCCATGATTTAATTAAATCCTTATAATCTTTAATTAAGACTCTTCTTAATTATTTAATTCATCCAATGAATTTAATTTCCCTTATCGATTTAATCTTTCGTGCGACCCGATAGGATCTTGTAATGTTGGTAGTGACATAAAATCTCATTTTATGTCGCAAGCATTGAGCGGTATCAAGCAACACATCAATGCTACCCAAATTACAAGAATGTCAATGACTCGACATAACCTTTAGAACTTGTGATAATATTAACCATGTAACTTAATCCCTTTGTCCATTGTGTTTAGATTGAACACGAGTCATGGAATAATCATACTCGTATATTCAATCTTAATTTCTTGATCCCCAAGTAGAACTAGAATAAACGAATAAGCTCGATATCTCATATCGACTCATTCGAGCATGGCCATGCATTTTAGTTCTCACTTGATCAAGGGCCAAACACATCTCCTGTTATATAGGAGGGACAAATCCTATCTCGATCAGTCAACATCCCTCTACATAATTCGTAGTGTATCCAATAGTCGCCTTTATAGTTTACCCTGTTACAGGTAACGTTTGACAATATCAAGATACATAACTCCTTATGTTGGGATCTCTGATGATCACAAGTCGTAAGGATTACATACATTATTATCACTATGAGAATTGCTTATGACACTCATATAACTATCCATGTAGCATTCTCATGGTGGGTCTGTCCAGTACATCGTTCTCTAACAAGTACCCATGTGTTGATTTGATATCTCATATCAATGAACAATTCATCAATCAACACATACTAGTCTCTATGTATTATCATTATCCTGATTCATGATAATACTTGACTAGGGACAATGTTTAAGAATAATACAATATTATTCTAAGGACATTAACATATATATTTATTCATATTGCACAGTTAAAAGAATAATATATAATAATGAATTGCCATTCATAAAATCATAAACATTGTATGTCAAAACAATCATCTAATGACTTGTCTTAGGGCATATCCCAACAGATGGTATCATCCTCATCCTGGATCCCCTGTATTGTCCTTGTTCTCAAAATAACCAAACCATTAATGTGGGGTCTTCCCACCTTAACAGTGATTACTAAACATAAAAAGGATTAATCATGCATTGATAACGTCTTAAGGATTCGGTTGTTACATGAGCTAACAGGATTACAGGCCAAAAAGCTACAAAACTTCAAAATAATTCATTACATTCCAAAAGAATGTCATTTAGATTTACACTACTCCTAGAGTAGATACTAATCATAACTTGAAATCCTAAACGTTCCTGAGTCCCTCGTAGCTCACTGCCTCAACCCGACCCTTAGTCCTTTCATCCAAAAGCGTACCTACAGGACAACACATCATGAGCATATACAATTTCACTTAACAACATATAAACATTATAGTAAATGCATGAAATCTTAGTTAAGTAAGTATGCTGGTTATTCATTAACTTCTTATTGTTGTCCCTGATTCATAATCATGCATATGGGGCACCTTACCCCGTGGCACCTTACCACAATAACATCGCATGGCCTTTTACCATGTGGGGCACCTTACCCCGTGGCACCTTACCACAATAACATCGCATGGCTACTTACCATGTGGGGCACCTTACCCCGTGGCACCTTACCACAATAACATCGCATGGCTACTTACCATGTGGGGCACCTTACCCCGTGGCACCTTACCACAATAACATCGCATATAGAAACATTGTATACACATTATCATATAAACATCGCATAAACATCATGATTTCATCGTATACATATTCAGGCTATAAATGCATAGTCATAGCGTAAGGATGTATTTTACCGTCCGATGCCCGTACGTCTCTTACGTACCTTTTCAAAAAGAGGAGGAGTCAACAGACCTATCTCCTTGATTGTGCCGGTACCTGGGGTGGCTCTACACAATCACATAATACAATATTAGGCACCTCATATTAATCCGGAAACAAAACTTAAATCAAAACCACATAAATCCTTAAACATCATCTCGCGATCGATCGTCCAAGAGCCCCGATCGATCGCGAGATGCTACTGCCTCGCATACCAAAAAATTTTAATCCGCGATCGATCGCCTCGAAATTGGCGATCGATCGCCACAACTCACTGGAACGTCGCGATCGATCTTGCCTCCTTGGCGATCGATCGCCAACCCTGTTCCTTTGAGCGATTTTCCAGAATTACTTGGCACCGTTAATCACACCCTTAAAACTAACATGTAAGACATAATACATGCCAAAGCCATCATGCTAGTAGTTGCACTACACTACCCTGAGTGTATCCAATTCAAATTTACGCCTTAAACATAAGTCCACATGCATAAACGTCGACCACTTATACAAGCACCGGGTCAACTTTTCTGGAAACAGGGCATCACAACTTCTACCCAGATTTTCGAGCATTACTTTTTATAGCAACGATTCTCACATATAAACCATGCAACATGTTCCAACATATATGCTAGGGGCTTCATAAAACATCTATGTAAGCACGTAAATTCAAGTTTTCATAAAACTTAAGCTAGCATGCATCCTAACATCCTCATAAACTTTGAGTTCATCCAACTTACAGAAAAACAGGGCATCCCATCATAACCCAGATTTTCGAACACCTAGTTTCCAAGTCGGAAATCTAACACATAAAGCATGCAAGTTACTTAACAAGACATGCTAGAAGCTTCATAAATATCATATAAAAGTACTCATAACAAGAGTTCATCAAACCCTACACTATCATACCAAATATACTACAAAGAAAACATGTGCTAGAACTCTGAAATCTGGGAAAAGAATGACTCCTCACCACTTTTGGGCACGACTTTCCAAGAAAAAGAACAATAAAACGTGATCCTCTTCTTCCTACTTGCTGTCTGAGTGTTTTTAGAGGGTTTGGAAAGAAGGAGGAGAATTTGGAGGAGATGGAGTGAGTAAAGAAGATGGACCAAAAGTCCTCCCTGGCCACTCTGCTTTTCCGAAAATAAGGGTAGGGGTATGGGTTGTGGCCAAGTGGGGGGAAAGGGTGGTTGCATGTAGGGCGCTTTTGTGGTGTTTAATTGTATCCCGGTATTTCTTATGATGTATAAAAATGATTTCCCTTGATATTTCACAATTGCACTACATCATCACAACAATTAAAAACCCGTAACATGCAACCTAAACCATATCATCATATCATAATTATAACCCCCCATTTAAAATACCATGTCCCTCTTAAATACATCATAATTCATTATCGTAGCACATAATCATATAACATTTCGGGGGTATTACATTACTCCCCTACTTATAAGATTTCGTCCTCGAAATCCACATGCATCATCATAACGGAACTAAACATAAATACATACCAGAGAATAGTTCCGGATAGTGCTGCACCATATGTCGTTCCGTCTCCCATGTAGCCTCCTCGACACCCCGACGATCCCACTGAACTTTGACCATCGGTATAACTTTGCTCCGTAGTCTGCGATCCTTCCGATCCAGAATTCTGATTGGTCGTTCTTCGTAGGACATATCTGAGTCTAACTGAACTTCTGTAGGCTGTAAGACATGAGACGGATCTGGCTCATACTTCCGTAACATAGAGACATGGAAAACATCGTGTATGCCAGATAAAGATGGCGGTAGAGCCAAACGATATGCCAAAGTACCGATACGCTGCAAAATTTCATATGGCCCAACATACCTCGGAGATAACTTTCCCCGCATCCCAAAACGAACCACGCCCCTGAAGGGCGAGATCTTTAAGAAGACCCTGTCTCCTAACTGGAATTCTAGTGGTCGTCGCCGCTTATTGGCATAGGCCGCTTGCCTATCTTGGGCCGCTTTCATCTTCTGGCGTATCAACTTTATCTTACCTTCCATATCTCTGATCATATCCGGTCCTCCGACCGCTTTGCTGGTCAAGTCCTCCCAATACAGTGGTGATCTACATCGTCGTCCATAGAGAGCTTCAAAAGGGGCCATTTGAATGCTCGCCTGATAACTGTTATTATAGGAGAACTCCACCAGCGGTACTGAATCCTGCCACGGAGTATCAAACTCCATAATGCACGCCCTCAACATGTCTTCGAGCGTCTGAATGGTACGCTCTGTTTGGCCGTCTGTCTGAGGGTGATAGGCCGTACTCAGTCTTACCTCTGTACCCAAAGCTGTCTGGAGACCCTCCCAGAAATGTGAAGTGAACCTCGGGTCCCTGTCAGACACTACCGAGACTGGAATACCATGCAACCTTACCACATCCCTTATATACATCTGGGCCATCTTCAAGTACGTATATGACATACTGTAAGGGATGAAATGAGCCGTCTTCGTCAGCCTATCCACGATCACCCAGATCGCATCAAATCCTGAGGCCGTCCTCGGCAAGTGGGTCACAAAATCCATAGATATATGCTCCCACTTCCATTCAGGCACCTCTAAGCTCTTCAGCTCTCCACCAGGCCTCTGCCTCTCTGCCTTTACCTGCTGGCAGATCAAACATTTTTTAACAAAAATGATTACCTCACGCTTCATGCGTCTCCACCAGAATTGATCGCATAGATCTTTGTACATCTTCTTTCCCCCTGGGTGGATACTGAACCGACTACTGTGAGCTCGCTCCAATATTCCTCTACGTAGTTCTGGTGTATCTGGGACTACCCATCGGTTGCCCAGTCTCAAAGAATCATCCTCAGCCACTCTGAACTTGGATGGCTGACCCTGATGTACCAATGACGTCCACCTCTGAACCTCACTATCCGACTTCTGGGCCTTCCTGATTGCCTCAAATATGTCTGGCTCTGCCAAAAGGGTCGACACTCGCACAGGCGACGTGTCTACATCGAAATCATAGCCCAGATGGCAATAAGAAGTCATCAAGGCCGACAAACACATGACATCCTCTGCAGTACTCTTCACCTTCCGACTTAAGGCGTCTGCTATCAAGTTTGCTTTACCTGGATGGTACTCAATTTCACAATCATAGTCTTTGAGTAAGTCCATCCACCTTCTTTGCCTCATATTCAACTCTGCCTGAGTAAATAAGAACTTCAGGCTCTTATGGTCCGTATATATAGTGAAGGACGTGCCATACAAGTAATGCCTCCAGATCTTCAAGGCAAATATGATGGCCGCCAGTTCCAAATCATGCACTGGATACCTAGCCTCGTGTGGCTTCAGCTGCCTCGATGCATAAGCCACTACATGCTTATCTTGCATTAACACACAGCCCAAACCCTGCAGTGACGCATCCGTATACAAGGCAAATCTCTTATTCTCAGTCGGAATCACTAAAACAGGTGCTGTAGTCAAGCGACGCTTCAGCTCTTGAAAACCTTCTTCACAAGCCTCAGACCAATAGAAGGGGACTCCTTTCTGAGTCAGCTGCGTCAGGGGTTTGGCAATTTTTGAGAAACCTTCGACGAAACGTCGGTAATAACCTGCCAAACCAAGGAAGCTCCGTATTTCTGGTACAGAAGTGGGTGCAACCCACTCCATCACAGCTTCGATCTTCCTGGGATCCACAGATATCCCCTGGCTAGATATGACATGGCCTAAGAATACCACGCTGTCCAACCAGAACTCGCACTTACTAAGCTTTGCATACAACTGATGATCCCTAAGGATCTGAAGTACCGTCCTCAAGTGCCTTACGTGCTCTTCTTCAGTCCGCGAGTAAATAAGTATGTCGTCAATGAAGACTATGACGAACTGATCCAAATACGGCTGGAATACCCTGTTCATCAAACTCATGAAGACAGCTGGGGCATTCGTCACTCCAAAAGGCATAACCAGGAATTCATAGTGCCCATATCTTGTCCTGAAAGCCGTCTTTTGAACATCGTCTTCTCTTACTCGAATCTGATGGTACCCCGACCTCAGATCGATCTTACTGTAGAGCCTCGTACCCTGCAACTGATCAAACAAGTCATCGATTCTCGGAAGTGGATACTTGTTCTTGATTGTGGCCTTATTCAGTTGCCTATAGTCAATGCATAGGCGCATCGATCCATCTTTCTTCTTAACAAATAAGACAGGCGCACCCCATGGCGATACGCTAGGGCGTATGTAGCCCTTGTCAAGGAGCTCCTGCAACTGCATCTTTAACTCCCTTAACTCAGCTGGTGCCATCCTATATGGGGCACGAGAAATTGCAGACGTCCCTGGTAGTAGCTCAATCCCAAACTCGACCTCTCTCGTCGGTGGGAATCCGGGAATCTCCTCCGGAAAGACATCAGCAAACTCTGCCACTACGGGCACATCCTCAACCTTTAACTCCTTCTTCCTTTCCGTCACATCAATAGCATAAATAAGATATCCTGAATGACCTTGTTCCAATAATTGTGCCATCTTGACAGCCGATACCAACGGAATCTTTGGGCGAGAACCATCCCCAAAGAATGTCCACTGGACTCCCATATCAGATCTGAATCGGACAGTCCTTTGCCTGCAGTTAACGACCGCCTGATACTTGTTCAGAACATCGATGCCCACAATGCAATCGAAGTCCGTCATTCCTAGCACAATCAAATCTGATCTTAACTCATTATCCTCAAAATAAATGAGGCCATCATAGATAATCTGATCCGTAGCCAAACTTCTTCCTGCGGGGGTCGAGACTAAAAGAGGCATGGGCGACGGAGAAGTGCATATGTGGTGCCTTTCAACAAAACTCGTCGACACAAAAGAGTGTGACGCACCTGTGTCTATCAATATAAGAGCAGGGTGCGTAAATAAAAGACACGTACCCGCTATCACCTCCTCTGGAGCCGCTGTAGCCTGCTCCCTTGTCAAAGCATACACCTGACCCTGAGGTGGCCCCGTGGGCTGACCTCCATACTGCCTCGGTGCGAAAGGTGGTCTGTGCGGTGCTGTTCTGTCCGCAGGTCTCCCCGCAGAGTTCTGTTGTCTTCCCCTGTTGGGACACTGTCGAGCGAAGTGGCCTCTGTCGCCACAGACATAGCAGCCAACGCAGTCCTTTGCCAAATGTGATAGTCCACATATAGTGCACTGAGCTCTTCCAGATCTATCTCCCTGAGGCTGTCCTCTCCCAGATGGAGTGTCATTCCTACCCTTCCCTTTCCATCGATTCTCGGGCCTCTTGCCACTGAATCTCGATGCTGACGTGTTCCCCCTAGGCTTAAACTGATCACCCCTGGGCTTCAAGTGGTCAGAAGTAGATTTCGGAGGGGGTGCTGGAGGTGGCACTGCATCAGGATATGCACCAACTCCCAACTCAGCTAACTCAGCTCGTGAGAGTGCATCATCAAAACAAGCAGGGCCATAAGTGATCACCCTGTCATACAGTTCAGGCCTCAAGCCCTTCATGAAGTTCCGCATCTTCGCTTGAGTGCTTGCAGCAATGTGTGGCACATAACGTAGCAAGGAGCAGTAATGCAAAGCATAATCAGATACAGGCATGGTACCTTGTCTTAAACTGGTAAACTCATCCTCTTTGGCCTGTCTTGCAGCGGCTGAGAAATAGCGGTTCAGAAACCGCGTTCGGAACATCTTCCAATTCACCTCTTGTCCCTGAGCCTCTTGCTCAATCACTGTGGTTTTCCACCACATCAGTGCTTTCTTGGATAGCTGAAATTCTGCTAACCGGATCCAGGCCGTCTTTGCACAGGGCGCTGCCACAAATATCTGTTCGATCCTCTCTATCCATTCCTCTGCTTTCTCCCCTGATTCAGTTCCCTCGAACATCGGAGGCCGATACATCATAAACTGAGCCAAGCTCAATTCCCCAGGTAGCAACTGCTGTTCAGAGGGTTCCTCACCCAGGGCTGGGGGTGGCAATGGATTCGTACGCCCAGCACTTGCGTTTACACTAATGGCGTCTCCCACTTCTATATTTGCTGCCATGCTGCAACACAAGGGTTAATAACAACACCAAAAGCAGTTCATAAAGTACATCGTTAGATAATTAAACATGTTAGCATAACTTAGAAACTTCATATGCAACATACATATAAAACATGTTCAAAAGTAAGCACCTAGTCAACTTATCGCTAAGGCTACCCTTCACTCATTCCCGAGTTATCTAACCACTGCTCTGATACCACTAATGTGGGGTCTTCCCACCTTAACAGTGATTACTAAACATAAAAAGGATTAATCATGCATTGATAACGTCTTAAGGATTCGGTTGTTACATGAGCTAACAGGATTACAGGCCAAAAAGCTACAAAACTTCAAAATAATTCATTACATTCCAAAAGAATGTCATTTAGATTTACACTACTCCTAGAGTAGATACTAATCATAACTTGAAATCCTAAACGTTCCTGAGTCCCTCGTAGCTCACTGCCTCAACCCGACCCTTAGTCCTTTCATCCAAAAGCGTACCTACAGGGACAACACATCATGAGCATATACAATTTCACTTAACAACATATAAACATTATAGTAAATGCATGAAATCTTAGTTAAGTAAGTATGCTGGTTATTCATTAACTTCTTATTGTTGTCCCTGATTCATAATCATGCATATGGGGCACCTTACCCCGTGGCACCTTACCACAATAACATCGCATGGCCTTTTACCATGTGGGGCACCTTACCCCGTGGCACCTTACCACAATAACATCGCATGGCTACTTACCATGTGGGGCACCTTACCCCGTGGCACCTTACCACAATAACATCGCATGGCTACTTACCATGTGGGGCACCTTACCCCGTGGCACCTTACCACAATAACATCGCATATAGAAACATTGTATACACATTATCATATAAACATCGCATAAACATCATGATTTCATCGTATACATATTCAGGCTATAAATGCATAGTCATAGCGTAAGGATGTATTTTACCGTCCGATGCCCGTACGTCTCTTACGTACCTTTTCAAAAAGAGGAGGAGTCAACAGACCTATCTCCTTGATTGTGCCGGTACCTGGGGTGGCTCTACACAATCACATAATACAATATTAGGCACCTCATATTAATCCGGAAACAAAACTTAAATCAAAACCACATAAATCCTTAAACATCATCTCGCGATCGATCGTCCAAGAGCCCCGATCGATCGCGAGATGCTACTGCCTCGCATACCAAAAAATTTTAATCCGCGATCGATCGCCTCGAAATTGGCGATCGATCGCCACAACTCACTGGAACGTCGCGATCGATCTTGCCTCCTTGGCGATCGATCGCCAACCCTGTTCCTTTGAGCGATTTTCCAGAATTACTTGGCACCGTTAATCACACCCTTAAAACTAACATGTAAGACATAATACATGCCAAAGCCATCATGCTAGTAGTTGCACTACACTACCCTGAGTGTATCCAATTCAAATTTACGCCTTAAACATAAGTCCACATGCATAAACGTCGACCACTTATACAAGCACCGGGTCAACTTTTCTGGAAACAGGGCATCACAACTTCTACCCAGATTTTCGAGCATTACTTTTTATAGCAACGATTCTCACATATAAACCATGCAACATGTTCCAACATATATGCTAGGGGCTTCATAAAACATCTATGTAAGCACGTAAATTCAAGTTTTCATAAAACTTAAGCTAGCATGCATCCTAACATCCTCATAAACTTTGAGTTCATCCAACTTACAGAAAAACAGGGCATCCCATCATAACCCAGATTTTCGAACACCTAGTTTCCAAGTCGGAAATCTAACACATAAAGCATGCAAGTTACTTAACAAGACATGCTAGAAGCTTCATAAATATCATATAAAAGTACTCATAACAAGAGTTCATCAAACCCTACACTATCATACCAAATATACTACAAAGAAAACATGTGCTAGAACTCTGAAATCTGGGAAAAGAATGACTCCTCACCACTTTTGGGCACGACTTTCCTTCAAGAAAAAGAACAATAAAACGTGATCCTCTTCTTCCTACTTGCTGTCTGAGTGTTTTTAGAGGGTTTGGAAAGAAGGAGGAGAATTTGGAGGAGATGGAGTGAGTAAAGAAGATGGACCAAAAGTCCTCCCTGGCCACTCTGCTTTTCCGAAAATAAGGGTAGGGGTATGGGTTGTGGCCAAGTGGGGGGAAAGGGTGGTTGCATGTAGGGCGCTTTTGTGGTGTTTAATTGTATCCCGGTATTTCTTATGATGTATAAAAATGATTTCCCTTGATATTTCACAATTGCACTACATCATCACAACAATTAAAAACCCGTAACATGCAACCTAAACCATATCATCATATCATAATTATAACCCCCCATTTAAAATACCATGTCCCTCTTAAATACATCATAATTCATTATCGTAGCACATAATCATATAACATTTCGGGGGTATTACAATTAAATTCTCAAAAACCAGTTGATCATCTCGTTGATCAACTAAAACCATTCCTGCCATACCAGTTCCATAACCAAATATGATTAAATCACCAATTAGAGGACTACATATATCACATGTATCTAGCCAATTATTCCATATTTTTATTTCATAGCTCGCTCCACAATAGCGGCATTTTAACCCCACGCACGCTCAACAGTAGCGGCGTCATAACCGATGGTCGCTCAACGGCGACAACATCCCAACCATTGCTCGCTCCATAGCGGCACCGTATGGTTCCCAATGTATGTCCATTTAACGCAATTACCACCTACCATGCATATCACTATCCATTTATAGCAAGTACCATATACCATGCATTTCAATATCCATTCATGGCAAACACCACATACCATGCATATCAATGTCCACTTATTGCAATTTCCACATACCATGCATTTCACAGTTGCAACATTATAATAGTCTATGCTCGTATGTCATATGTACCGTATAATCCCGTAGTTCGAGTCCAACCTTGCCTGAGTCCCACGACCCGATGAATTATGTGCTAACATGCAAATAACTCCCAATTAAACATAGGCATGCAATCAAACGTTCACAATTTCCAAACATATCGTCCATCCATGACGATTACCAAAATAAAAGCCCCCCCCCCCCCACCCCCCGGCTAAACATGCATAATACCCAAAATATACCATTTTATAACTTCAATAGATAGCCAAAGACTCAACCGAGAATCCCATTTTATTAAACTTTGGCTCCAACCAATCCATTTTAAAAGTATGGCATGCCCTGTGGAATGTAGACATTGCCCCGGAAATGGGCCACTTAAACCTCGATTCCAAAATCCCGACATTTTCCAAATTTTTGAAAAAAACAAAGGGAACAGGGCAGCGATCGATCGGCGCCAAGCCGCAATCGACCGCCATACCCTACTGCCCGAAAATAATCACGCCGCGATCGATCGCCCGAATTCGCGATCGATCGCCAAGGACCCCGCGATCGATCGCCCTCTGTTCGCGATCGATCGCCGCTACTGTTCATCACCTTCTCAAATCAGCAACATGTCGCGATCGATTGACGCCAAGCCGCGATCGATCGCGACCTGCGGGTTTCCGAAAAATTCGAGCTTCCATGGTGTTTTTCACACCCAAACTCAAAACCAACACCCCTAACTTCCTCAACACATCCATTACACCATTTGTAACCAATAAAAACACTAAAAACTCAACTTTGGATTTTTATCAAAAACCCCCAAATTCCAAAACCAACCAAAATCTCAACCAAACTCTACAATACCACTACCAAATCGAAGACAATGGTGAGGGGAAGATTAATACCTGATTATCTTCGAGAAAACTGGCTCCCGAGCCAAGCTACCAAGGATTTTTCCCACTTTTCCCACCAAGGGAAAAAGTGGGGAAATAGGGGGAGAGGTTTGAGCGTAGAGAGAGAGAGGAGAGATGGAAGGGTTCCGTGCCAAATGACGGAATACCGAGTCCACTTGGTATATATAGTACCAAAACTCGAAAATATCAATCCTTCCACAAATAGATCATGACACATTAAAAATCATCTGTTTTCAATAATTACCTCCCAATCTCTATTTTCATTAACAGCCCCAATACAAAATACTCCGGACCCCAAATCCCACCAAAGACCAAATTCCAAGGTTATCACCACGACAAGAATACAATCTCATCACTTGGGTCCAACGACTCCAAAAATCGGATTTAAATCCCCGGGAGTCCCAAAACCGCAATTAATACGCAATTGCCACAATTAAAATCCATTAAAGATTATTACCACACCGGGATTAACACCAATAATTCTCGGGCATCACAAGATTCGTTCTAACTCATCTACTGCATGCAACGACACTTTCGGCTGATTCATTTGACAGCATGTATTACGCTTCTATTTTCATTCCAAGGCACTAAAATTCGACCCAAAAATCATAATTTCTAAGCTAATTACAGAAAGATGATGTTATACCTTCATTCCCCTTGAAGATTTGAACTCCAAACCATCACCATAGCTCCAACCAAGCCTTCCAAGAGATTTCACCTCCATAAACACCTCAAACTCCAAAACTTCTTGGAGATTCTCGTTCCTCTTCTCATTGCCTATTCAAATCTATAATTGCATGTGAGAAATTAGGCTGAAATTTTCGGAAATGGTAAGAGGAGGAAGAGGAGAGAAGAAAAGTTGGGAGAGAAACGACGGGAAGAGAGAGAAAATGTCTTGCCAAATGATATGTAATTTTTTTATGTTTTCTTTTTAAAATGATGGCTGAAATCTAGACATGAATTTGGGTGATTTTTAATTTTTTGATTTATTGTGGAATCCACCATGTGTCAATACATCACTATCTTGCAAGATTAATGGTCCAAAATCATGTATTAAACATCAGTTAAATTAATTAGTGGCATGTGTTCTCCAAGTGCCATGTGATCATGTACTAACAACATGTTCCACTAGTTGGTTGACTCATCATAGTCCGGGACACCTAAATTTAAAGTTTGCACTTTAATTATCCGGGTTTGCTTAATCATCGTTAATTCTGATTTATTAGCATCGTGGTCTTACACTTCTCCCCCTCTTAAAATGATTTCGTCTCCGAAATCACAAAACTGGGTGTAACTCAATAAACTAAGTCATATGAGATGTCTCAATCTCATTCATAGATACATAAGAATCATCACGTATCAGTGACAACTGATTTGGTAGTGTCAACATTACACCACAGAACCAAACTTCTCTATGACTTCACAAGGTTCAAAATATCGAGGCAACATCGTACCTCACTTAACGAATCGTATCTATCATCATAAAGGTAATATATTGTAAGGACCCCAAGCCCTTATCCCTTGATTAGTGTATTAACCCTTATATGTGGTACATGCTTTCAATAAAACTCAATCGGGAAACTCAGATGATACTTTACCATTGAATGGCAACTACAAAATTTCTTTAATATACAGCAATATAAGATCATCTTTACCAACAAATAGACTCATAGATTTCGCCCATTACCATCCCCAATACGCCACCTAATCACCTTGTGGACTTTTATAAAAATTTGGGCAGAGTCTCCCCATAAATTGAGCTATCCCGAAATAAAAGCATAACACATAACACAATTCCCGGCCAGGGAAAGCACATTACTCAACAGAAATACTGAACACTAAGTAAATTCCCAGCCAGGGAAGACACCACACAATAAGACAACAAAAGTGGGTTTCAATACCCACATAATACACTAATGACTCTCATATCATTTAGCAATTCTACCACAAATTGCATGCAACATAGAATGAAAGAGAGAAAGGCTCATGCCTTTATATACAACCCATATACAAGTATAATCGTGCTCACATGCGAGCATCATGAATATGTATATAACCCTTAGGTGTATTTAGTACTCTGTACGATACCGTGCTCCGTCAAGCCCTGGTACCACGATCTTGGGAGTACATCCAATCAACAGCTCGAGCTCAGCTCCACAGCCATCGATGTACCTGTTCACCTGCCCCAACAGAGACAGCCCCCAACGGGGTGAGCATACCAATACACAAAATCCCATAATCAATATAATGAAACTCATAATTTACAATAAGAATAAATACTAATGAATTTAAATGATACTCCCTGGATGGCAACGTCCTCATCCGGGATTCCGTGTACTGTCCCTGTTCTCACAATCATCAAACTCATCAAATCTCAAAAATCAGTAAATCAACGCATTGATTAACTCATCGCATGCCTGATTCTCGAATATCAACAAATAGTGATTCCAAATCATTAAACATGCAAATATAGATATCTCATTATCAATACTGATTTCTCAACTTCGCTATCAATCACAGATAGCTCAAACGCCTCGCATTTATTTTACCAATTCCCCTTTATACTCAGACATCTCAAATGTCTTATGATGATTACATGATTCTACGGCCATTCTCAGGCATCTCAAATGCCCTACAATAGTCTTAAAAACCCAGTACCCCATATATCTTGTAAAGTTATACCACTCTAGTATCACTCACGCTTGTGGCGGTGATGTCAAGATTGGGTCGTTCCATAACTACATCAACACACATATATAACCATACGTACAACTATCAATGCAATCAAAATACATTATGCATTTCACAAATGCTCTCATATAAAGAAATGCTCGTACGTCGCACGTACCTTAAATCTCCGAAGTCCGAGCCAAACCTTGCTCGAGTTCCATGCCCCAAGGAACGATGTGCTAACACGATAAATAATTCACAATTATTTACGAACATGCAACCCATGCTCAAGCACACCCATAATCCTCATACAGAAAATTATTGTCAACACACGACAATTTACCATTTAAAAGACCCAGGGCAGGGCATATACAGGGAGGGAAATCGAATGAGACATTATCGAAAATTGCTCAAGAACCACCTCTAAAATTTTGAACCCTAACATCTCAATTCGAACCCAATTAAGCATCATAATACATCTAAAACATGTAATAATCGATCAATTACAAGAATCAACACCCCCTGCCCAAAACCCCCAAAATTCGAACCCCAACCTCACGAAATTAGGGCAAATTTTCGAACCATACATCACCAAAATACAGGGAATTACATGAGAAGCATGAAAAAGGGGTAAGGAAGGTTACACATACGAAGATCGGAAGAAAAATCGCTCAAAATCGAAGAACCCTAGAATTTTGGGCGTCTGCGCAATTCTGGAAAACCCAAGCGCGATTCGCGACGGAACTCTGAATTGATGGTGCGGGAAGCTGCGCCTCGGAGAGACGAAGCCAACGGTGGGTCGGACACGCCGAACGGCGGCCGGACGGCGGCAGGCGCGGGGCTTGAAGCGGCGGGGGTTGGGGCGAAACCGGGAAACAGACGGGGGGAAGGAGAGAGACGGCAAGGCTAAAAAATGATTTCTAAAATTAAAATCCCGGGTTTCAACTGGTATTTATAGCAAAAATACCCCGAAATACTAATAGCCACACAAATACATCATGATTCATTAAAAATCATCTGTTTTCAAAAATTCTCTCTCTAACTCCAAAACCCCCTACCGGTGCCCACACAAAGCACCCCAGATCCCGAAACACACTAAAAACCCAACTCATAGGTTTTTCACCGAAATGAGAATACAATCTCAACCTCGGGATCCAACGATCCCAACTACCCAAAAAGACGAGCCCGAAAGGACCAACACTACGATTAAACTCCAAATCACCACGTAAAACAACTTTAGGGGTTATTAACACTCCGGGATTAACATCTATAATCCCTGGTCATCACATATATTAAGATTTACCTGATTCACAACTTGAAATTCTAACGATATATTTCTCTTGTTGGCATAGAAACCTGCTTACTTTAAGCCAATTTCATTCGTTTTCGCAGAAAATTTATCGTTCTTGGCATTTCCTCAACAATATCAAGTTGTGCCAAATATTCCTTATCAATTTCATCTCAGCATATCAGCTATCAGCAATTATGGCTATATAAAATCTGAACCGATGCCATCCGGTAGTTGTTTGGAACTTAAATTATAGGAAGTTTTACTAGTGAATAGTAATTCCTGTCAATTCTCACTAAATTCATCACTATTAATCGGGACATAACTTTCAAAGTATGGATAATTCTCTCAGTTTATGCATCAATCTGGGTATGATAAGCAATACTTATTGCTAACTTAGTACCCATGCCATTCTGACAACAATTTTTGAATTCGGATATTATCCTCGAATCTCTATTATATACAGCTGTTACAGAAACTCACTGTAACTAAACCGCATTATCCATATCTTAAACATGTCGTTTTCTCATAGGCATACAGATAATCATATGAAATAAATATCTTGTATTGAATAGTCAATCAACTCTGATTCAACTTGTTTCACAATCTCTGTTTGATCTAAACAATTGAGTTATAAAACTCAAGCTAGAAATTTCTCAAATTCATTGTGATACTTACAATTTCTGTAGTATTCATTAGGTCTCGTCTTTTATCTTGTTCTGATGGCATGTCAAACAATTTGCCACAAAATTTCTTCATACCATCCCATCATAAATAGAATCTCACGAATGATACATCTCGTATTCCCATAATAACACTATGGCATCTATAGTGTGCTTTCTACAGTAGTACTTCTTTTGAATCAGCAGGATTCGATGCTATTTATTGATTGTTCACTCGCAACCCTCCGCTAAATGGCATACTAAATTCTAGTTGGTTGATGAGACATAACCAATTTCTTCACTCAATCTGTATGAGTCTGTCCTTCGAGTATTTCTGATCTTGGAAATCAGAGGTGCCTCAAACTGCAAAGCATACATTGATGCTACCATTGCACCTTGCACTTTTCGGTTCAATGAATCTGCTACTATTTTCATTTTTCCTTGATTGATATTGACTATCAGAGACAAATTCTTTAATAAATATAGTCATCGCTTCTCTCATGTTCAACTCTGAATGAATAATAGATATTTTAAACTCCTAAAATCAAAGTATAACATGCATATTCGCCATACAGATACGTCGCCACATCTTTACGGTAAAATAATGGCTACTAGTTCGAGTTCATGAACAGGATATCATGATTCTTTCAGTTTCAACTATCTCAAGAATAATGATGCATCAAAACGTATTCCATTTGTTTCAGTTTATAAAACCTGCTTTCACATTTCTTGGTCAATTGGTTCATAGGTCGGGCTATCCTAGAATATCCTTCCATAAAAGCCTGTAAGCTGGCCAAACTTATAAAACTTCACATCTCGAGTACATTGGTTACTCTTGGCCAAATTAGTACTACATTTACTTTACTGGGATCAATATGTATCCTGTAACCTGGTATCACTGATAGGCTTAGATTTTGAGTGTTTTTAACTGTAAATTCTTCCTACTTTCCGTTCTTTTTCCTGGATGATATTATGCTTTTTGGTGTTTATTCGTTTGTTTCAGGAAAATATATCGGAAGTGGAAGAAATGAGCTTTTGTGAAGATAACGGGCGAAATCGAGGCGTGAAAGATCAAAAAGTGAGGAAATGAAATTTTCGGAATCTCGATCGATTGAGATTTACTCTCGATCGATCGAGCCAGGCAGAGAGTTGAGTATCAAAGAAATTCATGTCTCGATCGATCCGTACAAGTTTCCGATCGATCGAGCGAGGCAGTGACTCCAGAGCAAATTTTATCAAAGTCTCGATCGATCGGTGGAAAATCTCGATCGATCGAGCGAGACAGTGAAATTCAAAAGCTGGCATGAACAGTGCGCCGATCGATCGAGAAAACCTTCCGATCGATCGAGACGCAAAATCCTGAAGATTTTATTTTCCTTTTTTATCGTGATTGTGGGGGTTTTAAGCGGGCTTCTTGATTCATTTCGAGGACACACCATATCAGACCATTTTCAGACGATTTTCTAGGTCAAGGAGCCGCCGCCCAACGCCGGAAAAGGAGATCCAATCTCCGTTCTTCGTCCAAGGTCAAGCCAATCTATTCCGGAGTGCAAGGAAGGAACAAGAGAAGAAATCACGGTGCAACGCACGGATTCATCCATCGTTTATCGTATTTCTGAACTTTAATTCATTTGATTTTCAATTTCATTTGATGTTTTAGAGGTCAAGAGACAATAAAACTCTTATGTATTTGAATTAAATTTAGTTTATATTATTGAGTTTTAATTTCGTTGTGTTTGATATATTGATTCATTGGTGCTTGAGTGCATTGATTGTTATTGTTCATAAATTAATTGCATGTGTAGATCAAAGTCTAGCTAGCTTTGATTGAATTTGAGGGTTACAGCCGAGATCGAGAGATAACGTTGTAACACGCTCCATTAATTTATGATGTATGTCACGATTGAGATCGAGAGATGATATCGCATATGTGAGAACTTGGAATCGAGAGATTTAGAGTTATAAGGTTTTGATAATTTATGCAACTTTGAATTAGTAAATAGGTGCACGAGAGTGACTTATTCTAATTTATTGTTAGTTTCGTTACAGCTCGAGAGAGTGTATCGAATAATAGTGAAAACCTTTCACCTTTAAAATCAATTGGTTGATAAACTGAGAATTCCATTGAATCATTAAGAGATAACATAATTGAACGACGAGCTCGGTAATTTTCTCGAGTAACTTACCTTTGCATTTCCGGAACCATTCTTTTCGTTATTTATAGTTTAACCTTTATTCTTTAGCTTAATTTAGATCTAGTTAATCAAACTTCTTTTATCGTAGGCTAAATATAATTTTATTAATCTTATTTGGAACTTATACGTTAGTCCCTGTGGATTCGACAACCTGTACTTAATTTTCATTATACTAAAACTTGACAACCGTGCACTTGCGGTAGAATCGCTTCAAACCATTCTTTGAAATATTGTTTGTTTAAAAATAAAGCGGTCAAGTTTTTGGCGCCGTTGCCGGGGACTAATCTGTATAATATCATACGAGATTAGTTAATTGTAATTTAGCCAATTCTTTTATTATTGCATTTTTGTTTTTATTTTCTTTGTTTTCTTTTGTTGATCTTTGTGAATAACTTTGTGCATTTTGTTGTCTCCTTTTGTCTATTTTGTACAGGAACCGTTTCTCTAGTGCATGCTCAGAAGAGAGGAGCCCATTCTCGAGCCTTTCGATCCAGAGATAGAAAGAACTTTACTTAGGCGATTACGAGAAGCTCGAGCAATGGCTGATAATAACAAAGCACAGCACCCTAGATCGATGATGGACTTTGCACAACCAGCATTTCATGGATCGTTGTCGAGTATTACAAGGCCGACGATTCAAGCAAACAATTTTGAGATCAAGCCGGCAATCATACAAATGATTCAGCACTCGGTTATGTTCGGGGGAGCAGCTACTGATGATCCGAACAATCACATCTCCAACTTTTTGGAGATATGTGACACATTCAAACACAATGGTGTCTCTGACGACGCCATCAGGTTAAGACTTTTCCCCTTTTCATTACGGGACAAAGCTAAGGCATGGTTGAATTCTCTACCTGCAGGTTCTATAACAACATGGGAGGGGATGACAAAGGCGTTTTTGTCAAAGTACTTTCCCCCTTCCAAGACGGCGAAGATGCGGAACGATATCACGACTTTTGGGCAATTTGACCCTGAGACGTTGTATGAAGCGTGGGATCGTTTTAAGGAGTTGTTGAGGAGATGCCCACACCATGGTCTACCCATATGGCTACAGGTACAAACGTTCTATAACGGTTTATTTTCTTCTAACCGTTCTATGATTGATGCAGCATCTGGGGGATCCATAATGAGAAAGACGCCGGAAGAAGCATATAGCTTGTTGGAGGAAATGGCGTGCAACAGCTACCAATGGCAATCTGAGAGAAGCACGCCGCAGAAACCAATGGGAGTCCATCAAGTGGACGAGATCACTGCTCTTTCGGCTCAATTAGAAGCCATGAACCGGAAGATTGACAGCATGGGAGCAGCAGCAATGCAAGCTCAAGCGATCTTCTGTGAGCTGTGTGGAGGCGGTCATCCTAGCATCGAGTGCCAGGCAGGTAATCAATTTAACCAATCTGTTGAGGCTGTTAATTTTGTAGGTAACAGGCCACCCAATAATTCCTACTCGAATTACAACCAACCGTGGAGGAACCACCCGAATTTGAGGTGGTCGAATCAAGAAAATGTGTTGAACCCTCAACTGCAGGCCGGGTTCACACAAAAGCCGAGTATGGAGGAATTGATGGCAAAGCTGATTTCATCAACGGAGGTGAGGATGCAGAATCAGGATGCATCTATTAAAAATTTGGAAGTGCAGATAGGGCAGTTGGCCACGTTGATATCTGGGAGGACGCAAGGTACGCTCCCGAGTGATTCTGTAAAGAATCCGAAGAAGCCATCAAATTGAGAAGGCGAGGAGGTGACAGTCCACCTTGGGACTATAAATTAAGAACTTCCGTTTTCCTTTCCTTGAGTTTTGTTTTTGATTTCTTGTTTTGATGTGTTTTTGTTAGTTTGTTTGTTTTGAGTTAATCTGGGAATGAATTCGTGTATTTTTTATTGCAGGTGTGTAAGCAAGAGCAAGTTGGTTGTAGGCGAGGCAATCCGAGAGAAAGATATTGAGAAAAATTTAAAAATTTTGTTTGCTGCTGCTGGCGATCGATCGAGACAAAATCTCGATCGATCGCCCAATTTTTAAAAAAGACTGTGTACCTACTGCCTCGCTCGATCGATCGAGAATTTTTTCGATCGATCGAGCGAGAGAAAACTTTGAAAAAAATAAAGGCATAGACGCAGCATCTATCACTCTCCAACTCAATTTTTCTCCTCTCCAAAACATAACCCTAGCCGCCTCTTTCAAAATCCTTCATCTAATCTCATCATTTTTCCATAGATAATGAGATTTTCGTTTCAGATTTGAAGAATTGCAAGGCCGATTGGGTAGAAGTGCATCAAAAGGAGAATTCCAAGCCAAGTGCCAAACTTTCACAAGATCGGATTTTTAAGAGGTAATTGGTTTCTAATTCTCAAAGATTTTATCTTTTGGTAAAATTTCTCGAATTGTAGTAGATTGGGTTAGGAAGGAGTTAAATTTGGAGGAAGTTGTGTGGTGTTGAAGGGTGCCGGATTTACAGTGTTGTGGGGTGTTAGTTGAATTTATTTGAATAAGTTGGGAATCATTTGGCAAGAAAATGTCATCCAGAAAGAGGTCCAAGCAGGCGGAAGCTTCCCAAAAGCAAAAGCAGATGGAGGCCACTGTTTCTGAGCCAGGATATGATGAGAAGAAGTTTCTCAATGCCACAATTGCTGAATTATACCCCATCTACCATAAGAAACCCCTGAGCCGTGAAAGGGGAATGAGCATAGATAAATTGGAATGTCATGTCATTAGGACAGTCCTGCGAAAAGGGTGGTTTCAATTCGTTCAGACACCGATTGATGCTGTGGTGCCGCTGGTAAGGGAGTTTTACACGAATCTTCGAGCTGTTAGACCAGGGCACCAAGTAAGTGTTTATGTTCGAGGGAAGGATGTGTTGGTGGATCGAGCCGCAATCAACAATATTCACCGGATGCCTTTACTTCAAAACTGTGCATACCAATCTTTCAAGAGTAGGAGGATTGACTACGATGAGGTATTGACAGTTATTGGCAAGCCGGGAGTGGATTGGCAGAGGAATGATAAAGCAGAGCCACAGTTGGTTCTAAAGAAACATTTGAAGCCAGAGGCCCAAGCATGGTTTTCATTTGTCGCCTCGCGGGTCATGCCTTCGACCCACACTTCTGAGGTGACAAAAGATAGAGCGGTCCTGGTATATGCCATCCTCTCAGGGAAGGAAGTGGACTTCGGCGAGATTATTGCTGATCACATTGCTGAAATTGGGAGCAGCTCACCGACCTCCGCACTACCATTTCCATCCACAATCACTGCTTTATGTCAGAGGAACGGAGTGACATGGGGGGAAGACGAGGAGCTACTTCCGCCGAAGACACCGATCATTGTGGACACTCCACCACCTCCTACGGGTCGACGAAGACCTTCGGACACTACACAAGCTGGAGCATCATCCTCTGCTGCAGGACATACACGTGTTACTTTGGACTCTCTTCATAGGGATCTCCAAGACATTCGCCTGGAGCAGCAGAGCATTCACAGCATGCAGCGGGACATTCATAGCATGCAGAGAGCATTGCAGATGGACCATGAGCAGGTAGCTCAGCGTCAGATGGAGTTCATGCACTATCAGAGTGCATGGAACACTGCCATGGCCCAGGGTTTTCCAGGTTTCCAGTTCCCGCCAGAGCCACATTTTGCACCTTATCAGCCGCATGCACCTCCACCTTCTGAGTACCCACCATTTCCGCCATATCAGGACGAGGAGCACCACTACCCAGTCCCCCCTCCGGAGCATGATGAGGACGACGATCAATCACCTATCCCAAAATAACACTCAATTCAACCAAGATTTACACTTCGATAACTTGGTGTACAATTTGAGCTTCACGAAGCGTTTGAATAACCAATCGTAGATGTTCTGTGTGGTTCCTTCCGAATATCGAATACACCAATATACCACTGATGAATATGATTACAATTCCGCCCAAAAAGTTATGGAATACTTTATCCATCAAATTCATAACTCTACTCTTATAGTTGTCATACCACACGGCATTACCAAAAATTCAAAATGCCTATATCTCGTTTGACTAATTGCCTAGAGAACATTTTCTCTTATGACTCGAACTGATGGTAACCAGAGTGAAAATTGTTCTTCTTATACATCAAAGTTCCTTACAATTGAAGTTTATTCTCGATCTTAGGCAGTGGGTATTTATTCTTGACTATAGCCTGGTTCAACTGCCTTTAGTTGATACACATCTTCATTATACAATATTTCTTCTTTCACGAACAACACTGATGTTTTCCCAATGTGACATACTCAGACGTATGTACCCTTATCGAGGATATTCAGTAACTATTCATATAAATTTGTCAACTCTGCTGATAACATTCCGTACATTGCTTTCGATATCGAATCTATTCATTGACATCAACAAACAGCCAAAATCGATTTCTTTCTCTAGTGAAAATTCTATTATTTCCTCAGGAAAATCTCGGTAAGTTTCTTACCACTAGGATATCAGTCAACCTCGACTCTTCCTGATCAGCATCAACTGCTTATTATCACATATCCTTTATTTTTGAAGTATTGCAACCATAATATTTTCATAGCTGATACTATCAGTATCTTAGCTTGCTATTCGTGGCGATAAACATTTCATTTGTAGTCACAATATAGTCAAAAATTCATTATACCCAGAAATCAACTTACAATATCTCAAAATTTATCAGAGTATCCATGCCCTTGATACAATCAAAATCATATATCTGCGACACCATTAAATTCAAATTCACAATACTATCATCAAAATGTAAGGTACAGTTCGCTATTACAAGTGTGGATAGTAAAATCATCTCGGATGGTTTGTTTTCCAAATCATAATAATCAATGGACATTTGATGCAATGTATGAAAACAATGCTTTTGACTGAATAAAACTCAGTGTGATCAAATACATGACATGTATCTGTGATCACTAGTACTGAAGCATCTCTAACCGCATCCTCAATCAATGTAAGGACCCCCGTGCCCTTAACCCACTATTAGTGTATTAATCCATGTACTTAGTGCATATATCATGTAATCATGGGGAAAACCACATGCAGCCATAGCATAATGTACCAACAATAAAATATCTTACATTATTCCATATAATGTTCAATCCCCCATACCACTCAACCCTGAAGTATGCATCTTATAATACACTAATATTGTTCTCAATTCATATAACAATTCCTTAATTAATGGCATGCAACACATGAATGAAAAGAGAAAGGCCCTTGCCCTTTTTATACAAACCATATACACATATAGTAGTGCTTACATGCGAGCATTTAATGTGTAATAAATGTATAAAGTACCCTACTCAATACCGGCACTGATACCTCGATCTTGAAAGTACCTCCAATCCATAGCTCGATCTTTACACCGGAGCTACCACTGTACATGTTCCACCTGCCCCAACAGAGATAGCCCCCACACAGGTGAGCATATCAATACCACCAATCCAATAATCACAATATCACATTACATAATTTACAGAATGTAAAGTGGTGAATTTTAAAGACACTCCCTGAATAGTGTCATCCTCATAAGGGATCCCCTGTGCTGTTCATGTTCTCAAAATAACTGAAAGCATCAAATCCCCAAAAGCCAGTTAATCATTTCATTGATTAACTAAATCTGTTCACTAATTGCCAATTTCCATAATCAAAAATCCAATCATTTACAAATGTTTATAGATATCACACATATCTAAACAATAGTTTCAAAGTCACATTTCATCGCTTGCTCAATAGCAGCGACATTCATAACCGATGTTCGCTCCATAGTGACAACATCTCAACCGTTGCTCGCTCCATGGCCGCACCATATGTTTCACAATACATACCCATTTATTGCAATTACAATATACCATGCATTCAACAATTGCGATAAGATATAAGGTTATGCTCGTACGTTATACGTATCTTATAATTCCGTAGTCCGAATCAAACATTGCCTTAGTCCCGTGATCCGATGAATCATGTGCTACACATAAAATAACTCACAATTATCAATGAGCATGCAACCAGTGCCCAAGCACGTTCACACTTCCCAATTATATCATCAATCCATGACGATTAACCATTTTAGAAGACCTCGGGCGAAGCATGCACCGACACCACAACAAAAGTAATTTTCCAATATCTCCGACCTACCGATCGATCGGTACAAACCCAAAATTGAATTTTAGCTACGGCATTGCACCGATCGATCGGTAGCCTCCACCGATCGATCGCTTGCCTCTACCGATCAATCGCTGGGTGCCACTGATCGATCGTCAAAACGCCGGAATTAAACCAATCACTACGTATCTGCACCGATCGATCGGTAAGATGCTATCGATCGATCGGTCGCTGCACAAACCCGAAAGCCACCATCTTTAGAAGCTTAAAAACCTCAACAAACCTCACCCAGCTCCTTCCAACTCAGGCCAACAACAACTAAAACACCCTTGGACATCCAATAAGGGTTAAAACACATTTTAAATTAAGAATAACAAGAATCCAAGATTCTTCAAAATCTCTCAAAATCCAAACCCAAATTTAAACATGCCCAAACTTAGCAATACCACAATCAAAACGAATATAAATGCGAGGGGGAGGAGATTACCAATTTATCTTTGCGAAATCCGGCTCCCAAGTCGAGACTTGCTCGATTTTTTCTTCCAAGGAGAAAAGTGGGGAAAAGGGAGGGGAGATTGACGTGAAAGAGAGAGGAGAGAATGCCTGAACACAGAGTCCACTTGGTATATATATATTTACCAAGGCTCAAAAATCATGAGTCCTCCACAAATACATCATGACTCAGTAAAAATCATTTGTGTTCAATAATTACCTCTCAATCTCAATTTCCATTACCAGCCCTAACTCAAAGCACCACAGACCTCAGATCTCACCAAAAACCCAATTCCAAGGTTTAACACCACTATGAGAATACAATCTCAACCCTTGGATCCAACGACCCCAAATATCGGATTTTAAAATCCTCAGGAGTCCGAGTACCGCAACTAATTCATAATTGCAACAATTAAAATCCATTAAGGATCAATACCACACCGGGATTTACACCATTAATTCCCGGGCATCACAATCAAGGTATACTCTCTGGTCTACAGGTAACTAACTGCTGCTGGAACTGAGTGGTCGAAAAGAATAACCACTATGATATCTACCCCTAACTCAAAGTATTTGTTGTTATAGCTACATCTGTTCCTGAACACGTAATGAACATGCTCTGACTGGCCACAATCTATATCAGTTCCTCTTATTCTTTCACATGGATCAGTAGATATTTACATCCCCAGTGAACTAGAAATATCTGATATTCTACAATATCTTAGTACCTCTAGAATTACTAGAGCTGGATGAACTGGGATTATTCCAATGATAGTCACTTCATTAACATTTAATCCAGTTCTAGCTCATTGGTGTCTTATCCTTCAATTGATTTCTAATCTCTTCACTAGTGAATAGCTATCGAGATTAAGCAGATACTTCCATTTCTCAAGTCCACGATAATCGATTAGCAATTTCAATGTAATCAACCTTGCCTTCTCGTTAACATCCTTTTCCTTATCAGAAAGAGGGAGAACTCGTCTTTCATCACTACCATTACTCTAGATACTTTCATCTAGAAGAGTTCATATTGTAGTTTTTTTTATTCATACTCCGGACACATAAACTGGAACTGAATTACAACAGTCCTCATATCCAAGTCCTCATTTAAACCAATTCTCGTTGTTTCTCACAACAACTATACTCGATTCTTCAATTGAAAAATCACTAATTCCAATATTCTCAAGTTCTGAATAATCATCTCCACGTACACAGGTTTTGACGTAAACTCATAGGTATTACCCTGGTCTTTTGGATTAAAATCGCCCAAAGTCAATCGACAAAGCGTGGGTTTAATTAGTTCTAGTGGCGTCACACTAATCACAAGGATTAAGTCCCAAAGTGATAAATAAATTTCCCAATAATGTACATATTATCAAAAAGTTATAATTCAATTAATAGTTTACAGTGCCTACAAGTTTGCTAAATAGCCTTTACAGTTCATATCACTGCTACATGTCCAAACACTAACTGTTCATCATAAAATCAAAACATCATATACAAATCTCAAGTCATAAATGTTCTCATCACTTACTCTACATCATCATCCTATCAGCAACTATCAGTGCTAACAAAGAAAATTCTCAAATTCTCTAGAATATATGCAACTCAGCATTAAAATTCTAGATTATATGCAACTCAACATATTTAAAATTCTCATAGATATGACATCTAGCTATCCCTGCTTAGTAATCCATTACATGTCTAAAATCTCATTAGCTAACATGTAATAATAGCAAACAAGAGCATATAAAAACACGTTGTCAATTACATGCACAATTAATGTTATTTGTGACTAGACTCAGTGTCCTAACTCTAGTTCGAGCATATCCGTGATTATGCTCTGAGACCTTATTGTGAGGGCCCGATCCTAATGTGTTGTTTAATTATCACACAATGATTAATTTGCTTAAACAACAGAAGATTTGTTTCAAATGTTCTGTCAAATGGCCCTAAACTTTTTTCGCTTTTAGGTGATACATATGTACTGATACTGAAAATATGTAATTCTATTTCCCAATTCAACATGTTGCTCATCACATAAGCAAGTATATAACCAACCAGTAATAGAATACTTAAAATACAGATACTCGGGGCATACCCCGGTAATTTAAAATGTAAATAAAAGTAATCTAAAAATGAATAGGACTGAAAACTTAAAACATAAACCTGAGCTCGCCCTCGCGGAGCTCTGGTATTCATCGATGCTTCACCTCGAACATCCACAGTACGCCCACCTGTACCACATGCCATGCCCATACAACAAAGACATGACAGCCCCCCGTGAAGGGGGTCATAACCCAGTACGAGAAATAAATAAATCATGTCAAGAGTATCATGCAATTCATACCATGTATGAATGCGATGTATGGATGGGTATAAAGAATCGAATCTCAAGATACCAATATCGGAGTCCAAAGGAAGTTATCATCAATCAATATCAGCTCGAGCAGAGGGTGACATCACAGACACTTTGCGCTAGGAGAAACATCATGTGATGTGCTCGTCATCCCTCGTGTCTAGGTCTGGTAGCAACGCGCATGACTACAGTCGCTACCTATAGTGCCTGTCATCGTCGTGCCCGTCGTCCCCGACACTCAGAGTAAATCAACTCAACCGTCATCATGAATATCAAATAAGTGGATAGATCAATATGATATGCCCATGAATCATGTATGCATCATATGTGATCGCTTATTTTTTAAACAAAAATTTCTCAATGTAGCGATTTTAGACCGCAAGTGCACGGTGTCAAGTTTTAATATAATGATAATATAAGTACGGATTGTCGATCCCACAGAGACTAACAAGCAAGTACCAAATAAGATGTCTTTTAACTATATTTAAACTACGATAATTAATTTATAATTAACGAGTAATTAATTAATATAAACTTCTAATCCAACCAAGTCAATTAAAGTAAACGAGAAAAATCCACTAGAGAAGATTATCGAGACTTTGGCTCACCAATGCAATTCCCTACAATTCTCGATTGAATATTCAAATATTTCTAAGGTGACGAGTTCTCCCAATTTATCTAATACACTCTCTCGAGCTATATTAAACCTAACACCGAATTGCAATAACTAACTCTCGTTCACTTATTTAACAATTCAATGTTGCATAAGATCCATGAAAACTCTTAGCTTTCAATTACTAGATATCTATGGCTATCACGCATGTATTTGACGTCATCTCTCGATCTCGTCTGAAATCCATGGTATGAGTTATTAATTCAGTATCATAAAATCATCTCTCGTCTCAATTACGATACTAACATCATTCAAAGGTGATCAATCCTATAAAAGCATGAAGAACATAAAACATAGCCAAAGAACTATAAGAATTCAATCATTAAATCGAAGGTTCATAACAAAGGTTCACCTAGCCTCGATAAATAAAATTAGTTCATACTCATAAATAAATACCAATACTCAAACATGTCTTGCAACAATCCAATCATGATATAATCAAAACAAAACAAAACTAAGGTTTAAAAGTAAGAATAAACTCCCAGCGTCGACTCCGGTTGTAGATCTTCGCTCCTTCTCTTGCTTCCTTCTCGATCGTCTCTTTAATCGCCTTGTTGGGTTGTTCCAATTCCTAGGATGAATAGGTGAAGATGGATGAAGGTGATATGGAGTATGGAGGTGTGGAGGCTATTCCTAGGGTTCAAATTCTGATTTGGGTTGTAATTTTCGTGTATAATATATAGGGGAAGGGAATCAAGGACTTCCTTGTTGGACACAAACTCTATAAGGAAGTTATTTTTCTGAAAATTCCTTCCGCCGATCGATCAGGACAAAGCAACCGATCGATCGAGCTTCACAGTAAGAATTTCGTGGCTTTTTCAGCCTTGCTCGATCGATCGGCAATGCTTGCTCGATCGATCGGCAAGACCAGAATGTTTTTCTTCGCCTTTTTCAGCTTCTGGCGAGTTTTGTATTTTGGCCGTAACGTTATCATACAAACTCCAAATTTGATGAATCAGCTGTCCATACGAAGATAAGAGAAAGTTATACAACTTTTATGTGGACCACATTTCCAAAACCTGACTCGAACATATAGTAATTTGAGGAGAAAGCAGCAACATGTGTCTTGGATTCTGGTTTTTTTTCTCTTTTCTTCAACTTTATTCATTCTTTCATCATTTTAGCTTGATTGCTTCACATTTCCCTACATTTCAACATTGATTCCTGAAATAGAGAAATATATACCATAAACCGTAAAATAATCCAAGAATCAACACGAAAACATATACATATCATAGCATAAAAACGCGTAATATTCAACCCTATCAACTCCCCCAAACTTATCACTAAATCGTCCTCAATTAAGCATTAAAATCATAAGGTAGAGTTCATTCTTGATATTTGAAACAATTATTTCATGACTTGCTTATTCTCAGAAATCTCATGCACATATACAAAAGTTGACAAGACATGTTTTCTCCTAATTCAAGCAACATATCTCAAAATCGGAATGTGTGTGTGTGCTAATTTCAATCTCAAGTTTCATGCACATATTTAAGATCAAATCATGCTAATCAACTCAAAGTCGAGATTATCATCAAGCATTACATAGGTCTATTTTCAAACAACTTCTCCACTAATGATAGTTACTCCCTAGACTTGGATCAAAAGGACTTTTTAAGCTTGTAATGTAAGGCCTTTGGTGTTGGCTTCAAAGAAAAGATAGGATAAGCACAAAGAAGAGAGTATAATCATTTACAGTTCAAATTTTTCGCACACATCGAGCTCCTCTTCTTTTTCTTTTATAGCCTTGGCCACTTTGGGTCTTATATTTTTATTTTTTTCTTTTCAAGGCTCTTTGTCTATCTTTTTCTTTTCTCATTCATCAATATTTTTCAATAAGCTCATTAGGATATAACAATTTACGTGCATCGAATGGAATTCATTATACTCTCTTAGGGTAAGGATAACTTTTTCATTTAGGCTCAAATAAGGGTAAGTATAATGAGTTTGCCAAGAATGTCGAATGGGGTCTAATTATATGCAATGCATATACCATTCTTTTTTCAATAAAGCTCAAATGGGACACTAGGGATTGATATAGACTAGGTAAGCTTGAAAGGCTCAAACGTGTCAAAGATCGCCTAGATCATTTCCAAGTCGAGTTTGTAACTATAAAATTTCGCCTCAAAGTGTCATCATCAAATAAGTTCTAGGTTAACTCTAAGATGCTCAAGACAAATCATCAAGTTCACAACAATTATCACTATTCAACATGCAATCCACAAGATCATGACTCATTGTGCTCAAAGTATTCCTCATTCTTGACATGCTAACTCAAATTAGGATATTCATGTACAAGTCCAATCACAAATCAAGTTCATATGCATAGTGAGATCAAAATCCTCATTGAATAGTCACTACTATAATTCATTCTTTTCTCAAGTTTGAACTCATTAAATTTTTTTTTTTTTAGCTCATAATAATCGGACGATTAAAGTGTCATTTAAGCACACAGCATGTGGTTAAAACAAGTAAAGCATGCAAGCTATTCCCCCAAACTTAAATCAAACATTGCCCTCAATGTTCAAATGAATCTAAAGGGAAAAAGTAAACTCCCCTAATCAAGACGCTTGCATGAGGGTTGAGGAAGATTCGCTTTTGAAAGCTCCACTGTTGTAGGGGTTCATCGCTCCAACTAAGTACCTAGCAAGAGAAGAATGCAAATGGTAAAATATTCGACTAGAGAGATAAACAAAACTAAAATGCAAAAACTGAAATCAAATAACAAAACTAAATAGCAAAAGAATACGCTTGGTTTGCCTCCGAAGAAGCGCTGATTTCTAGTCTTCGACTTGACCATCAGAAGCAACCATCAAAGAGCGGCTGCCCATAGTAAGTATCATATGATACCACTAATGGGTCTTCATTCAGTATGCCCTCAAGCTTGGCAAGATTATAACATTGTAAGCTCGTCTCTCCAACAACTTTCTTGAATTGGTAGGCATGGGAGAATGATTCTTGACTTGGCTTCATATCTTGGAGGATGTAGTGCGGTGAAGTTGGCATCGATGGAAAATACGGATCCACATATGGCATAGAACATGTCTCCATCGATGGCTCAAATTAGAATCTTCGAAAGTCTCTTCCTTCTCCAACATCACACTCGACTCATTTTCACATGGGAACTCCTCGGATGACATCTCTGAAGTAGTCTCAATCTCTTGAAGAGGCTCAAGTTCCCTTGACTCTTCCACACTAGTAGGATCACTCCCCCAAACTTGGTTGGTTGAGTGTTCATCATCATATAACCAAACTCGATTCGTCACCTCTTGATTTGTAGCCATCATCTCTTCCTCTTGACAGCTAATTGAAATTGTTTCCATGAGGACCGTCATTTGCTGCTCCAGGTGACGCATAGAGTTGGTTTGGCACTCCAAACTGTTCTCAGTTGATGCTATGAACCTTACTAAGGTATCCTCTAATTGAGTCATGACGTTTGCCGAACTATCTCTCCTCTCTTCGTGATGTTCAAATGGTTGTGGTGTATTAATAGGGTAGTGAGGCTCCGGTGGGTATTGGTGACTCCAACCTTGTAGTGAAGGATCACAATGCCAATGATGATCAAAGTCCGCCATATCATTGAACAGGTGCACCACACTGTTCTCATCTCTATCAACCAGGGAACTCCCAGTCACCCGTGCTCCCCTCAATACCCATTCTCGTGTTTGTGCATCCAACCCGTTGAAGAAATATTGCAAGAGAGTATAGTTCGAAAAATTGTGATACCGTAATGTGTTGGTCAATTCATTGAATCTCTCCCAAACAGCGTAGAACGGCTCGGAACGTTGTTGGGCAAAGCTTGTGAAGGCTTGTTGATGTAGCATCTCCAAGTACCTCACAAGACAAACAAAACAAAAACAAAATAAATATGTATAATTTTTTTTTTCGAAATAAATAAACAAAAATGGTTAAATTACAGTCAAAGAACATAGTATGATATTACTAAGGTTAGTCCCCAGCAACGGTGCCAAAAACTTGATCGCTTATTTTTTAAACAGAAATTTCTCAGTGTAGCGATTTTAGACCGCAAGTGCACGGTGTCAAGTTTTAGTATAATGTTAATATAAGTACGGATTGTCGATCCCACAGAGACTAACAAGCAAGTACCAAATAAGATGTCTGGTAGCGCTTATCGCGTACGCCCAAATTAACCATTCTCAAGTTAATAGCAAAAGTATGTAGTAGCGAGAGTAGGGATCGATGCCACAGGGAAGGTAGTATTTTTTTTTTCGTGTCAATTTAAAAACCAATAGTAAAAAGGGGGTTTTGAGTTGAGTGATTACTACTAAGCAAATTAAGAATTAAACTAATTAACGAGATTAACTAAAACGGTTAAAACTTATGAGAGTGAAGCGATTCTTGGTTTTCGGTCAACTTTACTTTTGGAAAATTCTCTCTTGATCATCTAATCACTAACATTCGAATTCTTTCAATTATTCATCGATTGGAAATTGAATTCCTACCCACCTTAATCGTAGTCAAAGAGAAAACAACATTCAATCCGACCCTTATCAAATCTCTAATCAAAACTACAGCCGTTAATGATTAAATCAATGATAGATTTCAAAACTAGTGAGTTTGATAAATCTAATCAATAGAAACTACAGCCGTTAATGATTGATTACCCAATTGTTTCTCCTAAGAATTCAATAACACCTACAGCCGGTAATTATTAATCTTAGTTGCTTCTTAAATAGCTATCGATTATGCATGTGAATACTAGGTGATCAATCTAATAAACAAACACAATAATCATTGAAATCGATACCAAGAAACAGAATTGAAATCGAAATTAAATTCAATAAACAAACCAAAATTCTCACAAGAGATTCAAATCCAAAAGTAAGTATCCCTTCAACCAAGAATCTAAGAGTTTAGCCTAGCATAATTGAATCTAAAAATAACAAAAACTGATTCGAAAACATTAAATAAACAAAGGAAAAGAAATTACTAAGACGAATCACGATTCCGGCTTGTCGATTCCGTCTCCGTTCTTCGAGCGTCTTTGCAAAAATCGGAAGAAAATTATTCTAAAAATTGAAAAATCTGTTCTAAGCTCTCAATTATCTCCTAAAGAGGCTAATTTTCGAGTCTCAAGCAGTATGGTGGCTGATGGGTAGGTTAAATTATATGTAGGAAGGAAACAAATCAAGTTCCCAATATTTCCAAAATACCGCTGGCGATCGATCGCCATAAGGTGGCGATCGATCGCTAGCTCTTTTTTTTCGGCGAAATTACTTAGGCGATCGATCGCCACTTTTCTCGCGATTGATCGTCTGGCTCCAGTGGATTTTGGCGATCGATCGCCTAAAACTCACGATCGATCGCTGCTTCGTGAATTTTGTTGCTCAACTTTCTATCCATAGGCGATCGATTGCCTCTTCCATGCGGTCGATCGCCTCCTCCAAAATTACATTTTTAGCCTTTTTCTTGATCCACATTGAGTCCTTATTAGCTCCAAAGCTTTTCTTGACCTTTATCCGCCTTAGTTAGCTTGATTTCTTCGATTCCACCTACAATTACACAAATATACGATAAGGAAGCATATGTATCAAATTAACCATCAAAACCTACCAAATCGTAAACAATTAAACGCAATAGATGTGTCTATTTCTAGTCACATCGAACTCCCCCATACTTACTCTTTACTCGACCTCGAGTAAATTAGATAAAACTACAATATTTTTTTCTTGGCTCATAGCATCATAATAAACTAACTTATTCTCACTTTAATGCCTCAACAATTTTAAACATGCATAGTAATGAAAGGCAGTGAAAAGTTAATAATGGAACAAGTTCAATCCCTAAACATTTCGTACCCAACAAAGCAGTGAACGTGTGTGTGTGGTCATAAAAAGTGTTTGTGTACAAATTATAGATCCAAAAGATGCAAATCCACAATAGTTCAAGTCATACACTAACACAAGTATAAGCTCACTTGCACACTCTTCTCCACTATCTTAGCTACTTTGCAAACATAAATCAAGTAGGTCTTTATTAGCTTGTAGCTTGGCCTAGGTATTGGCTTATGAAACAAAGGATAAAGATATATCAAACAAGAGAGTATGATGAAATGCACACTAAAACTTCTCTTGCATGAATTTTTCAAACCTTGTTCATTTTTCAAGGTTTATTTAAACCTTTTTTTCTTCTTTTCCGTGCCTTGGCTCCCCTTGGAGTCATATTTTTATCAAATTTCTCAAGGCATTCCTTTTCTTTCATGTATTTCATTCTTTTGACAATAAAGTTCACAAATATAATTCAATGAATTCCCAAGTGCATGTGAATGAAATACATCATACTCCCTTAAAAGGTATGGATTAAAATCATATTTAGGCTAAAAGGATAGGATGATAAGCTAGTCAAGGAATGTTGAATGGGGGTCTTTAGTATGCTTAGCATACTACCATTATTTTACATTAAAGCTCAAAAAGGGTACTAGAGATTGATTTTGTTTACATGGTAGGCTTGAAAGGCACAAACGCATCAAAGATCGCCTATATCACTTTCATGTTCGCAAGTAGTCTAGACATACGCCTCAAAGAGCATGTAGTTAAGTTCTAGCATGTATTAGAGACTTCTTAAGACTATCACAAAATTCACACAATCTTCACTAAGCTATGCACACTTCACAAGTCATGACAAAATCGTGCTCAAAATATTCAACTTACTAAGTTGAAGTAAAATTTTGCATTAGAGTTCAAAGTGTTCCAAGGTTAACAATTCACCTATGTTCAAAAGCATGCATGATATCAATTAGGTTTCATCATGGACTAGTGATTCTAAGCATGTGTTCATTACTAACTATGAGCTCAAAATTTTCAAATTTTTCGAATTTTTTTTTTGTATTTTTGAAATAAGAAAAACAATAACACACCACTAATCCCTCCCCCATACTTAAATCTTACATTGTCCCCAATGTAAGGCAAAAATACAAGAAAAGAGAAAAGTTTAAAATAAAAATCAATAAAACTAAAAAGGTAAAAGGGAAACTAACTCCCCTTGGGTTGCCTCCCAAGCAGCGCCTCTGTTTAACGTCGGTGGCCCGACGCCAGTGCTCATGCTCAGTCGAAGTGAGGTGGATCCTCTAGAGCCACCTTGATGTCTACTTGCCCTCCTTCTTCATTTTGGACACCTTCATAGTAGTGCTTCAATCGGTGACCATTCACCTTGAATGTCTTAGTGGTGTCCAAACTCTGAATTTCCATTGCACCATGGGGATAGACATTAATAACTAAATAAGGCCCATGCCACCTAGAACGAAGCTTACCTGGAAATAGGCGAACTGTGAATGGTAAAGGAGAACTTTTTGACCAACTTCAAAGTTTCTCCTTGATATCATCTTGTCATGAAAGTCCTTCATCTTTTCTTTGTAACATCTTGCACTCTCGTATGCTTCATTTTGTATCTCCTCTAGCTCTTGCAATTGCAGCTTCCTATGCACGCCACTCTCATCATAGTTCATGTTGAAATTCTTCACTGCCCAGTACGCTTTGTGTTCCAACTCTACAGGGAGATGACACGGTTTACCAAAAATCAGTCGATAAGGGGACATACCTATTGGAGTCTTATATGCGGTTCTGTAAGCACACAGTGCATCGTCTAGTCGCAAGCTCCAATCTTTCCTTGTCGGGTTTACCGTTTTTTTCCAATATGGCCTTGATTTCTCGGTTAGAGACCTCGGCTTGGCCATTTGTTTGCGGGTGATAGGCAGTGGAGACTTTGTGAGTCACGTGGTATTTCTTGAATAGGCTTTCCACTGTCCGATTGCAGAAGTGTGTACCTCTATCACTGATGATGGCTCTCGGGATTCCAAACCTAGAAAAAAGGTTATGTTTGATAAAATCTGCAACAACCTTGGAATCGTCAGTACGGGTGGCTATAGCTTCTACCCATTTCGACACATAATCAATAGCAAGCAGTATATAAATATAACCATAAGACATAGGAAAGGGTCCCATAAAGTCGATGTCCCATACGTCAAAAACTTCAGAAATGAGAATGGGTTGTTGAGGCATCTCCTTTCCTTGGGAGAGATTACCGGTCAATTGGCATTGCGCACAGTTCTTGTAGAAAAGATATGCATCACGAAATAGGGTGGGCCAAAAGAACCCACACTCTAGTACCTTCCTAGAGGTCCTCTTGGCTCCAAAATGCCCACCACAAGCATATGAATGGCAGAACATTAGAATGTTATTTACCTCAGTCTCGGGTATGCATCGTCGAATGATTTGGTCCGCGCAGTTCTTCCATAAGTAAGGATCATCCCATACATAATACTTGGCATCACTCTTGATCTTAGCTCGTTGAGACCTAGACAATTCAGGGGGTAGCACATTAGAAGCTAAAAAATTCAAAATATGAGCATACCATGGAAGATTGTCGTTTATGGAGAATAGGTGCTCATCCGGGAATTCCTCCTTCAAGAAAAGCTCATCCTCCACATGCGGTAGACGGCTTAAGTGATCCGCTACTTTGTTCTCGCTGCCCTTCTTATCCTTGATTTGCATGTCGAATTCACTCAAGAGCAAAATCCATCTTATCAGCCTTGGTTTAGCCTCCTTCTTCGTCATCAAATAGCGAAGAGCTGCATGATCAGAATAAACAATAACTTTAGTACCAAGTAAATAAGATCTAAATTTTTCAAGAGCAAAAACAACTGCTAAAAGCTCTTTCTCAGTAGTAGAATAATTTCGTTGGGCATCATTCAAGGTTTTTGATGCGTAGTAGATGGCATGTGAAGCATTGCCCTATTTTTGTCCCAATACAACACCAACCGCATAGTCACTTGCATCACACACGATCTCGAAGGGCTTACTCCAGTCGGGTGGTTGGATGATGGGGGTAGAGGTCAATGACTCTTTCAGTGTATCAAAAGCTCTCTTACTTTCGTCATCCATCTCAAAAGGGACATCCTTTTGTAGTAGCTTACACAAAGGTGTAGCTATATTGGCGAAGTCTTTGATGTACCTCCTGTAAAAACCTGCATGACCAAGAAAAGAGCGCACATCCCGGACACGAGTAGGGTAGGGTAAAGATTGCATAACATCAATTTTTTCCTTATCGACCTCTATACCATTAGCAGAAACAACATGACCCAGCACTATACCTTGTTCGACCATAAAATGACATTTTTCAGAATTTAAAACAAGGTTAGTATCGATGCACTTTTTCAATACCAGTGTAAGGCTAGATAGGCAATCCTTGAATGAGTTACCGTAAACAGTAAAGTCATCCATGAATACTTCTAAAATATGTTCAATAAACTCAGAAAAGATACTGACCATACACCGTTGAAAAGTGGCTGGGGCATTGCAGAGGGCATGCGACGGTATGCGAATGTGCTGAAAGGACATGTGAAAGTGGTCTTCTCTTGGTCCTCCGGAGCGATTGCAATCTGAAAAAAGCCTGAGTAACCGTCAAGAAAACAATAATAGGAATGGCATACTAACCTCTCAAGCATCTGATCAATAAAAGGTAGAGGAAAGTGGTCATTTGTAGTCAGAGTGTTAAGCTTCCGGTAGTCAATGCACACTCGCCATCCATTTTGAATCCGTGTGGGCACAAGTTCATCGTCTTTATTCTTTATCACGGTGATACCGGTCTTCTTTGGAACCACTTGAACTGGACTAACCCATTGACTATCGGATATAGGATATATCATGCCAACCGATAAAAGTTTCAGAATCTCCTCCTTCACCACATCCATCATGGGTGGGTTTAGCTTCCTTTGGGGCTGACGTGTAGGGCTCCCTCCTTCCTCTAGTAGAATTCGGTGCATGCATGTGGAGGGACTGATTCCCTTTATGTCCGCGATTGTCCAGCCTATACTCTTGTGCTCCTTGAGCACATGAATCAGGTCCTTCTCTTGATCATCCCCCAACTTGCTGGAGATGATCACTGGTAATGTATTACCTTCACCAAGGAATACGTATTTAAGGTGGGTAGGCAGTGGCTTCAGTTCGATGGTGGGTGCCTGCAAAACAGATGGGAGAAATCTAGCGTTAGAAATAGGCAGTGATATAAAAGAAATGTTACCTGACTGAAATAGCTCAGGTGTGTCATCCAGTGTATCGATAGTGTGCTTCACTTCGTCCATGAGGGGTACGTCCTCTTCTTCCTTCTCCATGTCCATGGTGAGAGTGCTTTCCAATTCTTCTTTGCCTACATTCTCAAAAACTTCCTGTGACAGGTAATCAATAACATCAATAGAGTACACAGTATCATCATTATTGCATGGATATTTCATGGCATCATAGATTTTAAATGTAACAATCTCACCATCAAATTCCATAGTGAGGGTACCACTATGCACATCTATCTTGGTCTTAGAAGTTTTGAGAAATGGTCTTCCTAACAAGATGGGGCTACTTTTATCACCATTCTCCATGTCAAGGATATAAAAATCAGCTAGGAAAACCAGTTCATTCACTTGCACTAACACATCTTCAATTAAACCCCTAGGGTATGCACTAGATCTATCCGCTAATTGAATCACCACTCCCGTAGGGTTCAAAGGACCAAGTTGTAAAGAAGCATAAATAGAATATGGCATGACATTAATTGATGCTCCTAAATCTAACATGGCCTTTTCAAGGCGAGTGTTTCCAATAGTGCACGGGATAGAGAACATACCTGGATCTTTACACTTGGTAGGGATTTTTCTTTGTATCACCGCTGATATGTTTTCACCGAGTTCAACCTTTTGGGGTCCCTTCTATCTATGACTCCTCTTGGCAGTGCATAATTCCTTTAAAAACTTTGCATAGCGAGGTACTTGTTGGATGGCGTCCAGCAATGGGATGTTTATCTCACATCTTCGGAAGGTCTCATAGAGGCCTTTAAGTCCAGCGTCTTCCTGTTGTCTTTTAAAGCTTGGGGAAAAGGGGGTGGCACTTTATATTCAGAAAAAGAAGGGGGCTTACCTTTTGGTGCCTCGTGTTCTATCCCGGGCTTTTCTCCAACTTCCGCTTCCTTTTCTTCCTCACTATTGGGAGGTTCTTTCTTCGACTTCTCTGGTATATCCAATTCCTTCCCACTCCTAAGTGTGACTGAACTTGCATTTTCTCTCGGATTCACCACTGTTTGGGATGGTAGAGTGGTTGATCTGTTTGCTTCAACTCGATTAAGAGTAGTGGCTAGTTGACCCACTTGGGTGTTCAAGGTTTGAATACTCAATCTTGTTTCCTGTTGAAATTTAGTAACATTGTGAGCAAGATCTTGAATGATAACCTCTAACCTGTCAGTAGTAGAAGGAAAATTGGATTGTTGTGCCCTCTGAAAAGGTGGCCTGTATGGCGGAGGATGTTGTGGCGCTTGAGGAGGAACATGATTTATCGATTGTGGTCCATAGCTCAAGTTAGGGTGGTCTCTTCATCTTGGAGTAAGGGTCATGTCTTCGTTGGAGTTGTCCCGGAAATCCCCCTGCTGCATGTACTTGCTCGGCTGATGTCTCTTGAAGTGCCGTGCATGCATCAGTGGTATGACTCATCTCCAAACATTTGCCACATGGTTTTACTGTCTCTCCATTCCCTCCAACCATTTGACGAACATGGGAAGTGAGGCTAATGAGCTGCTGTTCTAAGTTGGACACATTTGCCTCTCCTTGTTTCCTTTGAGCTGGTTCCGCTTGAAAATTGCCAAACTGCTGTGAGTTGGCCGCCATGTTAGCTATCAAGCTTTTCGCATCCTCTGGTGTTTTATCGACAAAGGCTCCTCCACTCGCAGCGTCAACCAAGTTCCTGTCATTGGATAACAAACCTTCATAAAAGTACTGAATGAGTAAATGTGCACTTATCTGGTGTTGTGGGCAGCTTGCACACAACTTCTTGAAGCGTTCCCAGTATTCATGCAATGTTTCTCCAGAGTACTGTCTGATGGAGTAGATCTCCTTTCGTATGTTGGCCACTCTTGATGCTGGAAAGTACTTCTCCAGAAACGTTCTTTGGAGGTCAGTCCATGTTGTGATTGAGCCTGACGGTAAGTAGAATAGCCAGTCCTTTGCAGCGTCCTTTAGAGAAAAAGGGAAAGCCCTTAACTTGATCTGATCTTCAGTAATTCCGGTCAGTTTCATGGTGGTGCAAACCACATGAAACTCCATCAGGTGCTTATGGGGATCCTCGCCTGCAAGTCCATGAAAGGATGGCAATAAGTGAATTAAACCAGATTTGAGTTCAAAATTTACGTTATTTGCGAAGGCAGGGAAAGTGATGCAGAGAGGTTGTTGATCCAAGTTAGGATTCGCCAACTGCCTCAAGCTTTGATTTGCAGCCATCATGGTCCTCTCTTCTTCTTCTTCAAGCAGCCTTGCTTCTCTTCTTCTCTGATGTAGTGTTCTCTCGATCTCAGGATCGAAGTGAAAGTTATCATCGTGATTAAACGATCCACCTGTACGCATCAACAAACCAAACTAGTAATGCGGGATACCAAACAATAAAAAAAATCGACACAAAATAATACCAATGCCTTCCCCGGCAACGGCGCCAAAATTTGGTAGCGCTTATTGCGTACGCCCAAATTAACCCTTCTCAAGTTAATAGCAAAAGTATGTAGTAGCGAGAGTAGGGATCGATCCCACAGGGAAGCTAGTATTTTTTTTTCGTGTCAATTTAAAAACGAATAGTAAAAATGGGGTTTTGAGTTGAGTGATTACTACTAAGCAAATTTTAAGAATTAAACTAATTAACGAGATTAACGAAAACGGTTAAAACTTATGAGAGTGAAGCGATTCTTGGTTTTCGGTCAACTTTACTTTTGGAAAATTATCTCTTGATCATCAAATCACTAACATTCGAATTCTTTCAATTATTCATCGATTGGAAATTGAATTCCTACCCACCTTAATCGTAGTCAAAGAGAAAACAACATTCAATCCGACCCTTATCAAATCTCTAATCAAAACTACAGCCGTTAATGATTAAATCAATGATAGATTTCAAAACTAGTGAGTTCGATATCTCCTAAGAATTCAATAACAACTACAGCCGGTAATTATTAATTTTAGTTGCTTCTTAATTAGCTATCGATTATGCATGTGAATACTAGGTGATCAATCTAATAAACAAAGACAATATCATTGAAATCGATACCAAAAACAGAATTGAAATCGAAATTAAATTCAATAAACAAACCAAAATTCTCACAAGAGATTCAAATCCAAAAGCAAATATCCCTTCAACCAAGAATCTAAGAGTTTAGCCTAGCATAAATTGAATCTAAAAATAACAAAAACTGATTCGAAAACATTAAATAAACAAAGGAAAAGAAATTACTAAGATGAATCACGATTCCGGCTTGTCGATTCCGGCTCCGTTCTTCGAGCGTCTTTGCAAAAATCGGAAGATAATTATTCTAAAAATTGAAAAATCTGTTCTAAGCTCTCAATTATATCCTAAAGAGGCTAATTTTCGAGTCTCAAGCAGTATGGTTGTAGGGTCTTCCTACCTTAACATCATCTTATACACGTTATATGGACTAAACATGCATTCATAACACCTTAGGATTCCGGTTGTAGCTTTGAGCTAATAAGATTACAGGTCAAAATAAAATTTCAAAACTTAATTAATTACATTCTCAATAATGAATGTTAAAGCTATAGATTTACACTACTCCTAGAGTAGAGACTATCAAAATCATGTATCCTATATTCATCTTGCTCCTTTTAGTTCACTGCCTCAACCCGACCCTAGGCCCTTCAGTCCAAAAGTGTACCTACAGGAACAACCCATCATGAGCATGTACATCGTTACTTAACATCATAAGGCAATGGCATATAAATAAATGCATGAAAATAATTGGTAACATATACTTCCTGGTTAATCGCATTAACCCTCTTTGGTTGTCCCTGTTTCATAGCCATGCATATAATCATTAATTCTTGACATGAATGATTAAAATCATCATCTTATAAATATCATCATCTTATAACATCATCATCATATAAGCATCATCATCTTATAAATATCATCATCTTATAACATCATCATCATATAAGCATCATCATCTTATAACATCATCATCTTATAGCATCATCATCTTATAAATATCATCATCTTATAACATCATCATCTTATAAATATCATAACAAAATATAACAGTAAATGTACGAAATCTTGGTTAAGTAAACTTGTTGGTTATTTGTCAACTTCTTTTTGTTGACCCTGATTCACATTCGTGCATATGGGCATCTTACCCCATCGTATGGCATCTTACCATATCATAACATCGTGTGGCATCTTACCACGTGGGCATCTTACCCTATCGTATGGCATCTTACCATATCACAACATCGTGTGGCATCTTACCACGTGGGCATCTTACCCAATCGCATGGCATCTTACCATATCATAACATCGTGTGGCATCTTACCACGTGGGCATCTTACCCAAACGAATCGCATCTTACCATATCATAACATCGTGTGGCATCTTACCACGTGGGCATCTTACCCAATCGTATGGCATCTTACCATATCATAACATCGTGTGGCATCTTACCACGTTGGCATCTTACCCAATCGTATGGCATCTTACCATATCATAACATCGTGTGGCATCTTACCACATGGGCATCTTACCCAATCGTATGGCATCTTACCATATCATAACATCGTATCATTATATAGACATCATATAAACATCATCGTTACTTATCATAATCATCCTCATAGGCATCATATCCTCTTCACTCATCATAAACATCATCATCATAAACTTACTTAGCATAATCATCATCATAAACATCATATCCTCTTCACTCATCATAAACATCATCATCATAAACATCTTAAATACTTATACGATTATTGCATAGTCATAGTATAAGAATATGTTACCGTCTGATGCCCGTACGCGTCTTACGTACCTTAATTCCCAAAGGTAGAGAAGTTGGAGAACTTTATCTCCTTGACGTTGTGGGTACCTGGGATGGTTCTACACAACCATACAAATCGATATTAGAAGCTAATTATAGTTCCATATCCAAAAATCCCACAAAAACATCATAAACACATAATTATGTGTCTCGCGATCTATCGCTGGGTTGTCCCGATCGATCGCGAGATCACACTGTCCGTTGTTGAAATTTTGAGTCTTCGGCGATTGATCGCCACTTTTGGCGCGATCGATCGCCAGCTCGCCGATCGATCGCCCAAAGGTGGCGATCGATCGCCAAATGCTACTGGCGCGCACTGGTGGCTCGCGATCGATCGCCAAGAACGGGCGATCGATCGCCGAGTCCTGAACCACGAAAAATCGCCATTTTTGAGCATTTTACAAGCTCTACCTCAAACCATTCGAACCCAAACTTTCCTACAACATTAACATCATCATAACCCACTAAAACCCATATAAAACACTTCAAAAATCATACCCCAAGAACACACAACACATACCCAAACAAACCCACATAAATCACTTCAAAGTCACCCCATTTCAAAATCAAACATCACAAAAACTTTAGGAAGGGTTCCATACATCTTGTAGGCTCCAAATCTTAACAAAGATCACACAAACAAAGGTTTTGTGGAGCTTCCTCCTTCCTCCTTTGAAGAATTTCAAAAATGGGTAAATGGGAAGGGTTTTGGGAATGAAATGGGGATTTTAGAGGGGAAAGGGTATAGTGAATAAAGGTAGTGGGGTAAAGGGTATAGTGGGGGTATATGGGTTAATAAAATTGTACCCCATCAATTAACATGATGTATAAAACACCCCAACATGGTATTTTAAAAAGCATTTACAAAAATGCATTAAACTTCCACTAAAATCATGCTTTCCTCATAATTGCCAATCAATACAATTAAATCATGTTAATACTTCATTACCCATCACATAAATTAATTACCATGATAAATAATCACATAACCATCATAAATGCCCAAATTGCATATAATTAATTTCGGGGCATCACATTACTCCCCTACTTATAAGATTTCGTCCTCGAAATCGCATGCACTTACCCAAAATGAAACTAAACATAAATCATACCAGAAAATAGTTCCGGGTAATGCTGCACCATATGACGTTCCGTCTCCCACGTAGCCTCCTCGACACCCCGACGATCCCATTGAACTTTGACCATCGGTATGACTTTGCTTCATAATCTGCGATCCTCACGATCCAGAATTCTGACCGGTCGTTCTACGTGAGATACATCTGAATCTAACTGTACTTCGGTAGGCTGTAATACATGAGACGGGTCTGGCTCATACTTCCGTAACATAGAGACATGGAAACATCATGAATCCCAGATAAAGACGGTGGTAGAGCCAAATGGTAGGCCAAGGTACCGATACGCTGCAATACTTCATATGGACCAACATACCTCGGGGATAACTTCCCCCGCATACCAAAACGAACTACACCCCTGAAGGGTGAGATTTCCAAGAATACCTTGTCTCCTACTTGGAATTCTAGCTGTCGTCGTCGCTTATTGGCATAGGTTGCTTGCCTATCCTGGGCCGCTTTCATCTTTCGGCGTATCATCTTAATCTTTTCTTCCATATCCTTAATCATATCCGGTCCTCCGACCGCTTTACTAGTCAAGTCCTCCCAATACAGCGGTGACCTACATCGTCGTCCGTAAAGAGCTTCAAAAGGGGCCATTTGAATGCTCGCCTGATAGCTGTTATTATAGGAGAACTCCACCAATGGCACTGCATCCTGCCATGGAGTATCAAACTCCAAAACACATGCCCTCAACATGTCTTCGAGCGTCTGTATGGTACGCTCCGTCTGGCCATCTGTCTGAGGGTGATAAGCTGTACTCAGTCTCACCTCTGTGCCCAAAGCTATCTGGAGACCCTCCCAGAAATGTGAAATAAACCTTGGATCTCTATCAGACACAATCGAGACTGGAATTCCATGCAACCTCACCACATCCCGTACATATAATTGGGCCATCTTTAGGTACGTGAAAGTCATACAGTAAGGGATGAAATGAGCTACCTTCGTCAGCCTATCCACGATCACCCAGATGGTATCAAATCCAGAGGCCGCTCTTGGCAAGTGGGTTACGAAGTACATAGATATATGCTCCCACTTCCATTGGGGTACTTCCGAGCTCTTCAGCTCGCCACCAGGCCTCTGTCTTTCTGCCTTTACCTGCTGGCAGATCAAACATCTTTTGACAAGGCTATAACATCACGCTTCATAATCCCCACCAGAATTGACCACTTAGGTCCTTATACATTTTTATTCCTCCTGGGTGAATACTGAACAGGCTACCGTGAGCTCGCTCCAATACTCCTCCACGCAACTCCGGCGTATCTGGGACTACCCAACGGTTGCCCAGTCTCAATGAACCATCTTCAGCCACTCTGAACATTGATGGCTGTCCTTAAAGTACTATCGATGACCATCTCTGAACCTCCTCATCCGACCTCTGGGTCTTCCTGATAGTCTCGAATATGTCTGGCTCAGCCAACAAGGTTGACACTCGCACCGGCGACGCGTCCACATCAAAATCATAGCCCAGATGGCAATAAGAAGTCATCATCGTTGATAAACACATAGCGTCCTCAGCAGTACTCTTCACTTCCGACTTAAGGCGTCTGCTATCAAATTTGCTTTACCTGGATGGTACTCAATTTCACAATCAAAATCTTGAGTAAGTCCATCCATCTTCTTTGTCGCCTATTCAACTCAGGCTGTGTGAACAAAACTTCAGGCTCTTATGGTCCGTGTAGATGGTAAACGACGTACGATGCAAGTAATGCCTCCAAATCTTCAAGGCAAATATAATGGATGCCAGCTCCAAATCATGGACTGGGTATCTAGCCTCATGTGGTTTCAACCGCCTCGATGCATAAGACACCACATGCTTATCTTGCATCAACACACAGTCCAAACCCTGCAGTGATGCATTCGTGTACAAGGCAAACCTCTTATTCTCAGAAAGAATCACCAATATAGGTGTCGTAGTCAAACGACGCTTCAATTCTTGTAAGCTTTCCTCACAAGCTTCGGACGAATAGAACGGCACTCCTTTCTGAGTCAGCTGTGTCAGGGGACTGGCAATCCCTAAGGATCTGGAGTACTGTTCTCAAGTGCTTCACGTGTTCCTCTTCAGTTCGAGAGTAAATAAGCATATCGTCAATGAAAACTATGACGAACTGATCCAAATATGGTTGGAGCACTCTGTTCATCAGGCTCATAAAATAGCTGGGGCATTCGTCACCCCAAAGGGCATGACTAAGAATCCGTAGTGCCCATATCTAGTCCTGAAAGCTGTCTTCTGTACATCATCCTATCGAACTCGAATCTGATGATACCCCGATCTCAGATCGATCTTACTGTAGAGCCTCGTACTCTGCAGCTGATCAAACAAATCATTAATCCTCAGACGGATACTTATTCTTCACTATGGCTTTGTTCAGTTGTCTGCAATCGATGCACAGCCGCATCGAACCATCTTTCTTTTTAACAAATAGGACTGGTGCACCCCAGGGCGATACATTAGGGCGTATATAGCCCTTATCAAGGAGCTCTTGCAACTGAATCTTTAACTCCCTTAGCTCCGCTGGTGCCATCCTATACGGGGCACGAGAAATGGCAGACGTCCCCAGTAGTAACTCAATCCCAAACTCGACCTCTCTCGTTGCTGGGAATCCGGGAATTCTTCCGGAAAGACATCAGGAAACTCCGCCACTACGGGCACATCCTCAACCTTTAATTCTTCCATCTTTCCAGTAACATCAATGGCATAGATGAGATATCCAATATGGCCTCGTTCCAACAACTGTGCCATCTTGACAGCAGATATTAACGGGATCTTAGAACGAGAACAATCCCAAGGAATGTCCACTGGACTCCCATATCAGACCTGAATCGCACAGTCCTCTGCCTTAACCCGTTATCCTCAAAATAAATGAGGCCATCATAGACAATCCGATCAGTAATCAAACTTCTTCCAGCGGGGGTCGAGACTGTAAGAGGCGTGGGCGACGGAGAAGTGCATATGAAATCGCATCATCTACTTCAGCATTTGCTGCTAGGCTGCAATACAAGGGTTAACAACAATACCCAAAAGCAGTTCATATAATACATCGTTAGAGAAACAAAACATGTTAGTACAACATCATATACTTCATATGCAACATATGCATAAAACACGTTTAAAAGTAAGCACCTAGCCTACTTATTGCTAAGGCTACCCTTCACTCATTCCCGGGTTCTCTAACCACTGCTCTGATACCACTAATGTAGGGTCTTCCTACCTTAACATCATCTTATACACGTTATATGGACTAAACATGCATTCATAACACCTTAGGGTTCCGGTTGTAGCTTTGAGCTAATAAGATTACAGGTCAAAATAAAATTTCAAAACTTAATTATTTACATTCTCAATAATGAATGTTAAAGCTATAGATTTACACTACTCCTAGAGTAGAGACTATCAAAATCATGTATCATATATTCATCTTGCTCCTTTTAGTTCACTGGGGCAAACCCGACCCCAGACTCTTCAGTCCAAAAGTGTACCTACAGGAACAACCCATCATGAGCATGTACATCATTACTTAACATCATAAGGCAATGGCATATAAATAAATGCATGAAAATAATTGGTAACATATACTTCCTGGTTAATCGCATTAACCCTCTTTGGTTGTCCCTGTTTCATAGCCATGCATATAATCATTAATTCTTGACATTAATGATTAAAATCATCATCTTATAAATATCATCATCTTATAACATCATCATCATATAAGCATCATCATCTTATAAATATCATCATCTTATAACATCATCATCATATAAGCATCATCATCTTATAGCATCATCATCTTATAGTATCATCATCTTATAAACATCATCATCTTATAACATCATCATCTTATAGCATCATCATCTTATAAATATCATCATCTTATAGCATCATCATCTTATAAATATCATAACAAAATATAACAGTAAATGTACGAAATCTTAGTTAAGTAAACTTGCTGGTTATTCGTCAACTTCTTTTTGTTGACCCTGATTCACATTCGTGCATATGGGTATCTTACCCCATCGTATGGCATCTTACCATATCATAACATCGTATGGCATCTTACCACGTGGGCATCTTACCCTATCGTATGGCATCTTACCATATCACAACATCGTGTGGCATCTTACCACGTGGGCATCTTACCCAATTGCATGGCATCTTACCATATCATAACATCGTGTGGCATCTTACCACGTGGGCATCTTACCCAATCGTATGGCATCTTACCATATCATAACATCGTGTGGCATCTTACCACGTGGACATCTTACCCAATCGTATGGCATATTACCTTATCATAACATCGTATCATTATATAGACATCATATAAACATCATCGTTACTTATCATAATCATCCTCATAGACATCATATCCTCTTCACTCATCATAAACATCATCATCATAAACTTACTTATCATAATCATCATCATAAACATCATATCCTCTTCACTCATCATAAACATCATCATCATAAACATCTTAAATACTTATACGATTATTGCATAGTCATAGTATAAGAATATGTTACCGTCCGATGCCCGTACGCTTATTACGTACCTTAATTCCCAAAGGTAGAGAAGTTGGAGAACTTTATCTCCTTGACGTTGTGGGTACCTGGGATGGTTCTACACAACCATACTAATTGATATTAGAAGCTAATTATAGTTCCATATCCAAAAATCCCACAAAAACATCATAAACACATAATTATGTGTCTCGTGATCGATTGCTGGGTTGTCCCGATCGATCGCGAAATCACACTGCCCGTTGTTGAAATTTTGAGTCTTCGGCGATCGATTGCCACTTTTGACGCGATCGATCGCCAGCTCGCCGATCGATCTCGCAAAAGTGGCGATCGATCGCCAAATGCTACTGGCGCGTACTAGTGACTCGCGATCGATCGCCAAGAACGGGCGATCGATCGCCGAGTCCTGAACCACGAAAAATCGCCATTTTTGAGCATTTTACAAGCTCTATCTCAAACCATTCGAATCCAAACTTTCTTACAACATTAACATCATCATAACCCACTAAAACCCATATAAAACACTTCAAAAATCATACCCCAAAAACATACAACACATACCCAAACAAACCCACATAAATCACTTCAAAGTCACCCCATTTCAAAACCAAACATCACAAAAACTTTAGGAAGGGTTCCATACCTCTTGTAGGCTCCAAATCTTAACAAAGATCACACAAACAAAGGTTTTGTGGAGCTTCCTCCTTCCTCCTTTGAAGAATTTCGAAAATGGGTAAATGCGAAGGGTTTTGGGAATGAATTGGGGATTTTAGAGGGGAAAGGGTAAAGTGAATAAAGGTAGTGGGGTAAAGGGTATAGTGGGGGTATATGGGTTAATAAAATTGTACCCCATCAATTAACATGATGTATAAAACACCCCAACATGGTATTTTAAAAAGCATTTACAAAAATGCATTAAACTTCCACTAAAATCATGCTTTCCTCATAATTGCCAATCAATACAATTAAATCATGTTAATACTTCATTACCCATCACATAAATTAAGATAAATAATCACATAACCATCATAAATGCCCAAATTGCATATAATTAATTTCGGGGCATCACAATGGTGGCTGATGGGTAGGTTAAATTACATGTAGGAAGGAAAGAAATCAAGTTCCCAATATTTCCAAAATACCGGTGGCGATCGATCGCTAGCTCTTTTTTTCCGGCGAAATTACTTAGGCGATCGATCGCCACTTTTCTCGCGATCGATCGCCTGGCTCCAATGGACTTCGGTGATCGATCGCCTAAAACTCGCGATCGATTGCTGCTTCGTGAATTTTGTTGCTCAACTTTTTGTCCATAGGCGATCGATTGCCTCTTCCATGCGGTCGATCGCCTCCTCCAAAATTACATTTTTAGCATTTTTCTTGATCCACATTGAGTCCTTATTAGCTCCAAAGCTTTTCTTGACCTTTATTCGCCTTAGTTAGCTCGATTTCTTTGATTCCACCTACAATTACACAAATATACGATTAGGTAGCATATGTATCAAATTAACCATCAAAACCTACCAAATCGTAAACAATTAAACGCAATAGATGTGTCTATTTCTAGTCACATCAATGTCTTTTAACTATATTTAACCTACGATAATTAATTTATAATTAACGACTAATTAATTAATATAAACTTCTAATCCAACCAAGTCAATAAAAGTAAACGAGAAAAATCCACTAGAGAAGATTATCGAGACTTTGGCTCACCAATGCAATTCCCTACAATTCTCGATTGAATATTCATATATTTCTAAGGTGACGAGTTCTCCCAATTTATCTAATACACTCTCTCGAGCTATATTAAATCTAACACCGAATTGCAATAAGTAACTCTCGTTCACTTATTTAACAATTCAATGTTGCATAAGATCCATGAAAACTCCTAGCTTTCAATTACTAGATATCTATGGCTATCACGCATGTATTTGACGTCATCTCTCGATCTCGTCTGAAATCCATGGTATGAGTTATTAATTCAGTATCATAAAATCATCTCTCGATCTCAATTACGATACTAACACCATTCAAAGGTAATCAATCCTCTAAAAGCATGAAGAACATAAAACATACGCAAAGAACTATAAGAATTCAATCATTAAATCATAAAATCGAAGGTTCATAACAAAGGTTCGCCTAGCCTCGATAAATAAAATTAGTTCATACTCATAAATAAATACCAATACTCAAACATGTCTTGCAACAATCCAATCATGATATAATCAAAACAAAACAAAACTAAGGTTTAAAAGTAAGAATAAACTCCCAGCGTCGACTCCGGTTGTAGATCTTCGCTCCTTCTCTTGCTTCCTTCTCGATCGTCTCTTTAATCGCCTTGTTGGGTTGTTCCAATTCCTAGGATGAATAGGTGAAGATGGATGAAGGTGATATGGAGTATGGAGGTGTGGAGGCTATTCCCAGGGTTCAAAGTCTGATTTGGGTTGTAATTTTTGTTGGATATGCGCTAAGACAAATCATTGAATGATTGTTTGGACATACAATGTTTATGATTTTATGAAATGGCAATTCATTATTATATATTATTTGATTAACTGTGCAATGTGAATTAATATATATGTTAATGTCCTTAGAATAATATTGTATTATTCTTAAAGATGTCCCTAGTCAAGTATTATCATGAATAGGGATAATGATAATACGTAGAGACTAGTATGTGTTGATTGATGAATTGTTCATTGATATGAGATATCAAATCAACACATGGGCACATGTTAGAGAACGATGTACTGGACAGACCCACCATGAGAATGCTACATGGATAGTTATATGAGTGTCATAAGCAATTCTCATAGTGATAATAATGTATGTAATCCTTACGACTTGTGATCATCAGAGATCCCAACATAAGGAGTTATGTATCTTGATACTGTCAAACGTTACCCGTAACAGGATAAACTATAAAGGCGACTATTGGATACACTACGAATTATGTAGAGGGATGTTGACTGATCGAGATAGGATTTGTCCCTCCTATATAACAGGAGATGTGTTTGCCCTTGATCAAGTGAGAACTAAAATGCATGGCCATGCTCGAATGAGTCGATATGAGATATCAAGCTTATTCGTTTATTCTAGTTCTACTTGGGGATCAAGAAATAAAGATTGAATATACGAGTATGAGTATTCCATGACTCGTGTTCAATCTAAACACAAAGGACAAAGGGATTAAGTTACATGGTTAATATTATCACAAGTTCTAAAGGTTATGTCGAGTCATTGACATTCTTGTAATTTGGGTAGCCTTGATGTGTTGTTAGACACCGCTCTTTGCTTGTAACGTAAAATGAGATTTTATGTCACTGCCAACATTACAAGATCCTACCGGGTCACACAAAAGATTAAATCGGTAAAGGGAATTAAATTCATTGGATGAATTAATTAATTAAGAAGAGTTTTAATTAAATGATTATAAGGATTTAATTAAATCATGGGAGCCCATAAGGCTGTATGAAAGCCTTTAATTAAATCATATATAATTTGATTACATGGTGATTAATTTGATTAACACTTCATATCATAAAACCTACACAAAGATACGGCCGCCTCTTCTCAAGGTGCTCTCGGTTTTCTTGATAGCCGAAGATTGCTCTTGGTGTTTTGTGCCATCTTTCGATTGTGAATCGAGTGTGCTTCTTGTTCCGGTCTAAGAACGAGTCTAGCAACTTGTTCTTAGACTATCCCTTCTCTCGATTTGATCGTGTGGATACCGTTGAGGCAAAACTTGATAAGTTTTGCTAGTGACTCGAAGAAGGCGTTGGACGTGGTGCTGCTTCGTGGAATCTGCTCAAACACGTTACAAGGGTGAGACTTTTGTAAATCCTTTATCCGATATGATAACCTATGTATAGATCCGGTGTCTTGTAATCCATAAAATTTTATTCCACTGTGCTGCTATGCATGATGGATTACTTACAGTTTTCGTGTATAATATATAGGGGAAGGGAATCAAGGACTTCCTTGTTAGACACAAACTCTATAAGGAAGTTATTTTTCTGAAAATTCCTTCCGCTGATCGATCGGGTCAAAGCGGCCGATCGATCGAGCTTCACAGTAAGAATTTCGTGGCTTTTTCAGCCTTGCTCGATCGATCGGCAATGCTTGCTTGATCGATCGGCAAGACCAGAATGTTTTTCTTCGCCTTTTTCAGCTTCTGGCGAGTTTCGTATTTTGGCCGTAACGTTCTCATACAAACTCCAAATTTGATGAATCAGCTGTCCACGCGAAGATAAGAGAAAGTTATACAACTTTTATATGGACCACATTTCCAAAACTTGGCTCGAACATATAGTAATTTGAGGAGAAAGGAGCAACATGTGTCTTGGATTCTGATTTTTTTCTCTTTTCTTCAACTTTATTCATTCTTTCATCATTTTAGCTTGATTTATTCACCTTTCACTACATTTCAACATTGATTCCTGAAATAGAGAAATATACCATAAACCGTAAAATAATCCAAGAATCAACACGAAAACATATACATATCATAGCATAAAAACGCGTAATATTCAACCCTATCAATATGAAATATGCAACTCATTATGTCATGCAATCTCATGTGAAAATCCATACATATCTTGTATTACAATGTCTCTCAACATGTCATATAGTTACATAAGAATCATATAGTGACAATTAAATCATAGAAATAAATTAATGACATGTAAAATCATACAATAAAATCATTACACGTCTTCGTCAGACGTCATGATAGAACTCATTTCTACGTACCTCAGAACCCAAGCTAATCTACCGAGTACTCCTCAAATAAACCCCGGAATCTATTAACCTGGTCATCTAAATCCCAAAATAACACTAAGTGTTCAAATAATGCATTGAATCAAATGCAACATCTAAATATTGACCCTTAGCATTTTTCTTAAATTTTCAGCTTGACCATTTTTCGTAGAAAAAACACTATAAATTCATATGACGTCCAAATGACCCAATTCTGGTCCTCAAAGTTCAAAAACTCAAAGGGCTTCAATTCTTTTCTTACAATGTCAAGCTGATTCCTCCATTTAAAAGTAGTTTAAACACTAAAAACGTGGCCTTTGAAAATCTATTTCCAGCTTGAGCGGTTTTAGTAAAATCGTTAAAACTTTTTCGTTTCAGATGGAGTGATTCCAGTGGCAAATTATAGTCAACTCAAAGTACTAAATTTCTTATTTCGAGACGTTGTCCGAAATTCCTAGCCAAAAATACTCAGGAATTCGAAGAACACACTGCATGTGTATTTTCGCCCACATGCAGGGCTCAGAATAAGCACTTAAAGTATAAAATTCTTAACTAATTAAAAATGAGTCAAAATTAAGTCCTCATTTTTTTCAAATTCAAGAGAATTCAAAGAACTATAATTTTTATTTGAAGACCGACATCAAATTCGGAAAAATATAGCCCAGAAACTCGAAACACAGTCTGCATGCAACATGCATAAACATGCAGAGTAAAAATGAGCACTTAAAGTAAATCAACATAACGTTTACTTTGGAGATCCAAATGGCATGCTTCTTTTTTTAAATTTGCATAAAATGAAAAGATCTAAAACTTTTATTTGACGACTAACAACAAATTCGAAAGAAAAAATTGTCAAAAGTTTGGAATTCTACACTGCATTTGCATTTATAATACATGGAGAGTCAAATCTTGCACTCCTTAGTAAAATGAGCATATCTCACTCATTTCAAGTCCATATTGTCTCAAATTTTAACCACGGAAAGATAAATCTAATAACTATAACTTTAATTTGGAACTCTAAGTCAGATTCTTTCGAACCCATCTACTGCATGCAGCAACACTTTCTGCTGATTCATTTGATAGCATGTATTACACTACTATTTTCATTCCAAGGCACTAAAATTCGACACAAAAATCATAATTTCTAAGCTATTTACAGAAAGATGATGTTATACCTTCATCCCTCTGGAAGATTTGAGCTCCAAACCATCACCATAGCTCCAACCAAGCCTTCCAAGAGATTTCACCTCCACAAACACCTCAAACTCCAAAACTTCTTGGAGATTCTTGTTCCTCTCCTCAATGCCTATTCAAATCTATAATTGCATGTGACATGCACTCACAAATTCTTAATTAGGCTGAAATTTTCGAAAATGGTGAGAGGAGGAAGAGGATAGAAGAAAAGTTGGGAGAGAAATGATGGGAAGAGAGAGAAAATGTCTTGCCAAATGATATGGAATTTTTTTGTGTCTTTTTAAAATGATGGCTGAAATCTAGACATGAATTTGGGTGATTTTTAATTTTTTGATGTATTGTGGAATCCACCATGTGTCAATACATCACTATCTTGCAAGATTAATGGTCCAAAATCATGTATTAAACATGAGTTAAATTAATTAGTGGCATGTGTTCTCCAAGTGCCATGTGATCATGTACTAACAACATGTTCCACTAGTTGGTTGACTCATCATAGTCCGGGACACCTAAATTTAAAGTTTGCACTTTAAGTATCCGGGTTTGCTTAATCATCGTTAATTCTGATTTATTAGCATCGTACACTTCTCCCCCTCTTAAAATGATTTCGTCCCCGAAATCACAATACTGGGTGTAACTCAATAAACTAAATCATATGAGATGTCTCAATCTCATTCATAGATACATAAGAATCATCACGTATCAGTGACAATTGATTTGGTAGTGTCAACAATATACCACTGAACCAAACTTCTCTATGACTTCACAAGGTTCAAAATATCGAGGCAACATCGTACCTCACTTAACGAATCGTATCTATCATCAAAAGGTAATATATTAAGATTTACCTGATTCACAACTTGAAATTCTAACGATATATTTCTCTTGTTGGCATAGAAACCTGCTTACTTAAAGCCAATTTCATTCGTTTTCGCAGAAAATTTATCGTTCTTGGCATTTCCTCAACAATATGAAGTTGTGCCAAATATTCCTTATCAATTTCATCTCAGCATATCAGCTATCAGCAATTATGGCTCTATAAAATCTGAACCGATGCCATCCGGTAGTTGTTTGGAACTTAAATTATAGGAAATTTTACTAGTGAATAGTAATTCCTGTCAATTCTCACTAAATTCATCACTATTAATCGGGACATAACTTTCAAAGTCTGGATAATTCTCTCAGTATGCATCAATCTGGGTATGATAAGCAATACTTATTGCTAACTTAGTACCCATGCCATTCTGACAACAATTTTTGAATTCGGATATTATCCTCGAATCTCTATTATATACAGCTGTTACAGAAACTCACTGTAACTAAACCGCATTATCCATATCTTAAACATGTCGTTTTCTCATAGGCATACAGATAATCATATGAAATAAATATCTTGTATTGAATAGTCAATCAACTCTGATTCAACTTTCACAATCTCTGTTTGATCTAAACAATTGAGTTCTAAAACTCAAGCTAGAAATTTCTCAAATTCATTGTGATACTTACAATTTCTGTAGTATTCATTAGGTCTCGTCTTTTATCTTGTTCTGCTGGCATGTCAAACAATTTGCCACAAAATTTCTTCATACCATCCCATCATAAATAGAATCTCACGAATGATACATCTCGTATTCCCATAATAACACTATGGCATCTATAGTGTGCTTTCCACAGTAGTACTTCTTTTGAATCAGTAGGATTCGATGCTATTTATTGATTGTTCACTCGCAACCCTCCGCTAAATGGCATACTAAATTTTAGTTGGTTGATGAGACATAATCAATTTCTTCACTCAATCTGTATGAGTCTGTCCTTCGAGTATTTCTGATCTTGGAAATCAGAGGTGCCTCAAACTGCAAAGCATACATTGATGCTACCATTGCACCTTGCACTTTTCGGTTCAATGCATCTGCTACTATTTTCATTTTTCCTTGATTGATATTGACTATCAGAGACAAATTCTTTAATAAATATAGTCATCGCTTCTCTCATGTTCAACTCTGACTGAATAATAGATATTTTAAACTCCTAAAATCAAAGTATAACATGCATATTCACCATACAGATACGTCGCCACATCTTTACGGTAAAATAATGGCTACTAGTTCGAGTTCATGAACAGGATATCATGATTCTTTAAGCTTCAACTATCTCAAGCATAATGATGCATCAAAACGTATTCCATTTGTTTCAGTTTATAAAACCTGCTTTCACATTTCTTGGTCAATTGGTTCATAGGTCAGGTTGGGGGTTTGATTCGTGCTTTGGTATGTGTTGTGTGCACGTAATTGATTATGAGTTATTAAATGTGTTTAGCGATTAATTCACTGGATCTCGGGGCAAAGGCAATGATTGACTCTTGCTATTGGATAATAAGATACGTGTGACGTACGAGCGTAGGTAAATGTATTGCTGTTTTGCATAATGAATAATATATTCGTGTAGTGATTGAATTAGTACGTAGAGACATACAATTTTGAATGTTATATTCATTAATCTAACTGTTGAGTAGTGTGCTGGTTAGTATTGGGTAGTGTGTAGTGCTTGTTTTGCATAATGTATTCGTGTAGTGCTTGAATTAGTATTATTGCTTGTTTTACATTTACCTACGTAGGTAAATGTATTATTGTTTTGCATAATGAATAATATATTCATGTAGTGCTTGAATTAGTACGTAGAGACATACAGTTTTGAATGTTATATTCATTAATCTAACTGTTAAGTAGTGTGGTGGTTAGTATTGGGAGCACCAATGAATGGTGCTGAGTTTCTTGTGATAACGCTATTAAGCGTGATGTTGATATTAATGTATGTCGCTGTTGAGCGTGGATTGATTATTGTACTGCCGCTATTGAGCGTGCGATTGTTGATAGTGCTGCCGCTATGGAGCGTGCGATGGTTATGGTGATGCCGCTGCTGAGCATGCAATGATTTATGATATTGCTGCTAGTGAGCGAGCAGGGTGATATCATGAGTTTTAAAGTGTAAATTGGTATATGCATGTGATTTCAATAAATCATTGTTATAACGATTTAACTTATTGTCGATTATAGATTACTGTCGATTATGGGATTGACAATTGAGATTATCAATTATGGATTGATGATGTGGTATTTTGAGAACATGAACAGTGTAGTAGATTGCTTATGGGCATTGTGTACTCAGGGAGTATTCATTAATTTTACAGTATTGTGTTCTGTATATTATTAACTGTGTAGGTGTTGATATTGTGGTTATGTTATTGGTATGCTCACCCGTGTGGGGGCTGTTTTCTGTTGGAACAGGTAAAGCAGGTAGGAAATTGGCTTGGGAAATGAGTTCGAGCCCTGGGACAAGGATGCTCTTGGAGCAAAGTACCAGTATGGATATTGAGTAGGGCGCTTTATACATTAGATACACATTCACTCATTCGATGCTCGCACGTGAGCACTACTATGTGTGTATATGGTTTGTATAAATGTTGCTAGAGTTCTCTTTTCATATATGGTTGCATGAAATTAATTATGGAGTAATGCATGATGAATTGAGAACATGTAGTGTATTATGAGGTGTATGTTCATGCGTGAGACGGTATTGAGAATTGAACATTAAGTGGATTAATGTTGAATTTTTTTATAGATGGCACGTATGACGATTCCCAATTGTTATAAAAGCATGCACCATTATTGTGATAATGCGCTAATGACGGGATTAGGAACTGGAGTCCTTACATTAGTGGTATCAGAGCAGTGGTTAGCTCTTTGGGCTATCTAAGGGCTTAGATGTGTCGAGAGAATTGACTAGCACATGATTTACTTATGATTGTGATCTGTGTTGAAGTGATATGACATTATACGCTTATGTGCATGACATGAGATAATGAAAATTTGCATTATTATTGTTGACCATGGTGGTTACAGGTTCGTGAATAGATTACAAGGTGTACGGTATTGAGGAATAATCGTTGATGAATATTTATGCACTGGTGGTGGTACTTATTAAGAAGTGCAATGACAGAAATGGAGGACGATACTGTGCTGCCAATACGTGACATGCACAATGTGACAATCGGGTATGTGTATGTCATGTACATGATGACACAGGTATGTGGCAATGTATTAGCACTCATTCAATCATCCCTGTTTATTGTATAATTTATTGATGATCCATGTGATAGGGTCACCACTGATGAGCGAGTGATGTGATATGGTCACCGTCGATGAGCGAGTGATGTGATAGGGTCACCGCCGATGAGCGAGTGATGTGATAGGGTCACTGCGATGAGCGAGTGATGTCATATGGTCACCGCCGATGATCGAGTGATGTAATATGGTCACCACCGATGAGCGAGTGATGTAATATGGTCACCGCCAATAAGCGAGTGATGTGACATGGTCACCACCGATGAGCGAGTATGTGATAGGGTCACCGCCGATGAGCGAGTGATGTGATAGGGTCACCGCGATGAGCGAGTGATGTGATATGGTCACCGCCGATGAGCGAGTGATGTGATATGGTCACCGCCGATGAGCGAGTGATGTGATAGGGTCACCGCCGATGACCGAGTGATGTGATATGGTCACAGTCGATGAGCGAATAATATGATATGTGGGTCGCCGCTGAAGCGTGCGATGTGTTAATATGATATATGGGTTGCCGCTGGAGCGTGCGATGTGTTAATATGATATATGGGTCGCCGCTAGAGCGTGCAATGTGTTAATATGATATGTGGGTTGCCGCTGGAGCATGCAATGTGTTAATATGATATTCGGGTCTCCACTGAAGAGTTTGCGATGTGATTGGGTCGCCACTGACGAGTGAGCGATGTGATAAGGTCGCCGCTGATGAGCGAGCGATGCGATAGGGTCACCAGACGAGCGAGCGATGTGATAGGGTAGCTATTGATGAGCGAGCGATGTGATAGGGTCTCTGTTGATGAGCGTGCGATGTGATAGGATCGCCGTTGACGAGCGAGCGATGTTACAGGATCTCCTCCGACGAGCGAGCGATGTTATAGGGTCTCCTCTGACGAGCAAGCGATTGTTATTGGGTCGATGCTAGAGAGAGCATGCGGCGTGTATATTGTTATTGGGTCGATGCTAGAGGGAGAGCATGTGACGTGTATATTTATATTGGGTCGGTGCTTGGGAGAGCTTGCGACGTGTATATTGTTATTGGGTCGATGCTAGAGAGAGAGCATGCGACATGTATATTGATATTGAGTCGATGCTAGGGAGAGCATGCGATGTGATTATTGTCGGGATCGACACTATTGAGAGTGTGCAATGTATTTTGTGTGCCTCCACTATAGAGGGAGGGTGATGGATATATGTTGATTTAATTGACCTTGTTGATCTGACATATTGTGATGATCAAATCCACAGGTGAAAGCGATCATCAAGAGAGTGGATGAAGAGATAGTATTATTTTCTTTCTTTTTATTGTTGTGAAGATGCAACAGCTGGGTGTATTTGACACAGATATACCGATGACATCCATTGGCGAAATGATGGTGTTATTATGTGCTCATATAGCGATGGTTCATTCCATTAATTCTATGGCGATGGTTCATGCCGCCGGATATATATATAGCGATGGTTCATTCCGCTAGTTCTATGGCGATGGTTCATGCCGCCAGATATATATATAGCGATGGTACATTTCGCTAATACTATGGCGATGGTTCATGCCGCCGAATATACATATGGCGATGTTTCATATCGCTGATTATATAGCGACAGTTTATGCCACTGATTCTATAGCGATGATTTATGCCAATGATTCTATAGCGATGATTTATGCCGCTGATTATATAGCGAGGGCTCATACCTCTGATTTCATAGCTCGGGATTGTGCCGCTTTCGAGGTATGGGTGCTGTTGCATACCTCTGTTGGCGATGGATTCAGGTATGCCGCTATCTTGTTAGCAATGAGTTATGGTATATTGCTATTTTTTTAGCATCATTGTGGGTGTCATGTATTGACACGTACCATCACAGGTTGACGATGTTATTGTGAGTGTCATGTATTGACAAGTACCGTCACATGTTAACGATGATATTGTGATGTCATGTGCTGACATGTACCGTCACAGGATGACGAGGATTTAGTGGATGACCTGCGTGGACGTACGTCGTCGTTACGATGAAGAATACATGTAAGTATATGTATTTAGTCATATGGTTGGAGTGCCGATGGTGGGCACAAAGTGGTGTCTACGTCACCGGTTGATGATACCATTATGCCGAGCAGGTTTGCTTGATGAATAAATGGATACGCCGTACAGGTAAACGTACCGCAACACTTATTTGAGGTAAATATTTTACGATTAGTGGTACCTTGGGTACACTCGTTGGGATGGCTATGGCCAAGTGACTGGTGATAAGAGTAGTTATTGAGGAAACTACTTGCTTATACCGATGTGACTTATGGTGGACATGGTCACACCCAAACATTGTGGAATAAGTCCTAATGGATTAGGATTGCATTGTGGTTGGGTAATGACATCGGGATGTCCGTTGTGTTTTGGTATTAGAGAAATGTTGGGTGATGACCCACTACTCTAATGGATGGTACGGTATGGTATACCGGGGTGGAACGCATGATACGTTGGTAGGTTTGGTATAAACCTAAGGAGGCAGCGAATCTGCTAGCCAGGTGTTGTTGCAATATTATAGTGAGCTTGATGTAGCCATTATACTGCTTGTTGGATCCGAGTTTGGTGAATCATATGGTGATACGATGAGGGTTTATGGTGGACTCTTGTATTCACTATGTGGCATGATGATTGAGGCAGGGAATACCTCACGAGAACATTTATAAGTTAATATTTTGAAGGACTTGTACTGGGACAACTCAATTTTGTTGGGAGTATCAACGCGAGTGTCGACAAGTCATTGTTAGCGCTGGTTGTGAATCCTTGCATATGGAATGCAATGGGGGACACAATCGGAATTGTGGGATATAGTTAGTGGGGTGACACTACTATATTAATTATATCTCTTGGAGAATATTTGGAGCATACTGTCATGGAGACAATTAGTATCGGTCGAGGGTTGATTGTGAACCAGCCATGGTAAGTATTACTGGTGTTGGACTGTGTAAGGACTTTATATTGTTGTGAGACGTACTAGGAGACGTCCCTAGAGAGATGCTTTGGAATGGTGAATACTATGATATTAGTACGAAGCATCGTATGAATTTGTATACGTCGTGCATACGAGTTGAGTATGGTTAGTGATAGTGGAGAGGACGCACTGTCCCAAACCAGTTGTGTATTTATTGGCTCTGGGATACATTTTGGTATAAATATATCCAGATTTATTTTCCGAACGGTGGTTCGAGATTGGAGAGTCATGGATTCATGACACCTTCCTTGTGATGGATGAGGTATTGATATACCTGTTGGGAATCTTTGAGAGATTCGACGTGTGATATCCCCGAAATAATTATGTGCATTTGGGCATTAATTATGTATATATATATATTATGGTATTAATTAATTTGGCTTTGAATTAATTATTATGGTGAAATGCTTAGTCATGTGGTGGGCGTGACCTGGTAATACATTTCAGGGTGCATATGATGCATGTTGGGAAATTTGGTTTTGGCATGGTTTCTTAGGGGTGGGTGTTAATTATTTTGGTAAAGCATGTGTAATTGAGGCTATGGTGCATTTTTGGAATATGCTTTTACAATATCATGTAGGGATATTTTATACATCATGCTAATTAATGGGGTACCATTTTATTTTAAAACACCAACACTTATACCCATTACCCCTTCTTTTTACACTCAAATCACTCCCATCTCTCATATCACTCCCAAACCCTTCCCCAAAAACCCCCAAAAACCCCCAAAACCGTGAGCAAGAGGAGGAGAAGAGGAGAGGAACTTTGAGGCTTTCTTTGTTGATTCCTTGGTAGATTTTGAAGCTTCAAGTGGTATGGATTCCTTCTAAAATGGTTTTATTATGTTTGGTGTTGAAATGAGTTTGTATTTTGGGATATAAAATGGGATTGTTTTTGGGTATATGATGTATTTTGTTGGGTGTTGGATTTTTGGTGTTATTAAGGTTTATATTGAAGGGTTATGGTGTTTTGATGTTGTTGGTTTGTTGGTATTTGAGTTGGTATGGATTGGGGAAGGAAAATGGAAGAAAAATTGTGATTTTCGGATTACAGGTCTTGGCGATCGATCGCCCGTCTTTGGCGATCGATCGCGCGCAAGCAGTAGCGGGCAGAAGACTTCGGCGATCGATCGCCAAGTTTGGGCGATCGATCGGTGGGTCTCGCGATCGATCGCGCCAAACAAGGCGATCGATCGCCGAAGACAAATTTTTGTTGGCTTTGGCAATGTGATATCGCGATCGATCGTGGCTTTATATCGATCGATCGCGAGTAACCAAAAATGGGGATTTTGGTTATTTTTGTGGGATTTTTGGTAGGACTATTATTGGCTTCTAGTATTGGTTTGTCTGAATGTGTAGAACCATCCCAGGTGGCAACACAACCAAGGAGATAAAGTCCTACGACATCTCCACTTTTGGAACAAAGGTACGTAGTGAGACGTACGGGCATCGGACGGCAAAATGTATTTTTATGAATTGAATTTGGTTATGCATTATGGTTGCATACATGGATCTGATTATGCATTATGGCTGCATACATGGATTTGATTATGCATCATGGTAGCATACATGGATTTGGTTATGCATTATGGTTGCATATGTATAATGAATGCATTGGTGCATGTGTTGTGAGTCGAGGTTATATTCCAGTGATGAGGAATACTTGTCGCCTTCATGTCGAAGCGATGATAGAATACTAACCGCTGTCATATTATAGCGATGAAGAATATTTGCCGCAAATATGTCGAAGCGAAGGATAATGCCGCTGTCATATTACTATTGCGAGGGATATTATGCCGCTAATATGTCGAAACGAGGGGTATTAATGCCGCTGTCATGTTAATACGAAGGATATTATGCCACTGATATAATAAGACTCAAAATGGTTATTGGTATTCATGGAATGAATGCATGTCATGACATACGTTATTGGGACAACCAAAGGGAGCATTTAAATGTATTAAATACATGAAGTGATCTGTATTTACGATTTATGCATTTTTTTTTATATTACAACCATATTATTGTGGATATGGTTGTTACATGCTCATGATTTTGGGGTTGTTCCTGTAGGTACATTTTGGCATGAAGGGCTAAGGACCTGGTTGATGCGGTGAGCTTGTGAGGAGTGCTATTGGTATAGGATGACGTGATTCTTTTGTATAGTGTGATCCCCGAAATCATCTACATTAAATCATTTAAATTAGATAAGGTAAACTTGAGTTAAATTCGGGAATTACCATTGGTAATCGTAGTCGGACTGGTATTTAGAATAAATCGAATGTGTGAATTAATGGTGCAAATTTAATTAATATTAGATCTTGCAAATTTTATGGGCTATTATTTTTGAGTTTTAATTTAATGAATTAATTTGTTAATTGAAAGGTTTGGAATTAATTGGAGTATATTTAAATGCAAAGAATTAGACTCCAACACACACACTAACACTTAACACACAGACTAACATCGATTCTTTCTCCCTTCTCCCACCATCTTCACGCTGCCATCTCTTTCTCACGCCAAGGAAGGTTTTCGCCTCTAACTTTGAGATTGATTTCTTATGCAAATTATGAGGTATGATGTTTCCTCACTTCCTAAGTCACTTTGCTCTCCTTATTTTCGATTTGTGTGTTGATTTTTGCTATGTTGGGGTTCGAAAAGTAGGGCTCATATGGACTATGTTGGCTTTTCATTGGGACGATTTTGGGATGCATTTGGTTGATTTTAGTGAAGTGTATTGGGTTAAATTTTGAGGTGAATAGGCTGTTCTTATAGTGTGTGCAAAATCATGTATTGTGTGTGCAGAATGTGTGAGTGTGTGTACTGTGTGCATGCAGAATGTGTGTTCTAGTGTGTGTAGAGAAGACCTATATTTATGTATAAATATACACTATCTAGTATTAGAGTGTATAATGAGATTGGTGCATGTATAGATGTATTCCATCTTGTATTGACATGTATAGGAAATGATTATGCATATTTGAGTATGGTTTAGGATTTTTGATTTGAAAATTTTGCTGCTAATTGGTTCGAATTTCAGCCTGTTATTTTGATGAACATTCATGCTAAAATATTCAATCTTGAGGGGCTGGAATATTTAAATTTTGAGGCATGTTTAACCGAGAGTTCAAGGCTGAATTAAACTTGAAAATCATGCTCATGAGGTGTTTGATAATATGTCTAAATGGTATTCAAGTGTTGGTTTAAAGTCTTGATTATGTGGTGGTGAAAAACCAACACTTTTCAACTTATAAGAGTTATAGTGTCTTCGTGGCTAGTTGGGCAAGGGAATGAGATGTTTATACCTTTGAGCATGAGTAGTGTAAGAATAGATGAGATAGATACATGTTAGTATGCATTGTAACATGTATTAAATTGTATGGTGAGAAATATGCTTGAATGTGTTCCATAGCATATATTGGTGATTGATCACTTTAATCGAGTGCTTGATGCTTATCTTGAATTGTAGGATTTCTCATAGCCACCTCAGACTTTCGGGCAAAGAGGAGGATAGCTCGACGAGAACTTCCAGTGATAAGGTACGTAGTGACGTACAAGCATGGATGAATATATATTCCACAATGTTATTCAAAAGCGAAGTTCGCTTAGGTATAGGGTCGCTTTTATGTTTGAGCGATGTGTATTATTAAGTTTGGGTCGCCTTTGTTGAGCGACGTGTTATTATTAATTGTGGGTCGCCTTTGTTAAGCGGCGTGTTATTAATACTGTGATTGGGTCACCGTGAGTACGAGCGACGTATTATCCTTGTGTTTGGATCGCCGCTGTGTTTGGAACGACGTGGGTACGTGTGACGTATTAACCTTGTATTTGGGTTACCTTGGCTTCGAGCGACGTATTATTATTGTATTTGTGTCGCTGCCGATTCGAGTGATGTGTATTTATAATATTTGGGTCGCCATTGAGATGTGCGATGTATATTTATCACATTTGGGGTCACTGATGAGCGAGCGAGGTACTAATGTGATATATAGGTCGCTGCTGAAGCATGCGACGTGATAATATCTTAATGAGGTCGCCTCTTAAATGAGCAATGTGAATATAATATGGGGTCGCAGTTGGAAAGAGCGATGTGTGAATAAAGTGGTGGGATCGCACGTTAGCGAGCGATGGAATGTGAATGTACAGAGGGGTCACCGCCGTGGTGAGTGATGTGTTCATTTAAATTATGGGTCTCTACTAGAATGTGCAATGTGATTTTGTCGCGTGTATGTTGGTTTATAATTTATTGCTATGTATAATTAGTTTGTTAAATGATGGAATTGTGAGTGCAGGGACAATGCGATAGACTTCACTCTGTTCTAATAAAACCAGGAAGTATCATGTTATCTCATTGCATTACAACCTGTATTTCTTATCTTGTACATTCATTTTATTTGTTATTGTGGTATGCTTACCCCGGTGGGGGCTGTTTCCGTGGAAAACAGGTGACATGGCTAACTTTTGAAAGACTTTGGAGATAGTGTTGGCACGCCTTTGAAAGATATCCAGAAGAACTTGGATTATGTGTCATAGTTGTATAGATATAGGAATCTTTCGATGTCATTATTCCGATGTGTATTAACTTGTCAAAAACTGTTTATTATCTGCCCTTTTTAGATCATTTCCCTGGTTGGGAACTTATATCCTATGTTGATTTTGAAGTATCGTGTTTCCCTGGCTGGGAAGTTTTATTTTTGGATTATGTTGTGAATAGACTGAGAATGTCTATTATCATTTGCATTTTTCTCAGATAGCCTAATTTATGGGGAGATTCTGCCAAAATTTTAATAGAATCTACACCACCATTTTAGAGTCATATCATCATTATATTGTTAATTTTGATTACCGTAAGCAGGGTCTTACATATAGTCTCTACTCTAGGAGTAGTGTAAAACTATAGGATTAACATTCATTTAGTGGGAATATAATTAATCATTTTTGGAATTTTATTTTGGCACTGTAATCCTAATAGCTCAAGGCATCAACATGAACTTTATACTCTGTTAGATGTATGTTTAGCTCTTCTTATGCCTTTAATCCGCACTTAAGGATCAGGGTCCTTACATTTGTGGTATCAGAGCCAAGCTAGAGAACCCGAGAATGAGTGAAGGGTAGCCTTAGCAACAAGTTGGCTAGGTGTTCACTTATGAGCATGGTAATGCATGTGGTACATGTTGGTGTATATAATTGTTATACTAACATGCTTATTGTTATTCATGTTATCTAACGCTGTAACATATGTATTGTTTCTGGTATTGTTGTTAACCCTTGTATTATGATAGGGTTGATTATTACGCGTATTTGGGCTTTGATTTATATATATTTTCGTGTAGATTCAGTGAAGATGTTATGCTTTTTGGTATTTATTTGATTGTTTCAGGAATCTAGGTGGAATGTGGAACAATTGAGCTACAAGGAAGAAAACGGTTTATCATAGCTGTAGATATAGGAATCTTTCGATGTCATTATTCCGATGTGTATTAACTTGTCAAAAACTGTTTATTATCTCCCCTTTTTAGATCATTTCCCTGGCTGGGAACTTATATCCTATGTTGATTTTGAAGTATCGTGTTTCCCTGGCTGGGAAGTTTTATTTTTGGATTATGTTGTGGATAGACTGAGAGTGTCTATTATCATTTGCATTTTTCTCAGATAGCTCAATTTATGGGGAGATTCTGCCAAAATATTTATAGAATCTACACCACCATTTTAGAGTCATATCATCATTATATTGTTAATTTTGATTACCGTAAGCAGTGTCTTACATTAGTGGTATCAGAGCAGTGGATAGCTATTTTGGATGTTTAAGGGCCTAGGTTGCGTTGAGAACGTTAAATAGCACATTTACGCATGACTGTGTTTTTGTGTGAGCGTGATACAACAATTATACACTTATGTGCATTGCATGTCACGAAGCAATTATAATCGGTGTTATTGCTAACCATCGTGATTGCAGGATAGTATGAGATACGAAGAATGTGATATTAATAAATGACTAGCAATGCCAATGAACATACACAATGAAAGTGGTATTGTTGAATAGCCACGCTGACGGTAATTAATGTCGATGGTAATTGGATATTATTGCTAGTAAAGGAATAAATGTGTTTTATTGAGTTGAGTTTTGTGTACATGTTATGTATATGTGTATACAGTGCTGAGGAATCTGGTTTTGTAGGGGAATCAGACAGTGGGAAACGAGATACAATATCCGGGGACAGAATAAAGAGACTATGTGATGATTGGGTATGTGTATGTCATAAATGTGATGACACAGGTACGTGACAATGTACTAATACTAGCTCAAAGTAACCATGTATATTGTATTGTGTATTGATGATGTACCTATGCCCTTACGAGTATTTATGTGAATATGGTAATGAGGTTTTCGGTGTAAAATTTTATCAATAGCGCTATTGGTGATTGACGATTCTTATGGAGGGTGATTTGGTATTGAATTTGTGATAGGGTCACCAGCGATGAGAGAGTGATGTGATATGGTCACCGCCGATGAGTGAGTGATGTGATAGGGTCGCCACTGATGAGTGAGCGATGTGATTAGGTCGCCACTGACGAGTGAGCGATGTGATGTGATATGGTCACCGCCGATGAGCGAGTGATGTGATAGGGTCGCCATTGATGAGTTAGTGATCTGATTGGGTCGCCACTGACGAGTGAGCGACGTGATGTGATATGGTCACGCCGATGAGCGAGTGATGTGATAGGGTCGCCACTGATGAGTGAGCGATGTTATTGGGTCACCACTGACGAGTGATCGATGTGATTGGGTCGATGCTAGAGAGAGCATGCGACGTGTATATTGTTATTGGGTCGATGCTAGAGAGAGCATGCGACATGTATATTGTTATTGGGTCGATGCTAGAGAGAGAACATGCGATGTGTATATTGTTATTGGGTCGATGCTAGGTAGACCATGCGATGTGATTATTGTTGGGATCAACACTATTGAGAAGTGTTCGATACACTTAACTTTTTCTTATACCCTTAATTGAGTTCAGGACTGCATGATTAAATGCTATTCCTTTTTGGTGTCACTTTGACACGAGGTTATCTTAAAGATACGACTGTCAAGATTGTTGTCAAAGTCACTTGTTGAAATGAGATTATTATCCATCGTGATTACGTGAGAATATAATTGTGTGTTACGGTATCATAGATACTTGTTGATGAATTGAGTTAAGCGGAAATGATAACAACATTGTAGTTGTTAGTGTAAGGGTAAATTTGTGCTACATAGATTATATGTGAAAATGTGGAAATGCCACGAGTAGTCTACAGGTATATGTGTGACGATGTGAATATGCCACGGGAAGCTAGTATTACGTATATTATATGTGACAAGGTGGATATGCCACGAGTAGTCGACATGTATATGTCTGACGATGTGAATATGCCACGGGTAGCTAGTACTACATATGTTATATGTGATGAGGTAGATATACAACGGATAGTCGACACATATGTGTGTGTGACGATGTGAATAAGTCACGAGTAGTTTATACTACGTTATGTGTGAGCATGTGGATGTATTACGAGTAGTTGATGCTACGAATATTTTTGATGAGATGGATGTACCATAGATAAGTCATGCTGTGTTTATGTGAGGTGTGTGGATGTCACGATACATGAGTATATATATTCGATGAGTTGGCTACGACAAAGCAGCTTGTGTTTTGTATGTAGTTGTTGAGGAAACTACGTACGCATATCATGATGTGTATAATTGACATGATTACATCATACACGTGTAAATTTGTAGATCCTAATGAGTTAGGAGTGAGATGAAAATTATTGAGGACATTGAAATGTCCATATGTGTTATTTTATTATAAAAGTGTTAAATGTTGATCTACTGTCTCTAATTGGTGAGTATTTTAATGATTTACTCATGATGGAACTTACTAATCGTAAGAAAGTGGTATAAGGACAAGTACAGTTGTTTATACCAGGTACAAGTTTGTGGTACGTGTGATAGTGATATATGTATATATCATGAAGTTTGAGGTTAGCTATCGTTTGACGATTTGATGTCATGGTCATATATTGGGACCGGTGTAGTTACCTATATTGGTCATTGATGATGTTTATGGTGAGTCGTATGTTGGTACAATGTGGGGTTATAGTGAACTCGTTGTAGTCACTATAATGATTTTGATTGGATATAAAACATAAACCTCAAGATTGACGTGTGTCATGATCTGATTTCATTGGTACGAGTATTAGTGGTTACAAGTGGAATTGATAACTATGTCAGTTATCGTTATTTTCGTTTGGATATTATCGCATCGATGATGAACTGGTGAACCGTAACTGGAACTGTGGAATATAGTTAGTGTGGTGACACCACTGTATTATTCTATCTCTTAAGGAGATGATGTTATACGATGGGTATTTGTTTGGAGTGTACCTTTAATGGAGACGATGTGGTATTGATTGCATGCCGTTAGTTTGTTAATTGTTTGAGCATTAATGGTGGTGGATCTAGTAATTGCTCCAAGTTAATTGTGTGAGGAAGCGTCTTAAGAGTGATGCTTCAGAGTAATTGAGTACTATTATTTTAGTACAGAGCATCAATAAATTTGTGTACGCGTATGAGAGTGTACTTGTGATTCTTATGATATTGACAGTAATGCACTATCACAAGTTATTATGCTTATGATGGTTCAAGAATGCATTTTGACTGTTCGGACAATGGTTCGAGTTTGGGAGCTCGTATGCATAATGCTTTCTTTGAAGGAAAGAGGTATTTAGATACCTGTTTGGAATCTTGGAGAGATTTGATGAGTCGGTGTGATTGGTTTCGATGTACATGTTCTGTGAGAATCATGTGACTGTGTGAGGATGTTCAATAGTGTGCTGGGCCAAGATGTGATTTCTTAGAGTGAACAGATGTTGATATCTGTATTTATTTGGGCTTGTATTAACCCGTTATTGAGAGTCGCCCAATTTAAGTTGCAAATGGTGAAACTTTCCTCTCGGAATGTAGAATTATGTTATTTGTATTAGAGTTGGAGAAATGAGAATCGGGACGAGATAGAGTATACCTCTGGTGCCCTTCGAAGCAGTGTGTGACTGACGTGGAAGACCTCAAGTTCATTGAGGTATTGTAGATATGATGACTATGATGGGATCTTAAGTGAGTCATATGGTTAAAGTCCAGCGGGAAAGGTGGAGTATTGAAGAGGCTATGTGGTAGACGGAACAACATATGATACAACACTACCTTGAACTATTTGATGGTATATGAATCTTACTTGTGGCACTTCTGGTTAGTGTATATTTAAATTTTGAGGTCGAAATTTTATTGGTTGGGAAGAATTGTGATGCCCGAAATCATCTACATTAAATCATTTAAATTAGATAAGGTAAACTTGAGTTAAATTCGGGAATTACCATTGGTAATCGTAGTCGGACGGGTATTTAGAATAAATCGAATGTGTGAATTAATGGTGCAAATTTAATTAATATTAGATCTTGCAAATTTTATGGGCTATTATTTTTGAGTTTTAATTTAATGAATTAATTTGTTAATGGAAAGGTTTGGAATTAATTGGAGTAGATTTAAATGCAAAGAATTAGACTCCAACACACACACTAACACTTAACACACATACTAACATCGATTCTTTCTCCCTTCTCCCACCATCTTCACGCTGCCATCTCTTTCTCACGCCAAGGAAGGATTTCGCCTCTAACTTTGAGCTTGATTTCTTATGCAAATTGTGAGGTATGATGTTTCCTCACTTCCTAAGTCACTTTGCTATCCTTATTTTCGATTTGTGTGTTGATTTTTGCCATGTTGGGGTTCGAAAATTAAGGCTCATATTGGACTATGTTTGGCTTTTCATTGGGACAATTTTGGGATGCATTTGGTTGATTTTAGTGAAGTGTATTGGGTTAAATTTTGAGCTGAATAGGCTGTTCTTATAGTGTGTGCAAAATCATGTATTGTGTGTGCAGAATGTGTGAGTGTGTGTACTGTGTGCATGCAGAATGTGTGTTCTAGTGTGTGTAGAGAAGACCTATATTTATGTATAAATATACACTATCTAGTATTAGAGTGTATAATGAGATTGGTGCATGTATAGATGTATTCCATCTTGTATTGACATGTATAGGAAATGATTATGCATATTTGAGTATGATTTAGGATTTTTGATTTGAAAATTTTGCCGCTAATTGGTTCGAATTTCAGCCTGTTATTTTGATGAACATTCATGCTAAAATATTCAATCTTGAGGGGCTGGAATATTCAAATTTTGAGGCATGTTTAACCGAGAGTTCAAGGCTGAATTAAACTTGAAAATCATGCTCACGAGGTGTTTGATAATATGTCTAAATGGTATTCAAGTGTTGGTTTAAAGTCTTGATTATGTGGTGGTGAAAAACCAACACTTTTCAACTTATAAGAGTTATAGTGTCTTGGTGGCTGTTGGGCAAGGGAATGAGATGTTTATACCTTTGAGCATGAGTAGTGTGAGAATAGATGAGATAGATACATGTTAGTATGCCATGTAACATGTATTAAATTGTATGGTGAGAAATATGCTTGAATGTGTTCCATAGCATATATTGGTGATTGATCACTTTAATCGAGTGCTTGATGCTTATTTTGAATTGTAGGATTTTTCATAGCCACCTCAGACTTTCGGGCAAAGAGGAGGATAGCTAAACGAGAAATTCCAGTGATAAGGTTTGTAGTGACGTACAAGCATGGATGAATATATATTCCACAGTGTTATTCAAAAGCGAAGTTCGCTTAGGTATAGGGTCGCTTTTATGTTTGAGCGATGTGTATTATTAAGTTTGGGTCGCCTTTGTTGAGCGACGTGTTATTATTAATTGTGGGTCGCCTTTGTTAAGCGACGTGTTATTAATACTGTGATTGGGTAGCCGTGAGTTCGAGCGACGTATTATCCTTGTGTTTGGATCGCCGTTGTGTTTGGATCGCCGTGGGTACGTGCGACATATTAACCTTGTATTTGGGTTACCGTGGCTTCGAGCGACATATTATTACTGTATTTGTGTCGGTGTCGATTCGAGTGATGTGTATTTATAATATTTGGGTCGCCATTGAGATGTGCGATGTATATTTATCACATTTGGGGTCACTGATGAGCGAGCGAGGTACTAATGTGATATATAGGTCGCTGCTGAAGCGTGCGACGTGATAATATCTTAATGAGGTCGCCTCTTAAATGAGCAATGTGAATATAATATGGGGTCGCAGTTGGGACTAGCGATGTGTGAATAAAGTGGTGGGATCGCACGTTAGCGAGCGATGGAATGTGAATGTACAGAGGGGTCATCGCTGTGGTGAGTGATGTGTTCATTTAACTTATGGGTCTCTACTAGAATGTGCAATGTGATTTTGTCGCGTGTATGTTGGTTTATAATTTTTGCTATGTATAATTAGTTTGTTAAATGATGGAATTGTGAGTGCAGGGACAATGCGAGAGACTTCACTCTGTTCTAATAAAACCAGGATGTATCATGTTATCTCATTGCATTACAACCTATATTTCTTATCTTGTACATTCATTTTATTTGTTATTGTGGTATGCTTACCCGGTGGGGGCTGTTTCCGTGGAAAACAGGTGACATGGCTAACTTTTGAAGGACTTTGGAGATAGTGTTGGCACGCCTTTGAAAGATATCCAGAAGAACTTGGATTATGTGTCATAGCTGTATAGATATAGGAATCTTTCGATGTCATTATTCCGATGTGTATTAACTTGTCAAAAATTGTTTATTATCTCCCCTTTTTAGATCACTTCCCTGGCTGGGAACTTATATCCTATGTTGATTTTGAAGTATCGTGTTTCCCTGGCTGGGAAGTTTTATTTTTGGATTATGTTGTGGATTGACTGAGAATGTCTATTATCATGTGCATTTTTCTCAGATAGCCCAATTTATGGGGAGATTATGCCAAAATTTTTATAGAATCTACACCACCATTTTAGAGTCATATCATCATTATATTGTTAATTTTGATTACCGTAAGCAGGGTCTTACATATAGTCTCTACTCTAGGAGTAGTGTAAAACTATAGGATTAAAATTCATTTAGTGGGAATATAATTAATCATTTTTTTGAATTTTATTTTGGCACTGTAATCTTAATAGCTCAAGGCATCAACATGAACTTTATACTCTGTTAGATGTATGTTTAGCTCTTCTTATGCCTTTAATCCGCACTTAAGGATCAGGGTCCTTACAATGGTGGTATCAGAGCCAAGTTAGAGAACCCGGGAATGAGTGAAGGGTAGCCTTAGCAACAAGTTGGCTTGGTGTTCACTTATGAGCATGGTAATGCATGTGGTACATGTTGGTGTATATAATTGTTATACTAACATGCTTATTGTTATTCATGTTATCTAACGGTGTAACATATGTATTGTTTCTGGTATTGTTGTTAACCCTTGTATTATGATAGGGTTGATTATTACGCATATTTGGGCTTTGATTTATATATATTTTCGTGCAGATTCAGTGAAACTGTTATGCTTTTTGGTATTTATTTGATTGTTTCAGGAATCTAGGTGGAATGTGGAAGAATTGGGCTACAAGGAAGAAAACGGATCAAATCAAGCCAATAAATGAAGAGTTTGAGTTCTGACATATTATCGATCGATCGGAACAGGAGGTCTATCGATCGACAGAGACAGAAGTTTTGGCCAACATTTTATTTCAGAGCTCGATCGATCGGATAAACCTAGTCGATCGATCGAGAGAGGCTGAGAGTTGGCAAGAAAATGTGAAGAAAGCTCGATCGATCGGACACTTCAACTCGATCGATCGAGCGAGGCAGAGAAACTCAGACTCGGATGTTAAAGACGCTCGATCGATTGAGGCATATCAACCGATCGACCGAGACGGAGAATTTCTGAAAATAAAAGTCTTGATTTGGTTTTGATTTTTGGAAACACTTCCATATCTCCTCTCCTCTATAAATAAGGAAAAGAGGCACAAAAATTGCATTCACTAATCAGAGTATTATCAGACCTAATTCCATAATTCTCAGCCGCCTTTCATCTCCGGAAGAACAAGGTTGAAGAATCCTTTGAAGTGCAAGGAAGGAAGCGAGAAAAGGAAGATCGGTCAATGCACAGAGTCGCTCCTACGTTTATCGTATTTCTAAACTTTAGATTAATTTGATTTTCATATTTTATTTGATGTTTTTGAGGTCGAGAGACGATTAAACATCTTGTGAATTTGATTTGAATTTATCTGGTTTATTTTATCAAGTTTAAGGAATTTTGTGTTCGAATCTTTTGTTTGGTTGTGTTTGAGTGAATCGATATCTTTTGTTCATGAATTATATGCTTCATGCTATCAAAGAGTAGCTACCTTTGATTGAAATTTGTGAATTATAATTGAGATTGAGAGATAAAATTATAATACGCTAAAATAATTCATGTTGTATGTTTAAGATTTAGATCGAGAGATTAAATCACATACGTTGTGATATCCCCGAAATGATTATGTGATTTAATCATTAATTATGTTAATATGAGGATTTTGGTGTTAATTCGTTGGGTTGAATTAATAATAGTGGGGAAATTTATATCAGGGTGCATGTGATATATGTTGAGAATTTGGGTTGTGGCATAATTATTTGGGATGGGTGTTTATTGTTTTGGTGTAGCATGTTTAATTGGGAAATTGGAGTATTTTATGAGTAAATACTATAAAATATCATGTGAGGATATTTTAATAAATCGTGCTAAATACCGGGACCACAACATAACACATCACACCACCCAATACCCAACCCCCCCCCCCCCCCAACCCATGCTGATGACTCTGCATAGTTGACCACTCTCCCCACTTGCCCTCATAATTCAATCCATCTCCTCCACTCCAATCTCGCCCCTTTCGCTCCCAAATATCTTCCAGCAGCTGCTAAGCAAAATAGAGAGGAGATCTTCCATTATCATTGCTTGGAAACCTTCCCAAAATCGGAGCAAAAGAGGGTGAGAAACCATGTCTTGTTTTGGTTTAAAGTTTGCTTAAGTTCATGCTTTTGTTGGTGTAAAAATGGCATGCTAGCTTAGGTTTTGGTAAACCTTCGATTCAAGTTCAATTATGGTGTTTTTATGAAGTTCCTAGCATGTTTACCTAAGCATGTTATATGTGTTATGTGGTAGAATTGTGGATTTGAAAGTTGGTGCTCAAAAATCTGGGCAGAAAGATAATGCCCTGTTTTTCACAAAGTTTGATTGAGTAAGGATAAAGTTGAACGATTTTGATGCATGTGGGTTTAAGGTTGGGTATAACTTTGATATGATTACATTCATGGTAGTACCCAGTAACTCTTAGCATGTTTGTTCAAGCATGAGGTGTGCCATATATGCTAGATTTAATGGTATGAATATGGGTGCTCGAGAATTCTAGAAATCGCGTTTTTACAGGGTAGCTCGATCGATCGAATTCCCTTCTCGATCGATCGAGCGGGGCAAAATATTTTTAAGAAGGGGTTCGATCGATCGGAAGATTTCTCGATCGATCGCTGAAGGTTCTCGATCGATCGACGATACCATTTCAATCGATCGAGTGAGGCAGAACTTGGGCATTGAATTAAGTGTTTTCTCGATCGATCGAGCTTGAGGTGCCGATCAATCGAAGGTCACAGAAAGTTGAAAAATGTAAATTGTCATATTTTGCTTAGTTTTTGATTTGGTTCGTAATGAGACATCTAATATTGTGTTGTACACTTGTGTAGAGCCATCACAGGTAGCCACACAACGCAGGGGATAGAGTCCTGCAATAAACCATATTTTGGAAAGGTACGTAATCGACGTACGGGCATCCCAACGGTAACATGTATTTTATGTTTGTCTATTTGACACATGATAGATGCAAAGTTGTGCATTAAGAGTATTATACATGTTGATATGCATTGTTGTTGCATGTTTATATTGTGGAATAAAGAGTGTGTATTCCACGAGTCAGGGTTATCCCAGTGATGATTTTAATGCTTACGCTTATACCGCGAAAATGTGGAGCAAGGCTTGCACATGGAGGCGGGGTATACCATACTAAGCGGGGAAGAAGGTACCGCTAATATGAAGAGCGGGGAAGAAGGTACCGCTAGCAGGGAAGAATGTACCGCTTGTTATGAAATAATGAAGCGGGGAAGATGGTACAGCTCATTATGAAGTTAAGAAGTAAGAAGCATTAAAATACACTGATGATAAACTGACTAAGAAAGATTTAAGATTAAGAAGTGAAGTTATGTCATGACATTTATTTAAGAAGCCATAATTTCATATAATGATTTGATTATGAGTTATGGTACAGGGACAACCAATGGGCGTATTAAATGCATTGGGAATACAAGAAGTATTTAATGTTATGATTTATGCATTTATGCTTTACATTCATATTGTGTTGAATATGAATTATGATGTGCTCATGTGTTGGAGGTTGTCTTTGTAGGTGCATTTAATACAGAGAACAAGGGTTGGGGTTGACACGTTGAGCTTTAAGGAGTGCTACAGGATTAGCAGAACAGAGTTTCATTTTGTATAGTTTCTACAAGGAGTGTAGTAGAACTATAGTCTTACAAGCTGTTACTAAGAGATGTAACTAATCCCTTTTGAAATTCTTATGGTATTGTAATCTCTATAAGCTCAGGATATCAACACGAACTATTACTCTGATTAATTATGATTAGTTCTCTTAATTGCACCTTATGTTGTTGATTAGATAACGGGTTCTCACACTTAGTGGTATCAGAGCATTGGTTAGATAACCAGGAAACGAGTAAAGGGTAGCCTTTAGGAACAACTTGGCTAGGTATTTATTGGTGGGCATGTTTATGCAAGTGGTGTATATTTTTGTATAAGTTGTTATACTAACATGCTTTTGAATATGATTACTCTTGTTATCTAACAGCTTATATTATGAACTGCTTTTGGTATTGTTGTTAACCCCTGTGTTACAGCATGGCGGCTATTAATCCGAGAACCCCAATGAAGAGGTGGGGGATATAGGCAGTATCAATGCCAGTATTGCTCAGTCAAATCCTCTACCGCCACTTGTTGTAGGCTTGGAGCCTATTGCACAGATACTGCTACCAGGGGAGATAAGTCTGACACAGTTCTTGAGCTATCATCCACCGCTATTTGAAGGAACTGAGACCGGGGAAGCAGCCGAGGAATGGCTTGAGAGACTAGAGCAGATATACGTATCAGCGCCCTGTGCACGGACTGCCTGGCTGAGGTTGGCAGAGTTTCAGTTGGCTAAGAAGTCTTCCATGTGGTGGAAGACAACAGTTATGGAGCTGAGGGCTCAGGGTACGACGGTTGATTGGACTATATTCAGGACCCGGTTCCTTAAACGGTATTTTTCTGCAGCTGCCAGACAATTAAAGGAAGATGAGTTCAATAATTTGAAGCAGGCGGCCTGTCAGTGTCAGATTATGCTATGCAGTATTCCTCACTGTTGAGGTATGTACCTCATATCGCTGTGAGCGGTCATGCCAAGATGAGGCATTTCCTGAAGGGACTGAGGCCATAGTTATTTGATCGGGTTGTCTCCAACAACCCCAGCTCTTTTGATGATGCCCTGACTAGGGCAGAGCTAGCAGAGATTGCAGTGGGCGTGTACAAGGAAGTTGTACCCCCTTTCGTACCACCACAGAGACCTGTTGTTGATAGCCTGAGGCCACGAGGGGACCAGTTCAAGCCTCGTGGGGCCTCTTCATCTTCTAGATTCAGTGGGAAGAAGTCTCAGAGTCATAAGCAAAGCAATCGGGGACCAATACAAGGGAATAAGACAGGGGGGAACAGATGTGACCACTGTGGAGGATTTCATTTGTCACGAGACTCCCGAGGCTGTTATGTTTGTGGCAAGGTGGGCCACCTGGCTAGGGCTTGCCCCAATCGGGCAGGTCAGGCAGACTTTGGGCCGAATAGGCCAAGATTTGATGCCAGGACGGCACCACAGAGACAGCAGTTTGCACCTCGACCACAGGGAGGCAGGCGGCAGGACCGCCGCAGGGTCAGGTGTATGCACTGACTCAGGAACAGGCTGAGGCAGCCCTGGAGGAGGTTATTGCTGGTACGTGTCATTTATTTACGTACCCTGCATTTTTATTGATAGATACAGGTGCTTCCCACTCTTTTGTGTCTGCTGCTTTTGTGGAAAGACACCGCTTGTGCTCGTCTCTGTTACCCACGCCTCGCATGGTCTCAACACCCACGGGAAAGTATGTGACTACAGACCGACTGTTATCTGATTGCCTCATTTATTTTGAGGGCAATGATCTGAGGACCGATCTGATTCAGTTAGAGCTGGCAGACTTTTACTGCATTATGGGGATTGATGTACTGAGCAGATACCAGGCTGTGGTAGACTGCCGACAGAAGATGGTACGTTTTCTGTCTGATTAGGGGTTCCAGTGGACCTTTTATGGGGACGGCTCTCGTCCAAGGATTCCAGTGATCTCAGCGGTTAAGATGTCTCGGTTATTGGAATGCGGTCATACATGTTACATCATTTATGCCGTGGATGTATCTGAGGAAAAGGAAGAATTACGGATCGGGGATATACCAGTGGTTGGAGAATTCATCGATGTGTTCCCAGATGAGATTCCAGGGTTTCCGCCGATCAGAGATGTTGAGTTTGAGATCGAGCTACTGCCAGAGACATCTGCTATTTCCCGTGCTCCTTATAGGATGGCACCGGCAGAGCTGAGGGAGCTGAAGGTACAGTTACAGGAACTCCTCGACAAGGGATACATTCATCCTAGTGTATCGCCTTGGGGTGCACCAGTCTTGTTCGTGAAGAAAAAGGAAGCTTCGATGTGCCTATGTATCGATTACCGTCAATTGAACAAAGTGACTATTAAGAACAAGTACCCCCTTCCGAGGATTGATGACTTATTTGATCAGCTTCAGGGCACAGAGCTTTATTCGAAGATTGATTTGAGGTCAGGCTACCACCAGATACGGGTTAGAGCTGATGATATCCAAAAGATAGCATTTAGAACTCGGTATGGACACTACGAGTTCTTGGTGATGCCATTCGGGGTGACGAATGCCCCGGCTGTCTTTATGAGCCTGATGAACCGAGTATTTCAGGAGTACCTTGATCAGTTTGTGATCGTATTCATTGATGACATCCTTGTCTATTCAAGAAGCGAAGAGGAACATGCTATTCATTTAAGGACAGTGCTACAGATCCTCAGAGATCACCAGTTGTATGCCAAACTCAGCAAGTGTGAGTTCTGGCTGGGCAGCGTAGCATTCTTGGGCCATGTTATTTCTAGCAGTGGGATATCAGTAGATCCCAGGAAGGTAGAGGCAGTTATGGATTGGTCTGCCCCTACTACAGTATCTGAGATTCGGAGTTTTCTTGGTTTGGCTGGCTATTACCGACGTTTCGTCGAGGGATTCTCAAAGATCGCCAAGCCACTTACATAGCTAACTCGGAAGGGAGTTCCATTCTTTTGGTCGGAAGCTTGTGAGCAGAGATTCCAGGAGTTGAAGCACAGATTGACTTCAGTACCAGTTTTGGTGATTCCAAGAGAGAACAAGGGGTTCGTTTTCTATACTGACGCATCTCTTCAGGGTCTAGGATGCGTGCTGATGCAGGATAAGCACGTTGTGGCTTACGCTTCAAGACAATTGAAGCCACACGAGACGAGGTATCCGGTCCATGATCTGGAGCTAGCAGCTATAGTGTTCGCCTTGAAGAAATGGCGACACTACTTATACGGTACCTCATTTACCATCTTCACTGATCACAAGAGCCTGAAGTTCTTGTTTACACAGGCTGAGCTGAATATGAGGCAGAGGAGATGGATGGATTTGCTGAAGGATTATGATTGTGAAATCCTATACCATCCCGGGAAAGCAAATTTGACAGCCGATGCTTTGAGTCGGAAGGTGAGGAGCACAGCAGAGGATGTCATGTGTTTATCAGCTATGATGGGCTCCTACTGTCAGATGGGTTTTGATTACGACGTGTCTTCTTCTCCGGTATAGGTGTTGACCTTGCTAGCTGAGCCGATCATTTATGAACACATCCGAAAGGCTCAGGGGACCGACGCAGAGGTTCAGAGATGGATGTCAGTGGTTCATTTAGGTCAGCCATCGAGATTCAGAGTGGCTGAGGACGGTTCTCTGAGGCTTGGCGACAGATGGGTGGTTCCAGATACACCCGGGTTGCGACGGGGTATTTTACAGCGGGCTCATTGTAGAAGGATGAGTATCCACCCGGGCGGGAAGAAGATGTATAAAGATTTTCGCAGCCAGTTTTGGTGGAGGCGAATGAAACAAGATGTTACATCATTCGTCAAAAGATGCCTGATTTGTCAGCAGGTAAAGGCTGAGAGGCAGAGGCCTGGTGGTGAGCTAAGGAGCTTGGAGATACCACAGTGGAAGTGGGAGCACAATCCATGGACTTCGTGACCCACTTACCAAGGACTGTTTCGGGTTTTGATGCCATATGGGTAGTCGTGGACAGATTGACTAAAGTGGCTCATTTTATTCCCTACAGTATGACTTTCACGTACCTGAGGATGGCTCAGTTATATATCAGAGATGTGGTGAGACTGCACGGGATCCCTGTTTCGATTGTGTCTGATCGAGATCCGCGGTTCACATCTCACTTCTGGGAGGGTCTTCAGTCAGCCCTGGGCACAGAATTAAGGTTGAGCACAGCATATCATCCCCAGACGGACGGACAGACCGAGCGTACGATACAGATGCTCGAAGATATGCTGAGGGCTTGTGTGTTGGAGTTCGATACTGCTTGGCAGGACTCAGTAGCCCAGATAGAATTTTCTTATAATAACAGTTATCAGGCTAGCATACAGATGGCTCCATTTGAAGCCCTATATGGCAGGCGTTGTAGGTCGCCTTTGTGTTGGGGTGATGTAGACCGTAAATCGGTCGGAGGACCAGAGTTAGTCCAGGAAATAGAAGAAAAGGTGAAAGTAATTAGGAGAAAGATGAAGGCAGCTCAGGACAGGCAGGCAGCGTATGCGAATCAGCGGCGAAGACTGTTGGAGTTTCAGTTGGGCGACAGAGTCTTTCTGAAGATCTCACCTTTCAGGGGTGTGGTACGGTTTGGTATGCGGGGAAAGTTATCCCCGAGATATGTGGGGCCGTACGAGATCTTGCAGCGTGTTGGTACTCTGGCTTACCGGTTAGCTTTACCGCTCTCTCTGTCCTGCATACATGATGTGTTTCATGTATCTATGTTGCGGAAGTACGAGCCAGATACCTCTCATGTGTTGCAACCTTCTGAGGTTCAGATAGAGTCTGATGTTTCCAATGTGGAGCGGCCTATCAGGATTCTGGATCGGGCAGATCGCAGACTGAGAACAAAGTTATTCCTATGGTCAAAGTTCAGTGGGATCGTAGGGGTGTCGAGGAGGCCACGTGGGAGACAGAACGACACATGGTGCAGCACTATCCATAACTGTTTTCTGGTATGTGATTTATGTTTTGTTTTATCTTGGGTAAGTGCATGCTGATTTCGAGGACGAAATCTTATAAGTAGGGGGGTATTGTGATATCCCCGAAATGATTATGTGATTTAATCATTAATTATGTTAATATGAGGATTTTGGTGTTAATTCGTTGGGTTGAATTAATAATAGTGGGGAAATTTATATCAGGGTGCATGTGATATATGTTGGGAATTTGGGTTGTGGCATAATTATTTGGGATGGGTGTTTATTGTTTTGGTGTAGCATGTTTAATTGGGAAATTGGAGTATTTTATGAGTAAATACTATAAAATATCATGTGAGGATATTTTAATAAATCGTGCTAAATACCGGGACAAAACATAACACATCACACCACCCAATACCCAACCACCGCCACCCAACCCATGCTGATGACTCTGCATAGTTGACCACTCTCCCACTTGCCCTCATAATTCAATCCATCTCCTCCACTCCAATCTCGCCCCTTTCTCTCCCAAATATCTTCCAGCAGCTGCTAAGCAAAATAGAGAGGAGATCTTCCATTATCATTGCTTGGAAACCTTCCAAAAATTGGAGCAAAAGAGGGTGAGAAACCATGTCTTGTTTTGGTTTAAAGTTTGCTTAAGTTCATGCTTTTGTTGGTGTAAAAATGGCATGCTAGCTTAGGTTTTGGTAAACCTTCGATTCAAGTTCAATTTTGGTGTTTTTTATGAAGTTCCTAGCATGTTTACCTAAGCATGTTATATATGTAATGTGGTAGAATTGTGAATTTGAAGGTTGGTGCTCAAAAATCTGGGCAGAAAGATAATGCCCTGTTTTTCAGAAAGTTTGATTGAGTAAGGATAAAGTTGAACGATTTTGATGCATGTGGGTTTAAGGTTGAGTATAACTTTGATATGATTACATTCATGGTAGTACCCAGTAACTCTTAGCATGTTTGTTCAAGCATGAGGTGTGCCATATATCCTAGATTTAATGGTATGAATATGGGTGCTCGAGAATTCTGGAAATTGCTTTTTTACAGGGTAGCTCAATCGATCGAATTCCCTTCTTGATCGATCGAGCGGGGCAGAATATTTTTAAGAAGGGGTTCGATCGATCAGAAGATTTCTCGATCGATCGCTGAGGTTCTCGATCGATCGGCGATACCATTTCGATCGATCGAGTGAGGCAGAACTTGGGCATCGAATTAAGTGTTTATCGATCGATCGAGCTTGAGGTGCCGATCGATCGAAGGTCACAGAAAGTTGAAAAATGTAAATTGTCATATTTTGCTTAGTTTTTGATATTGGATCGTAATGAGACGTCTGATATTGTGTTGTACACTTGTGTAGAGCCATCACAGGTAGCCACACAACGCAGGGGATAGAGTCCTGCAATAAACCATATTTTGGAAAGGTACGTAATCGACGTACGGGCATCCCAGCGGTAACATGTATTTTAAGTTTGTCTATTTGACACATGATAGATGCAAAGTTGTGCATTAAGAGTATTATACATGTTGATATGCATTGTTGTTGCATGTTTATATTGTGGAATATAGAGTGTGTATTCCACAAGTCAGGGTTATCCCAGTGATGATTGTAATGCTTATGCTTATACCCCGCCTCCATGTGCAAGCCTTGCTCCACATTTTTAGCGGTATAAGCGTAAGCATTAAAATCATCACTGGGATAACCCTGACTCGTGGAATACACACTCTATATTCCACAATATAAACATGCAACAACAATGCATATCAACATGTATAATACTCTTAATGCACAACTTTGCATCTATCATGTGTCAAATAGACAAACATAAAATACATATTACCGTTGGGATGTCCGTACGTCGCTTACGTGCCTTTTCCAAAATATGGTTTATTGCAGGACTCTAACCCCTGCGTTGTGTGGCTACCTGTGATGGTTCTACACAAGTGTACAACACAATATTAGATGTCTCATTACGATCCAATATCAAAAACTAAGCAAAATATGACAATTTACATTTTTCAACTTTCTGTGACCTTCGATCGATCGGCACCTCAAGCTCGATCGATCGAGAAAACACTTAATTCGATGCCCAAGTTCTGCCTCAATCGATCGATCGAAATGGTATCGCCGATCGATCGAGAACCTTCAGCGATCGATCGAGAAATCTTCCGATCGATCGAACCCCTTCTTTAAAATATTCTGCCCCGCTCGATCGATCGAGAAGGGAATTCGATCGATCGAGCTACCCTGTAAAAACATGATTTCCAGAATTCTCGAGCACCTCATTTCATACAAGCAATTCTACCACATAAGTCATGAAATATGCTCGAACAAAAACGTCAAGGGCTTCACAAAACTACCATGTATGTACTCAAATCAAAGGTTTACCAAAAACCTAGCTAACATGCATAATAACATCTTCACAACTTCACTCCCATCCCATATTTTCCAGAAAAACAGGGCACTCACCCTACCCAGATTTTCGAACACTACCTTTTACATGTTTAAATCCTTCACATAACATATGAAACATGCTCAAGGAAAAATACTGGGAGTTTCATAACAACCCCATGTAAGCACTTAAATCGAAGGTTTACCAAAACCTAAGCTAGCATGCCATTTTTACACCAACAAAAGCATGAACTTAAGCAAACTTTAAACCAAAACAAGACATGGTTTCTCACCCTCTTTTGCCCCAATTTTTGGAAGGTTTCCAAGCAATGAAAATGGAAGATCTCCTCTCTATTTTGCTTAGCAGTGACCGCTTTATTTTTAAACAAAAGCTATTTCAATGTAGTGTGAAGCGATTCTACCGCAAGTGCACGGTTGTCAAGTTTTAGTATAGTGAAAATTTAAGTACGGGATGTCGAATCCACAGGGACTAACGTATAAGTACCAAATAAGATTAATAAAATCATATTTAGCCTACGATTAACAAAGGCGATTAACTAATGCTAATTTAAACTGAAGACTGAAAAATAAACAAGAAACAATAAGATGAATGGTTCCGGATATGCGAAGGCAAGTCACTCGAGAAAATTATCAAGCTCGTCGTTCAACTATGTTATCTTTAATGATTCAACTGAATTATCAAATTATCAACCAATTGATTCTAAAGGTGAAAGGTTTTCGCTATTATTCGATACACTCTCTCGAGTTGTAAAGAAACTAACATTAAATTAGAATAAATCACTCTCGTGCATCTATTTACTAATTCAACATTGCATAAATCGTCAAAACCTTGTTACTCTAAATATCTCGATTCTAAGTTCTCACGTATGCGAGATCATCTCTCGATCTCAATCGTAACATACATCATAAATTAATGGAGCGTGTTACAACGTTATCTCTCGATCTCGGTTATAACCCTCAGATTCAATCAAAGCTAGCTAGACTTTGATCTACACAAACAATTAATTTATGAACAATAGTAATCAATGTGCTCAAACACAATTGAATCAATAATCAAACACAACGAAACTAAAACCCGATAAAATAAACTAGATTTAATTCAAATCAAATACATAAGAGTTTAATTGTCTCTCGACCTCAAAAACATCAAATGGAATTGAAAATCAAAGAAATCAAAGTTTAGAAATACGATAAACGGTGGATGAATCCGTGCGTTGCACCGTGATTTCTTCTCTTGCTCCTTCCTTGCACTCCGGAATGGATTGGCTTGACTTTGGACGAAGAACGGAGATTGAATCTCCTTCGGCGGCGTTCGGCGGCGGCTAGGGCTGCTTATTCTCGACCTCAATCACGTCTGATACGGTATCTCTTTTATATGGAAGTGATTTATCCTTTTATACCTCAAAAATCATTTCAAAAATGGAAGATAAGATTTTCCCGATTTGCGTCTGATCGATCGGTGCACTGTTCATGTCAGCCTTTGAAACTCACTGCCTCGCTCGATCGATCGAGATTTTCTTCCGATCGATCGAGACTTTGATAAAATTAGCTATGAAGTTACTGCCTCGCTCGATCGATCGAAAAATTGTTCCGATCGATCGAGACTTGAAATTCTTTTCTTCTCAGCACACTGTCTGGCTCGATCGATCGAGACAAAATCTCGATCGATCGAGATTCCGAAAATCTCACTTCCTTAATTTCAACTCTTTCTCGCCTCGATTTCGCCTGTTATCTTCATATTAGCTCATTTCTTCCACTTCCGATCTATTTTCCTGAAACAAACGAATAAACACCAAAAAGCATAATATCATCCAGGAAAAAGTACGGAAAATGGGAAGAAGTTACAGTTAAAAACACTTAAAATCTAAGTCTATCAAGCAGCTGCTGGAAGATATTTGGGAGAGAAAGGGGCGAGATTGAAGTGGAGGAGATGGGTTGAATTATGAGGACAAGTGGCTGTAAAGTCAGCTGTGGCAGCTGATTGGTATGGGTTGAGGGGGGTGGTTGGGTGGTGGGTGGTGTGATGTGTTATGTTTTGGTCCCGGTATTTAGCACGAAGAATTAAAATATCCTCACATGATATTTTATAGTATTTAATCAACAAAATACTTCAATTCCCAATTAAACATGCGACCCCAAAACAATAAACACCCATCCCAAATAATTATGCCACAACCCAAATTCCCAACATATATCACATGCACCCTGATATAAATTTCCCCACTATTATAATTCAACCCAACGAATTAACACCAAAATCCTCATATTAACATAATTAATGATTAAATCACATAATCATTTCGGGGAAATCACAATACTCCCCTACTTATAAGATTCCGTCCTCGAAATCAGCATGCACTTACCCAAGATAAAACAGAACATAAATCACATACCAGAAATCAGTTCTGGATAGTGCTGCACCATGTGTCGCTCATTCTCCCACGTGGCCTCCTCGACACCCCTACGATCCCACTGAACTTTGACCATAGGAATACATTTGTTTCTCAGTCTGCGATCTGCCCGATCCAGAATCCTGATAGGCCGCTCCACATAGGAAACATCAGACTCTATCTGAACCTCAGAAGGCTGCAACACATGAGAAGGATCTGGCTCGTACTTCCTCAGCATAGACACATGGAATACATCGTGTATACCAGACAGAGAGGGCGGTAAAGCTAACCGGTAAGCCAGAGTACCAACACGCTGTAAGATCTCGTACGGCCCCACATATCTCGGGGATAACTTCCCCCGCATACCAAACCGTACCACACCCCTGAAAGGTGAGATCTTCAGAAAGACTCTGTCGCCCAACTGAAACTCCAACGGTCTTCGCCGCTGATTCGCATACGCTGTCTGCCTGTCTTGAGCTGCTTTCATTTTCCTTCTGATCACCTAATCTTTTCTTCAATCTTGGACCAACTCTGGTCCTCCGACCGATTTACGGTCCACGTCATCCCAATATAAAGGCGACCTACAACGTCTACCATGAAGAGCCTCAAATGGAGCCATCTGTATGCTAGTGACCGCTTTATTTTTAAACAAAAGATATTTCAAAGAATAGTTTGAAGCGATTCTACCGCAAGTGCACGGTTGTCAAGTTTTAGTATAGTGAAAATTAAGTAAGGGTTGTCGAATCCACAGGGACTAACGTATAAGTACCAAATAAGATTAATAAAATTATATTTAGCCTACGATTAACAAAGGTGATTATCTAATGCCAAACTAAACTAACGTCCGACAAATAAACAAGAAACAATAAAATGTATGGTTCCGGATATGCGAAGGTAAGTCACTCGAGAAATTTACCAAGCTCGTCTTTCAACTATGTTATCTTTAATGATTCAACTGAATTATCAAATTATCAACCAATTGATTCTAAAGGTGAAAGGTTTTCGCTATTATTCGATACACTCTCTCGAGCTGTAAAGAAACTAACACTAAATTAGAATAAGTCACTCTCGTGCACCTATTTACTAATTCAATATTGCATAAATCGTCAAAACCTTATAATTCTAAATCTCTCGATTCCAAGTTCTCACGTATGCGATATCATCTCTCGATCTCAATCGTAACATACATCATAAATTAATGGAGCGTGTTACAACGTTATCTCTCGATCTCGGTTATAACTCTCAGATTCAATCAAAGTTAGCTAGACTTTGATCTACACAAACAATTAATTTATGAACAATAGTAATCAATGCGCTCAAACACAATTGAATCAATAATCAAACACAACGAAACAAAAACTCGATAAAATAAACTAGATTTAATTCAAATCAAATACATAAGAGTTTAATTGTCTCTCGACCTCAAAAACATCAAATGGAATTGAAAATCAAAGAAATCAAAGTTTAGAAATACGATAAACAGTGGATGAATCCGTGCGTTGCACCGTGATTTCTTCTCTTGCTCCTTCCTTGCACTCCGGAATGGATTGGCTCGACTTTGGACGAAGAACGGAGATTGAATCTCCTTCTTGGCGGTGGCTAGGCGGCGGCTAGGGTTCCTCTTTTTTTTCGAGATGGGCGTCTGATATGATTCTCCATTGTATGGAAATGATTTATCATTTAATCCCTCGAAAATCCGTTCAAAAATGGAAGATAAGATTTTCCCGGATTTGCGTCTCGATCGATCGAGAGTTGCGTCCGATCGATCGGTGCACTGTTCATGTCAGCCTTTGAAACTTACTGCCTCGCTCGATCGATCAAGATTTCCTTCCGATCGATCGAGACTTTGATAAAATTAGCTCTGAAGTTACTGCCTCGCTCGATCGATCGAAAAATTGTTCCGATCGATCGAGACTTGAAATTCTTTTCTTCTCAGCACACTGTCTGGCTCGATCGATCGAGACATAATCTCGATCGATCGAGATTCCGAAAATCTCACTTCCTCAATTTCAACTCTTTCTCGCCTCGATTTCGCCATTTTTCTTCAGTTTAGCTCATTTCTTCCATTTCCAACTAATTTTCCTGAAATAGACAATTAAACACCAAAAAGCATAATATCATCCAGGAAAAAGTATGAAAAATGGGAAGAAATTACAGCTAAAAACACTTAAATTCTAAGCCTATCAACTCCCCCAAACTTAGACTTGATCGTCCTCGAGCAAGAAATAAGCTCAAAAAGAAAAGTTAATCATCATACTATGCATGAATCATATTTACAACTCACGTAAAAACTCAGAAATCCTACTTACACATCAATAAAAGTCATTCAACATTCAACAAGAAGCAATTTCTCCTAAGTTAAACAATACATCGCAACATTGGAACTTGCGTGTGTGCTCTTGTCAAACATGAGTAATGTACATATCTTTAAGATCAAAAAGTGCCATAACAACTCCGAATCAAGATTACTTTGAACTACTCTACAAATTTACTATCCAGCACTTCTCCACTAATGTAATTATTCCCTAGACTTTGATCAACAGGACTTTAAAAGCTTATAACGTTAGGCCTTTTGGTGTCGGCTCCAAAGAAAAGGTAGGATGAATTCAAAGAAGAGAGTACAATAGAATCAGTTCAATATTTTTTTTTCGCACACTATTGAGCTTCTCTTCAACTTTTTCTAGCCTTGGCCACTTTGGTCTTATTTAAATTTTCTTTTCAAGGCTTTTCTCTACATCTTTTCTTTTTCTTTGCTCATTCTTTTGTTCACAATGAACTTATCAACATCTAACAATTTAATGCAATGAATGAGACTCATTACTCCCTTAGGGGTAGGTAAAAATTTTCTTTTAGGCTCAATCCAAGGTAGGTATAATGAGGTTGCCAAGAATGTCGAATGGGGGTCTAATCATATGCAATGCATATACCATTCTTTTTCAATAAGGCTCAAGAGGGGACACTAAGGAATGATGAATACAAGGTAGGCTTGAAAGGCACAAACGGTCCAAAGATCGCCTAAATCATCTCCAAGTCAAGTTCCTAATTATAAATTTCGCCTTAAAGTGCTTTCAAATAAATTGTAGAGTTATCTAAGATACTCAAGACTCATCATAGTTAACACAAATTTTCACTTTAATCAATACATACTTCACTCAATCATGACTCAATAAGTGCTCAAATTATTCCTCAGTTTTGACATATGGTTAACAAAGGATATATACAAACAAGTTAAACATTTTCATGACTCCTATCTAGATGAGGATTAATTTCATCATGTATTACCGTTGCAAATCTAATTCTTTATTTCTCAAGACTAACTCACAAAAAAAAAATTTGTTGGTAATGCTCAAGGATGAATCAGTCACAAAATCATGCAGTCATGCAAGTAGAGAAGCAAGACAAGTAGCAATATGTGCAAAAGCAAGATATATACAAATACTCAAAACCCCCCCAAACTTAGTACGTGAATTGCCCTCAATGAACAAGAAAAATAAATAAATGCAAAGGCAGAAACACATACCATGACGACGATCGTCACTGATTGTCGTCCTCATCATGCTCCGGAGGGGGGACTGGGTAGTGGTGCTCCTCGCCCTGATATAGCGGAAATGGTGGGTACTCAGAAGGTGGTGGTGCATACGGATGATAAGGTGCAAAGTGTGGCTCCGGCGGGAGCTGGAAACCTGGAAAGCCCTGGGCCATGGCAGTGTTCCATGCACTCTGATAGTGCATGAATTCCATCTGACGCTGAGCTACCTGCTCATGGTCCACCTGCAATGCTCTCTGCATGCCGTGAATGTCCCGCTGCATGCTGTGAATACTCTGCTGCCCCAGGCGAATATCTTGGAGATCCCTATGAAGAGAATCCAATGTAACACGTGTACGCTCTGCAGCAGAGGATGACGGTCCAGCCTGTGTAGTGTCCGAGGGTCTTAGTTCGACCCTTCGTCGGCCCGTAGGAGGTGGTGGACCGTCCACAATGATTGGGTCTTCGGCGGAAGAAGCTCCTCGTCTTCCCCCCATGTCACTCTATATCGCTGACATAAAGCAGTGATCGTGGATGGAAACGGTAGTGCGGAGGTCGGTGGGCTGCTCCCAATCTCTTGAATGTGATCACTGATGATCTCGCCGAAGTCCACTTCCTTCCCTGAGAGGATGGCAAATACCAGGACCGCTCTGTCTTTTGTCACCTCAGAAGTGTGGGTCGAAGGCATGACCCGCGAGGCGACAAATGAGAACCATGATTGGGCCTCTGGCGTCAAATGCTTTTTTAGAACCAACTGTGGCTCTCCTTTATCGTTCCTTTGCCAATCCACTCCCGGCATGCCAATAACTGCCAATACCTCATCGTAGTCTATCCTGATATTCTTGAAAGATTGGTATGCACAGTTATGCAGGAACGGCATCCGGTAAATATTATTTATTGAAGCTAGATCCACCAACACATCCTTCCCTCGAACATAAACACTTACTTGGTGCCCTAGTTTAACAGCTCGAAGGTTTGTGTAAAATTCCCTCACCAGTGGCACCACAACATCAATAGGTGTCTGGACAAATTGATACCACCCTTTTCGCAGTGCTGTCCTAATGACTGGGCACTCAATTTTTTCCATGCTCATGCCCCTTTCACGACTAAGGGGTTTCTTATGATAGGTGGGGTATAATTCAGCAATTGTGGCATTGACAAACCTCTGTGCGTCATGCTCTTGCTCCGAAGTAGTTGCCTCTGCTTGTTTTCTCTTCTGTGAGGTTGCCGCTTGCTTGGACCTCTTTGTAGGAGCCATCTATGTGCTAGGTTATTCCCAAATATCTCAATTGACTTCAACTAACACCACACAACACTGTAAATCCAACACCCTTCAACACCACAAAACTTCCTCCAAATTTAAATCCTTCCTAACCCAATTCTACTACAATTCAAGAAATTGCACCAAAAGATAAAAGCTTTGAGATTTTGAAGCCAATTACCGCTTAAAAATCCGATCTTGGAAGAGTTTGGCAATTGGCTTGGAATTCCCTTTTTGATGCACTTCTACCCAATTTGCCTTGCAATTCTTCAAATCTGCAATGAAAATCTCATTAGAACAAATATTACTTCCAAGAGTTGAAGTAAATTGGAAATTTGATGGAAATAGGATGAGATTAGGTGCAAAATTGGAAGAGGCGACTAGGGTTCTGTTGATGAGAGGAGAGAAAGTGTTTTGTAAAGTGCAGATTTGTCTTCGGTGCCCTATATTTTTTTTTTAATTTTCTCTCGCTCGATCGATCGGAAAAAATTTTCAATCGATCGAGCGAGGCAGTAGGCAAAACGTTTTTTTAAAAACTTCGGGCGATCGATCGAGATTTTGTCTCGATCGATCGCCAACACCAGAAACCAGAAATTTAATTTTCTCTCAACACTTTCTCTCTCGGGTTGCCTCGCCTACATCCTTATTGCTCTTACTTTAACATCTGTAATAAAAACACACGGACTTATTCATGGACAAAATAGAAACACAACTAACAACAAAACAAACTAAAACAAGGAATTGAAACAAAACTCGAGGAAGGAAGAGAAAGTTCTTAATTTGTAGTCCCAAGCTGGACTGTCACCTCCTCGTCTTGTCAATTCGATGGCTCCTTTGGATTCTTTACAGAATCACTTGGGAGTGTACCTTGCGTTATCCCCGAAATCAACGTGGCCAACTGCCCTATCTGCACTTCCAAATTTTTAATAGATGCATCCTGATTCTGCATCCTTACCTCCGTCGATGAAATCAACTTTGCCATAAGTTCCTCCGTACTTGGCTTTTGTGTGAACCCTGCCTGCGGTTGTGGGTTCAACACATTCTCTTGATTCGACCATCTCAAATTCGGGTGGTTCCTCCATGGTTGGTTATAATTCGAATATGAATTGTTGGGTGGCCTGTTACCTACAAAATTCACAGCCTCAATAGATTGGTTAAACTGGTTACCTGCCTGACACTCGATGCTTGGATGACTGCCTCCACACAAATCACAGAAAACAGCTTGAACTTGCATTGCTGATGCTCCAATGCTATCTATCTTTCTGTTCATAGCCTCAAGCTGTGCCGAAATAGCAGTGATGTCATCCACTTGATGAACTCCTATTGGCTTCTGTGGCGTGTTCCTCTCTGAATGCCATTGGTAGCTGTTGCACGCCATTTCTTCCAATAAGCTATATGCCTCTTCCGGTGTCTTTCTCATTATTGATCCCCCAGATGCTGCATCTATCATCGAACGGTTAGAAGAAAATAAACAATTATAGAAAGTTTGTACCTGCAACCAAATGGGTAGACCATTGTGTGGGCATCTCCTCAACAATTCCTTAAAACGATCCCACGCTTCATATAACGTCTCGGGGTCAAACTGCCCAAAAGTTGTGATATCGTTCCGCATCTTCGCCGTCTTGGAAGGGGGAAAGTACTTTGATAAAAACCCTTTCGTCATCCCCTTCCATGTTGTTATAGAACCTGCAGGTAGTGAATTCAACCATGACTTAGCTTTGTCTCGTAATGAAAAGGGGAAAAGTCTTAACCTGATGGCGTCGTCGGAGACGCCATTATGTTTGAATGTGTCACAAATCTCCAAAAAGTTGGATATGTGATTATTCGGGCCGTCCGTGGCCGCTCCCCCAAACATAACCGAGTGCTGTATCATTTGTATAATCGCCGGCTTGATCTCAAAGTTGTTCGCTTGAATCGTCGGCCTCGTGATACTGGACAACGATCCATGAAATGCCGGTTGCGCAAAGTCCATCATTGACCTTGGGTTCTTTGCTTCATTATTATCTGACATCGCTCGAGCTTCTCGTAATCGCCTAAGTAAAGTTCTTTCTATTTCCGGATCGAAAGGCTCGAGAATGGGCTCCTCTCTTCTGAGCATGCACTAGAGAAAACGATTCCTGTACAAAACAAACAAAAGGAGACAACAAAATACACAAATCAAAAATCAAAACAAATCAATTAACAAAAACAAAGAAATAAAACAAATCGAAATAATAAAGAATTGGCTAAATTACAATTAACTAATCTCGTATGATATTATACAGATTAGTCCCCGGCAACGGCGCCAAAAACTTGATCGCTTTTACTTTAAACAATTAATTCAAATCTAGCGATTTTAGACCGCAAGTGCACGGTGTCAAGTTTTAGTATAGATAGGAAGATACGTATTGTCGAACCCACAGGGACTAACAAACAAGTACCAAATAAGATGTCTTTTAACTATATTTAACCTACGATAATCAATTAATAATTAAACTAAAATAAATTAAGCTACTATAATCCAACCAAAATAGTCAACGATCACGAGAAAAATCCACAAGAAAGTATCAAGACAATTAGTCACCTAACCCAACTCTTACAATTCTTTTCTCCACACATCTCTAAGGTGACGGGTTTTCCGAATTTATTCAATATACTCTCTCGAGCTATATTAAGTCTAACATCAAATTGCAACTAGTAACTCTCGTTCACGTAATTAACAATTTAATGTTGAATGCGCTTTATGAAAACCACTAACTTTAGATTAAACAACCCAAAGCTATCACTCGTGTGTGATTTTATCTCTCGATCTCAATCTTTAACACGGGGCATGAATTATTATATCGTATTATAAATTCATCTCTCGATCTCAATTATAATAAAATATCATTTAAAGGTGATCAATCCTTCAAAAGCATTAAGAACAATAACGCATGCACTTAGAAGATATATGAATTCAATCAATCAAGAATAATAAAGGAAAAACAATGTTTAGAATATTTCTCAATCATTCAAAACACAATAAATCCAATAATAATTCAAAACAAATAATAGAAAAGTAAAAGCAAACTCCCAAGTCGACTCTTTCGTTGATTCTCGATCCTTCCTCACTTCTTTCTCAATCGTGCTCTTCGATTCTCTTGTTGGCTCGTTCCAAAACATAGGGTGAATGGTTGATGAAGGTTGAGTGGTAGAAGGATGGAGGTTAATGATGGGAAAGAAAGGTTGCTGGTCGTGTATGGTTTGGAAGGGAAGAAAAAGAAAAGAAAAGGCGTGTGGTTCTCAATGTTGGTGAAGAAGGCGTGAGGTTTTGATGGTGAAGAGGGGCTGTGGGATGCAGGCTGTGTGTGGCATTTTTTTAGGGTTAAAAGTCTTCTTTTGGGTTGAAAATCTTGTGTATAATATATAGGGGAATGAATTATAAACTTCCCTTTTGCATACAAACTCTACAAGGAAGGTATTTTAATGAAAACTCATCGTCCCTATCGATCCGGAAAAGTGGCCGATCGATCGAGCCTTCCAGTAAGAATTTCGTGGCTTTTTCAGCCCTTCTCGATCGATCGGAAAGCTCGCTCGATCGATCGAGTTTCACAGAAAGTTTTATTCGCCTTTTTCAGCTTCTGGCGAGTTTCGTATTTTGGCCATAACTTTCTTATACAAACTCCGAATTTGATGAATCAGCTGTCCACGCGAAGATAAGAGAAATTTCTACATCTTTTATATGGACCACATTTCCAAAACATGGCTCGAACATATAGTAATTTGAGGAGAAAAGAGCAACATGTGTCTTAGATTCTGGTTTTTTTCCTCTTTTCTTCAACTTTATTCATTTTTCATAGGTTGATTTCTTCCCCTTTTATGAATTTCAACATTGATTCCTGAAACATAGAAATATATACCATAAAACGTAAAATAATTCAAGAATCAACACGAAAATCATTACATATCATAGCATAAAAACGCGTAATATTCAACCCTATCAACTCCCCCAAACTTATCACTTAATCGTCCTCGATTAAGCATTAAAATCATAAGGTAGAGTTCATTCTTGATACTTGAAACAATTATTTCATGACTTGCTTATTCTCAGAAATCTCATGCACATATACAAAAGTTGACAAGACATGTTTTCTCCTAATTCAAGCAACATATCTCAAAATTGGAACGTGTGTGTGTGTTATAGTCAATCTCAAGTTTCATGCACATATTCAATATCAAATCATGCTAATCAACTCAAAGTCGAGATTATCATCAAGCACCCCATAAGCCTATTTTCAAACAACTTATCCACTAATGATAGTTACTCCCTAGACTTGGATCAAAAGGACTTTTTAAGCTTGTAATGTAAGGCCTTTGGTGTTGGCTTCAAAGCAAAATTAGGATAAGCGCAAAGAAGAGAGTATAATCATTTACAATTCAAATTTTGTCGCACACATCGAGCTTCTCTTCTTTTCTTTTATAGCCTTGGCCACTTTGGGTCTTATTTAGTTAATCTTTTTCTCAAGGCTTTTTGTCTATCTTTTTCTTTTCTCATTCATCAATATTCTTCAATAAGCTCATCAGGATATAACAACTTACGTGCATCGAATGGAATTCATTATACTCCCTTAGGGTAAGGATAACTTTTTTTTCATTTAGGCTCAAATAAGGGTAAGTATAATGAGTGTGCCAAGAATGTCGAATGGGGTCTAATTATATGCAATGCATATACCATTCTTTTTTCAATAAAGCTCAAATGGGACACTAAGGATTGATATGAATCATGGTAAGCTTGAAAGGCTCAACGTTTCAAAGATCGCCTAGATCATTTCCAAGTCGAGTTTGTAACTATAAAATTTCGCCTCAAAGTGTCATCATCAAATAAGTTCTAGGATAACTCTAAGATGCTCAAGACAAATCATCAAGTTCACAACAATTATCACTATTCAACATGCAATCCACAAGATCATGACTCATTGTGCTCAAAGTATTCCTCATTCTTGACATGCTAACTCAAATTAGGATATTCATGTAAAAGTCCAATCACAAATCAAGTTCATATGCATAGTGAGATCAAAATCCTCATTGAATAGTCACTACTATTATTCATTCTTTTCTCATGTTTGAACTCATAAAAAAAAATTAGCTCATAATAATCGGTCGATTCAAGTGTCATTTAAGCACACAACATGTGGTTAAAACAAGTAAAACGTGCAAGCTACTACTCCCCCAAACTTAAATCAAACATTGCCCTCAATGTTTAAAAGAATCAAAAGGGAAACAGTGAACTCCCCTGATCAAGACGCTTGCATGAGGGTTGAGGAAGATTCGCTTTGAAAGCTCCACTGTTGTAGGGGTTCATCGCTCCAACCAAGTACCTAGCAAAAGAAGAATGCAAATAAAATAGTCGACACGAGAGATAAACAAACTAAATGTAAAAACTAAAAATAAACAAAACTAAATAGCAAAAGGATACGCTTGGGTTGCCTCCCAAGAAGCGCTGATTTTTAGTCGTCGGCTTGACCATCAGAAGCAACCATCAAAGAGCGGCTGCCGCCCATAGTAAGTATCGTATGATACCACTAATGGGTCTTCATTCAGTATGCCCTCAAGATTGGCAAGATTGTAGCAGTGTACGCTCGTCGCTCCAACAACATTCATCTTGAAGTGGTAAGAATGGGAGAATGATTCTTGACTCGACTTTATCTCTTTCAGGATGTAGTGCGGTGAAGTTAGCATCGATTGAAAATACGGATCCACATATGGCATAGAACATGTCTCCATCGATGGACTTAAATTAGAATCTTCGCAAGTATCTTCCTTCTCCAACATCACACTCGATTCATCTTCATATGGGAACTCCTCGGATGACCTCTCTGAAGTATGCTCAATCTCTTGAAAAGGCTCAAGTTCCTTTGAATCTTCCACACTAGGAGGATCACTCCCCAAACTTGGTTGGTTGAGTGATCATCATCATATAACCAAACTCGATTTGTCGCCTCTTGATTTGTAGCCCTCATCTCTTCCTCTTGGTAGCTAGTTGAAATTGTTTCCATGAGGACCACCATTTGCTGCTCCAGGTGATGCATAGAGTTGGTTTGGCACTCCAAACTATTACAGTTGATGCCATGAATCTCACTAAGGTATCCTCTAACTGAGTTGTGACATCTGCAGAACTATCTCTCCTCTCTTCGCGATGTTCAAATGGTTGTGGCGTATCAATAGGGTAGTGAGGCTCCGGTGGGTATTGGTGACTCCAACCTCGTAGTGAAGGATCACAATGCCAGTGATGATCGAAGTCCGCCATATCATTGAACAGGTGCAATACACTGTTCTCATCTCTATCAACCAGGGGACTCCCAGTCACCAGTGCTCCGCTCAATACCCATTCTCGTGTCTGTGCATCCAACCCGTTGAAGAAATATTGCAAGAGAGTATAGTTCGAAAAGTTGTGATACCGGAATGTGTTGGCCAATTCATTGAATCTCTCCCAAACAGCGTAGAACGGCTCGAAACGTTGTTGGGCAAAGCTTGTGAAGGCTTGTTGATGTAGCATCTCCAAGTACCTCACAAGACAAACAAAACAAAAACAAAATAAATATATATAAATTTTTTTTTTTTCGAAATAAATAAACAAAAATGGTTAAATTACAGTCAAAGAACCTAGTATGATATTACTAAAGTTAGTCCCCGGCAACGGCGCCAAAAACTTGATCGCTTTATTTTTAAACAAAAGATATTTCAAAGAATAGTTTGAAGCGATTCTACCGCAAGTGCACGGTTGTCAAGTTTTAGTATAGTGAAAATTAAGTAAGGGTTGTCGAATCCACAGGGACTAACGTATAAGTACCAAATAAGATTAATAAAATTATATTTAGCCTACGATTAACAAAGGTGATTATCTAATGCCAAACTAAACTAACGCCCGACAAATAAACAAGAAACAATAAAATGTATGGTTCCGGATATGCGAAGGTAAGTCACTCGAGAACTTTAGCAAGCTCGTCGTTCAACTATGTTATCTTTAATGATTCAACTGAATTATCAAATTATCAACCAATTGATTCTAAAGGTGAAAGGTTTTCGCTATTATTCGATACACTCTCTCGAGCTGTAAAGAAACTAACACTAAATTAGAATAAGTCACTCTCGTGCACCTATTTACTAATTCAATATTTCATAAATCGTCAAAACCTTATACTCTAAATCTCTCGATTCCAAGTTCTCACGTATGCGATATCATCTCTCGATCTCAATCGTAACATACATCATAAATTAATGGAGCGTGTTACAACGTTATCTCTCGATCTCGGTTATAACTCTCAGATTCAATCAAAGTTAGCTAGACTTTGATCTACACAAACAATTAATTTATGAACAATAGCAATCAATGCGCTCAAACACAATTTAATCAATAATCAAACACAACGAAACTAAAACTCGATAAAATAAACTAGATTTAATTCAAATCAAATACATAAGAGTTAAATTGTCTCTCGACCTCAAAAACATCAAATGGAATTGAAAATCAAAGAAATCAAAGTTTAGAAATACGATAAACGGTGGATGAATCCGTGCGTTGCACCGTGATTTCTTCTCTTGCTCCTTCCTTGCACTCCGGAATGGATTGGCTCGACTTTGGACGAAGAACGGAGATTGAATATCCTTCTTGGCGGCGGCTAGGGTTCCTCTCTTCTTTCGAGATGGGCCTCTGATATGATTCTCCTATTGTATGGAAATGATTTATCATTTAATCCCTCGAAAATCCGTTCAAAAATGGAAGATAAGATTTTCCCGGATTTGCGTCTCGATCGATCGAGAATTGCGTCCGATCGATCGGTGCACTGTTCATGTCAGCCTTTGAAACTTACTGCCTCGCTCGATTGGTCGAGATTTCCTTCCGATCGATCGAGACTTTGATAAAATTAGCTCTGAAGTTACTGCCTCGCTCGATCGATCGAAAAATTATTCCGATCGATCGAGACTTGAAATTCTTTTCTTCTCAGCACACTGTCTGGCTCGATCGATCGAGACATATTCTCGATCGATCGAGATTCCGAAAATCTCACTTCCTCAATTTCAACTCTTTCTCGCCTCGATTTCGCCATTTTTCTTCAGCTTAGCTCATTTCTTCCATTTCCAACTAATTTTCCTGAAATAGACAATTAAACACCAAAAAGCCTAATATCATCCAGGAAAAAGTATGAAAAATGGGAAGAAATTACAGCTAAAAACACTTAAATTCTAAGCCTATCAGCTAGCCTGGTAACTGTTATTATAAAAAAATTCCACCAGGGCTACTGAGTCCTGCCAAGAAGTATCGAACTCCAACACACAAGCCCTCAACATATCTTCGAGTGTCTGTATGGTGCGCTCGGTCTGTCCGTCCGTCTGGGGATGATATGATGTGCTCAACCTGAGCCAGGCAGTCCGTGCACAAGGTGCCGATACGAATATCTGCTCCAGTCTCTCAAGCCATTCCTCGGCTGCTTCCCCAGTCTCAGTTCCTTCAAATAGCGGTGGATGATAGCTCAAGAACTGGGTCAGACTTATCTCCCCTGGTAGCAGTATCTGTGCAATTGGCTCTATGCCTACAGCAGGTGGCGGTAGAGGATTTGACTGAGCAATACTGGCATTGATACTGCCTATATCCTCCACCTCTTCATTGGGGTTCTCCGGATTAATAGCCGACATGCTGTAACACAGGGGTTAACAACAATACCAAAAGCAGTTAATAATATAAGCCGTTAGATAACAAGAGTAATCATATTCAAAAGCATGTTAGTATAACAACTTATACAAAAATATGCAGCACTTGCATAAACATGCCCAGCAATGAATACCTAGCCAACTTGTTTCTAAAGGCTACCCTTTACTCGTTCCCTGGTTATCTAACCACTGCTCTGATACCACTAAATGTGAGACCCCGTTATCTAATCAACAACATAAGGTGCAATTAAGAGAACTAATCATTCGTAAATCAGAGTATTTAATCGTGTTGACATCTTGAGCTTAAGGGTCACATGCGCCAATAAAATTTCAAAAGAAATTAGTTACATTCATCAAAACAATAGGAGTGACACTATAGTTCTACTCTACTACTTGTAGAGACGACACAAAAGAACTCTGTCCTGCTATCGTTGTAGCACTCCCTACAGCTCAATATATCAACCCCGACCCTGGTTCTCCTTAGCAAAAGCACCTACAAAGACAATCCCCAACATGAGCACATCATAAATCATATTCAACACAATATGAATATAAGGCATAAATGCATAAATCATAACATAAAATACTTCCTGTATTTCCAATGCATTTAAAACGCCCATTGGTGTCCCTGTACCATAACTCATAATCAAATCATTATATGAAATCATGGCTTCTTTAAATAAATGTCATGACATATCTTCACTTCTTAATCTTAAATCTTTCTTAGTCAGTTTATCATCAGTGTATTTTAAATGCTTCTTACTTCTTAACTTCATAATGAGCGGTACCATCTTCCCCGCTTCATTATTTCATAACAAGCGGTACATTCTTCCCTGCTAGCGGTACCTATGTTGTGAAAAATCCCTTACCGCAAGCGCACGGTAGTCAAGTTTTAGTATAAAAAGATGTCGAACCCACAGAGATTGATTAAATAGTTAAATCTAAGTACTGAATTAAAATAATCTTTGCTTTATTTAGAGAATCGAATAGTTGAGTGTTATGCGAATAATAAAAATTAATTAACTAACGATGATCAAATACTGAGTTGAAAAGAAATCAGTTGGAGACGAATCTAGGAGTACGATTTCACTTGTTCATCCACTACACTTATCATTCCTTCATTTCCATGTTATGGATTTCCTAGTTTACTAGCCGAGAATTCTTATTTGTTTCTACTCCCTCTCCCGAGTGTTAAGCAGAAGTAATTATCTAACATCAATCTTGATATCCCTATCTAAGATTAATTTTCAAACAATTGAAAAAGCGCAGTAATTCCTTTGACGACTTCTATGGAGTTATAGGCCTTCCGAACAATATAACTACCACGATACGAATTCCTTCTTTCCTATTCACAACCCCCTCTCCCGAGTGATAGATCACGAATATAAAATCATTCAATCCATGGCCAGTAGATTAAAAGCATTAAGAACAGGAAAACATAAATAAACCATACGGAAATCCAAATAAACTTCAATCAATTCATAATAAGCGTAGTTTCAAAACAAGCTACATCGTCTCCTAGAAAATAAAATTAGCTCATGCTAGAAGTATTCAAACACATAGACATGTTTAAATAACCCATAAAAATTGCTAAAAGTTTAGAGATACAAAACAAATTGGACGCTATTCTTCGATCTCCGATGAACGCCGTCGTCTCGTGATGAATTCTCTACTTTTTGCTCCGAGCCGTCGTCGTTATTCTTCTCCGTTCTTCAACCCTAGCCTCCTTCTCTCCAAAAGTGTGTCTAAGTCTGAATGCATCCCCAAAATCCTCCTTCTAAAACCTTTAAAAGTCCCGTGCATCAAATAAGGAAAGTAGTCCAAAATTCCGAAATTCATCAGGCGTAATGACGCCTCCGAAGTGGCGTAGTTACGCCTGTCGATGTGTCAAAAAATCTGGCTTCCCGCGTGACAGGCGTAATGACGCCTCCAAAGTGGCGTAGTTACGCCTATAAAAATTCTCAAAAGCCGTGGGCTAGGCGTAGCTACGCCTGAATGAGGCGTAGTTACGCCTCAAATTAATTCTCCAAAAGCTCAAATGCCGTGGGCTAGGCGTAGTTACGCCTCAAAGTAGGCGTCTTTACGCCTGTTGAAATGATTGAAAGTGTAGATTTTTGGCTTCAATTCATCCGTTCTTTGTGATATCCCCGAAATGATTAATTGCAATTTGGTGCATTAATTGTGTTTATATGATTAATTATGGTGGTAATTAATTATGTGTTGGAATTATCATGTGGAAATGCTTAGTCATGTGTTAGAGTGACCCGGGGTAGCATTTCAGGGTGCATGTTGGGTATGTTGGGAATTATGGTTGGAAGCATGATTTATTTGCCATGGTTAGCAATTAATTAAGAAATCATGCCTTTAATTGATATTTTGGTGCATTTGGTTTAATGCTTTGGAAAATATCATGTTGGGGTGTTTTATACACCATGGATTGTGGATTGCATTTTTAATTAACCCAATCCCCCTTTTTATACCCAAACACCCCACACCTTTACCAAATCCATTTTACTTTACCAAATCAACTTCCAACAAACCCTTCCCCTCCATTTTCGTTCTTGAGCTTTGGGGTGAAGAGAAACCTTTCAAAAATCTTGATTTGTGGAGCTTGTTGGGTGATTTGAGGTCCCCAAGAGGTATGGATACCTCATGGTTAATTTTGTAAGGTTTTGTTTGAGTTTGGTATGATTTTGAATGGTTTTAAAATGGGTTTATGTTGGGTTGTTATGGGTTTGGTTATATGTTGGATTTATACTTGTTTTGAAGTATATTTTGGTGGTTTATGTTGTATTTGATGTTGTTGGTTTGTTGGGTTAAGTGTTGGTATGGATTGGAAGGATTTTTGGGTGCAAAAATGGTGGAAATCGCGACTCTGCGCGAGGCGATCGATCGCCTGAAAAGAGGCGACCGATCGCCAAGGGACAGTAACATTTTTGCGGGTTAGGCGATCGATCGCCTAAAATGAGGCGACCGATCGCCAAGAGCCAGTAGCCAAATCAAAGGAATGGCGATCGATCACCATGTTTGAGGCGACCGATCGCCGCGATGAAAATTTTGAGGCGACCAATCGCCTGAGGGAAGCGATCGATCGCCGCCAGTGGATTTTTGGAAAATGGTTTCTTTTGTCAAATTTTTGGTATTTGCCGCCTTCTTTATCTGGTATACATGATGTGTTTCATGTGTCGATGCTGCGGAAGTATGAGCCGGATCCCTCGCATGTGTTACAGCCTTCCGAAGTTCAGTTAGAGTCCGATGTGTCTTATGTGGAACGGCCTGTCAGAATTCTGGATCGAGCAGACCGTAGACTTCGGAACAAAGTGATACCTATGATCAAGGTTCAGTGGGATCGAGGGGTGTCGAGGAGGCTATGTGGGAGACGGAGCGGCAGCACTACCCGGAACTATTCTCTGGTATGTGTTTATGTTTAGTTTCCTTTTGGGGTAAGTGCATGTGATTTCGAGGACGAAATCTTATAAGTAGGGGAGTATTGTGATATCCCTGAAATGATTAATTGCAATCTGGTGCATTAATTAAGTTTATATGATTAATTATGTGTTGGAATTATTATGTGGAAATGCTTAGTCACGTGTTAGAGTGACCCGGGATAGCGTTTCAGGGTGCATGTTGGGCATGTTGGGAATTATGGTTGGAAGCATGATTTATTTGCCTTGGTTAGCAATTAATTAGAAATCATGTGTTTAATTGATATTTCGGTGCATTTGGTTTAATGCTTTGGAAAATATCATGTTGGGGTGTTTTATACACCATGATTGGTGGATTGCATTTTAATTAAACTCAACACTTTTATTCCCCAACCCCACCTCATCCACTCTCACTTTACCTTTACCAAACAACACCCAAACCCTTCCCCTTTCTCTCCATTTTCGAGTTCAAGCTTTGGGGTGAAGAGAAACCTTTCAAAAATCTTGATTTGTGGAGTATATTGGGTGATTTGAGGTCCCCAAGAGGTATGGATACCTCATGGTTAATTTTTGTTGTGTTTTGTTTAAGTTTGGTATGATTTTGAAGGGTTTTGAAATGGGTTTGTGTTGGGTTGTTGTGGGTTTGGTTATATGTTGGATTTATACTTGTTTTGAAGTATATTTTGGTGGTTTATGTTGCATTTGATGTTGTTGGTTTGTTGGGTTAAGTGTTGGTATGGATTGGAAGGTTTTTTTTTTGGGAGCAAAAATGGTGAAAATCGCATGTCTGTGCGAGGCGATCGATCGCCTGAAAAGAGGCGACCAATCGCCAAGGGACAGTAGCATTTTTGCGGGTTAGGCGATCGATCGCCTAAAATGAGGCGACTGATCGCCGAGAGGCAGTAGCCAAATCAAAGGATAGGCGATCGATCGCCATGTTTGGCGCGATCGATCGCCGCAGTGAAAATTTTGAGGCGACCGATCGCCTGAGGGAAGCGATCGATCGCCGCCTGTGGATTTTTGGGAAATGATTTCTTTTGTCAAATTTTTGGTATTTGGCTATTATTTGGCTTCTAATATGGGGTTGTGTGATTGTGTAGAACCATCCCAGGTAGCAACGCAACCAAGGAACTGAAGCCATATCAAATCCACTTTTGGAAAGGTACGTAGTGGACGTACGGGCACCCCAACGGTACATGTATCTTATATACTCATTGTTTATGCATTGTGGATGCAAGTATATATGTGGTATTGCATTGTGGATGCAAATACATGTTATGCATGATGTTTATAGATGCATATGATTATTGGTGCACATCCCATGAGTCGTGGTCATCCCTTGATGATTTTAATGCTTGCCGCTATTTGTTTGGTTCCGCTAAATGTGAAGCGAGGGGTGGGAGCGCCGCATGTCACATTTGAGCGTGGTTATCATATAGGGCGAGGAAAGGGTATTTGCCGCTCAATGAGAGGCGAGGGGTGGGAGTCCCGCATGTCCATTGAAGCGAGGTTATCCTATGCCGCCTATATGTAAATAAGCGAGGGGCATTAAAATACATTGTGATGGACAGACTAGGGATTGGTGATCAGTATTTGGTATTGATGAGCTGGTATATGTCATGACAAGTTTAGACCATTAAAAATAATCTATTGATTATACTCATGAGTTATGGTACAGGGACAACCAAACGGGAAGCGTTTGAAATGCATGGGGAAAACAGGAAGTGTTTTATTATGATTATGCATTTACGCTTTATCTTCATATTGTGTTGAATATGAATGATTATTATTGCTCATGTTTGGGGGTTGTCCTTGTAGGTACACGTTTGGCATGATAGAAGGGCTAGACGGGTTGAGACAGTGAGCTTGAGGATGCTTTTGTGAATTGAAGGACAGGATTATTTTTGCCTAGTGTCTACTCTAGGAGTAGTGTAAAACTAGTTGATAACATTCATGTGATGGGGAATGTAATTAATCCATGTTTGGAAATCCTTATTTTTGGCATGTAATGCTTAAGCTCATAAACTCAACACGTTATTTCTCACTCTGATTATTTAATTAGCTCTATTATGCCTTCGTTCCGCATTTAAGGATTAGGGTCCTTACATTAGTGGTATCAGAGCAGTGGTTAGAGAACCCGGGAACGAGTGAAGGGTAGCCTTAGCATGATTGGCTAGGTGTTTACATTTGAAGCATGTTTATGCATGTGGTGCATATTGATGTATATTCTGTTATACTAACATGCGTATTCTCATTCCTGTTATCTAACGGCATAACATATATACTGCTTTGGAATTGTTGTTAACAATTGTATTACAGCATGGCTGCTAATGAGGAGGTTGGAGATGTTGGTAGTGTGAATGCAAGTATCGGACAGGCAAACCCTCTACCTCCACCGGCCGTAGGCATGGAACCAGTGGTTCAGTTATTACTGCCGGGTGAGATCATCTTGACACAATTTCTGTCTTACCATCCGACCCGGTTTGAGGGGACAGAGTCCGGAGAAGAGGCTGAAGAGTGGCTGGAAAGACTTGAACAGATCTTTGTATCGGCTCCTTGTGCTGTGACAGCTTGGCTGAGGCTGGCGGAGTTTCAGTTAGCAAAGAAACCTCTCATGTGGTGGAGGAGCACGGTGATGGAGCTAAGAGCACTAAGTGCTGTGATTGATTGGACACTCTTCAGGACTAGGTTTCTGAACCGGTATTTCTCCGCAGCGGCGAGAGACAAAGGAGGACGAGTTTACAAGTCTGAAACAGGGGAACATGACAGTGGCAGACTATGCCACACGGTACTCTTCGTTGCTGAGGTACGTTCCCCACATTGCCACCAATGGGCACGCTAAGATGAGGAACTTTATGAAAGGGTTGCGACCGGAGCTCTATGACCGGGTTATCACCAATAACCCAACTTCTTTTGATGATGCTCTCACAAGGGCGGAGCTTGCTGAGCTTGGGGTGGGAGCTTATTCCAGTGCTATGCCACCACCAGTACCGCAACAGAGAGAGACTAATGACAGCTTGAGGCCTCGGGGAGAGCCATTTAAACCCCGTGGTGCCTCTTCATCTTCGCGATTTGGTGGAAAGAAGTACTTTGGTCAGAAACAGGATAACAAGAAGGGCAATTGGTCCGCCAACCAAGGGTCTACACAAGGGAATAGGCCGGGAGAGCCTAGGTGTGACAACTGTGGAGGGCCACATTCTTCAAGCAAGTGCCCTGCCTGTTATATCTGTGGCAAGATGGGCCACATCGCTCGGTATTGCCCCACTCGGGGAGGACAGTCAGAGTTCCAGGGCAACCGGCCGAGATATGAGGATAGGACAGTGCAGCAGAGGCAGCAGTTTGGGCCTCGACCATCGGGAGGTCAGACAGTGGGACCACCCCAGGGGCAGGTGTATACACTGACCAGGGAGAAGGCCCAGGCAGCCCCAGAGGAGGTGATCGCCGGTACGTGTCATTTATTTACGTACCCTGCTTTTATTTTGATCGATACAGGTGCCTCCCACTCTTTTGTATCGGTGGGTTTTGTGGAAAGACACCATATGCGCACATCTTCTTTACCCACGCGTCTTTTGGTCTCGACACCCATTGGAAGAAATGTCGTTGCTGATCAGTTTATGGCAGACTGCCTCAATTATTTTGAGGGCAACGAATTGAGATCAGACTTGATTGTGCTGGGTATGTCAGACTTCGACTGTATCTTGGGTATTGATGTTCTGAACAGATATCAGGCAGTGGTAGATTGCCGGCAGAGGACAGTGAAGTTCAGACCTGATTTGGGCAGTCAGTGGACTTTCTATGGCAACGGTTCTCGTGCGAAGATTCCGTTGATTTCAACGATCAAGATGACTCAATTGTTGGAACGTGGACACACGGGTTATCTCATTTATGTCGTGGACACGTCTGGGAAGAGTAAAGAATTGAGAGTTGAGGATGTACCAGTAGTGGCAGAGTTTGCTGATGTATTCCCAGAAGAGATCCCAGGATTTCCACCGGCTAGGGAAGTTGAGTTTGGGATCGAGTTGTTGCCAGGGACATCCGCTATCTCTCGTGCACCTTATAGGATGGCACCGGCTGAGTTGAGAGAGTTGAAAGAACAGTTGCAGGATCTCCTGGACAAGGGTTATATACGCCCGAGCGTGTCGCCATGGGGCGCACCAGTTCTCTTTGTGAAGAAGAAGGACGGCTCGATGCGGTTGTGCATCGATTACCGGCAACTGAATAAGGCTACAGTGAAGAACAAGTATCCTCTCCCAAGGATAGATGATCTGTTTGATCAGTTGCAAGGTACCAGGGTGTATAGCAAGATTGATTTGAGATCCGGGTATCATCAGATCCGAGTCAGAAAGGAAGATGTGCAGAAGACAGCATTCCGGACCCGATATGGACATTATGAGTTCCTATTGATGCCGTTCGGCGTGACGAATGCTCCAGCAGTCTTTATGAGTCTGATGAACAGAGTGTTTCAGCCGTATCTTGATCAGTTCGTCATTGTGTTTATTGACGACATTCTCATCTACTCCCGGAGTGAGGAAGAGCATGTGAAACACTTGAGGACAGTGCTTCAGATTCTCAGAGAGCATCAGTTGTATGCCAAGCTCAGTAAGTGTGAATTTTGGCTGAGCAGTGTAGTGTTTCTGGGGCATGTCATATCGAGCAGCGGGATATCTGTAGATCCCAAGAAGATTGAGGCTGTGATGGAGTGGGCTGCCCCCACTTCTGTGCCTGAGATTCGGAGTTTTCTTGGTTTGGCCGGGTATTATCGGCGCTTTGTCGAGGGCTTTTCGAAGATTGCCAAGCCGCTGACGCAGTTGACTCAGAAAGGAGTGCCTTTCTTTTGGTCAGAAGCTTGTGAGGAGAGCTTCCAGGAGTTAAAGCACCGGTTGACGACGGCGCCAGTGTTAGTGATCCCTACGGAGAACTCCAGATTTGTTCTGTATACTGACGCATCACTTCAGGGCCTTGGGTGTGTTCTGATGCAAGATAAGCATGTGGTAGCTTATGCATCGAGGCAGTTGAAGCCGCATGAGACCAGATATCCAGTTCATGACTTGGAATTGGCGGCTATCATCTTCGCCCTGAAGATTTGGAGACATTATTTGTATGGTACGTCGTTTACCATATACACGGATCACAAAAGCCTCAAGTTTTTATTCACTCAGGCAGAGCTGAACATGAGGCAGAGGAGATGGATGGACCTACTCAAGGACTATGATTGTGAGATAGAGTACCATCCCGGGAAGGCCAATTTGACAGCAGACGCTTTGAGCCGGAAAGTGAGGAGTTCTGCTGAGGACGGCATCCATTTGTCGGCTATGATGACCTCCTATTGCCATCTGGGCTATGATTTTGATATTGATGCATCATCTGTGTATGTATCGACCTTGTTAGCTGAGCCAGATATCTATGAGAACATCAGGAGAGCCGCCTGAGTGAACAAGAATTTCAGGCTCTTATGATCCGTATATATGGTGAAGGACGTACCATACAGATAGTGCCTCCAAATCTTCAGGGCAAATATAATAGCCGCCAACTCCAAATCATGGACTGGGTATCTAGCCTCATGCAGCTTCAACTGCCTTGATGCATAAGCTACCACATGTTTATCTTGCATCAGTACACAACCCAAGCCCTGCAGTGATGCGTCACTATAAAGGACAAACCTTTGATTCTCCGTAGGAATCACCAATACCGGCGCCGTTGTCAATCGGTGCTTCAACTCTTGGAAGCTCTCCTTGCAAGCCTCTGACCAAAAGAAGGGTACTCCCTTTTGGGTCAACTGTGTCAGTGGCTTAGCAATCTTAGAAAATCCCTCGACGAAGCGTCGGTAATAACCCGCCAAACCAAGGAAACTCCGTATCTCGGGCACAGAAGTTGGTGCAGCCCACTCCATCACAGCCTCAATCTTCCTGGGATCCACTGAAATCCCACTGCTAGATGTGACATGTCCCAGAAATACTACGCTGCTCAACCAAAACTCACACTTACTGAGCTTGGCATATAACTGATGATTTCTGAGGATCTGGAGCACCGTCCTCAAGTGTCTCACGTGTTCTTCCTGGCTCCGGGAGTAGATGAGTATATCGTCAATAAACACAATGACGAACTGATCTAGATAGGGTTGGAACACCCGATTCATCAAACTCATGAAGACAGCCGGGGCGTTCGTCACACCGAACGGCATCACTAAGAACTCGTAGTGCCCATACCGAGTCCGAATTGCTGTCTTTTTACATCCTCCTCCCTGACCCGTATCTTGTGGTACCCGGATCTCAAATCAATCTTGCTATACAGCTTCGTACCTTGCAACTGATCAAATAAATCATCAATCCTCGGGAGAGGATACTTGTTCTTTACCGTGGCCTTATTCAATTGCCTGTAGTCGATGCACAACGCATCGAACCATCCTTCTTCTTCACAAAAAGAACCGGTACGCCCCAAGGCGATACGTTAGGGCGTATATATCCTTTATCAAGGAGCTCCTGTAACTGCTCCTTCAATTCCCTCAACTCCGCCGGTGCCATCCGGTAAGGTGCACGAGAGATAGCGGATGTCCCCGGTAATAACTCAATCCCAAACTCGACTTCCCTAGCCGGTGGGAATCCTGGAATCTCCTCCGGGAACACATCGGCAAATTCCGCTACCACTGGTATATCCTCAACTCTTAACTCTTTGCTCTTTCCCGACGTGTCCACGGCATAGATGATATAACCCGTGTGTCCACGTTCCAATAATTGGGACATTTTAATTGCCGAAATCAACGAAATCTTCGCACGAGAACCGTTGCCATAGAAAATCCACTGAACTCCCAAATGAGATCTAAACCGTACTGTCCTTTGTCGACAATCTACCACCGCCTGATATCTGTTCAGAATGTCGATGCCCACAATGCAGTCGAAATCTGACATACTCAAAACAATCAAATCTGTCTTTATCTCATTGCCCTCAAAATAAATGAGGCATTCCATCATAAACTGACCCGCAACAACTTTCTTTCCGGTGGTGTCGAGACCAATAGAGACGTGGGTAACGGAGACATGCACATATGATGTCTCGCCACAAAATCTGCAGACACAAAGGAGTGCGAAGCACCTGTGTCTATCAAAATAAAGGCGGAATATGTAAATAGAAGGCACGTACCAGCTATCACCTCTTCTGGAGCTGCATCGGCCTGCTCCGTGGTCAACGCATAGACCTGTCCCTGAGGTGGCCCCATCGCCTGTCCTCCCATCTGTCGAGGCACCATCGGCGGCCTCTGATGTACTGTCCCGGTAGAAAACCTCCCTATGCCTCCTCTAAGATCCACCTGACCATCACCATTCTGACAGAACCGAGATATGTGGCCCATCTTGCCGTACAGTCTCGCATGTGATGTGGTCCTCCACAAAAGTGACACTTCACCACTCCACTCCTACTCGCTTGAGTCTGCCCTCTGTTGCTAGGCGCACCACCCCCCCGGTTATCCATTCGTCTCCCACCAAACCGAGAAGATGAGGAAGAAGCCCCACGAGGTTTAAATGATTCTCCTCGTGGCCTCAGATTATTAGACACTGGCCTCGGTGGTGGGACTTGTGGGGGTGCAACGTCCGGGTAAGCACCGACTCCAATTTCTGCTATCTCCGCTCTAGTGAGAGCATCATCAAAAGAAGTGGGGTTGTTGGAGATAACCCGATCAAAAAGTTCCGATCGTAGCCCCTTTAGAAAGTGCCTCATCTTGGCATGCCCTTTTGTTGCAATGTGGGGAACATACCTCAACAATGTGAGTAATGCATGGCATAGTCCGAGACTGACATGCTCCCCTGTTTCAGGCTCGTGAATTCATCCTCCTTTGTTTGCCTAGCCGCCACAGAAAAGTATCGGTTTAGAAACCGAGTCCGAAATAAAGTCCAGTCAATCACCATACCCTGAGCTCTCAGTTCCATCACCGTCGTCTTCCACCACATAGAAGACTTCTTTGCCAGTTGGAACTCCGCCAACCTCAGCCACGCTGTCCTAGCACAAGGAGCGGACACAAATATTTTCTCTAATCTCTCGAGCCACTCCTCAGCTTCTTCTCCTGTCTCCGTCCCCTCAAACATGGGCGGGTGGAAAGTTAGGAACTGACTCAGACTAAGCTCCCCTGGTAAAAGCAACCGAGCTACCGGCTCTACGCCCACAACAGGTGGAGGTAAAGGATTTGCCTGACCAACGCTAGCGTTCACGCTTCCAACATCACCCACCCCTTCATTGAGGTTCTCCACATTCATATCCGCCATGCTGTAATTCAAAGGTTAACAACAATTCCCAAACAATATATATGTTATGCCATTAGACAACATGAACGATAATAAGCATGTTAGTATAACAATTTATACACCAACATATACTACATGCATAAACATGCCCAAATGTAAACACCTAGCCAACCATGCTAAGGCTACCCTTCACTCATTCCCGGGTTATCTAACCACTGTTCTGATACCACTAATGTAAGGACCCTAGTTCCTTAAGTGCGGATTAAAGGCGTAAATAAAAATTTCCATGCATAAACAGAGTATAAAGGTTGTGTTGATGCCCTGAGCTATTAAATTACAGTGCCAAAATAAAGTTCTAAAAGGGATTAGTTACATTCCCAACCAATGAATGCTAATCCTATAGCTTTACACTACTCCTAGAGTAGAGCCTATACAAAATAATTAAGCCTGCTATGCCAAAAGCACTCCTCACTGGCTCACCGCATCAACCCGCCTTAGCCCGTCCGCCCAAAAGTACCTACGGGAACAACCCCAAACCATGAGCATGTATATAAATCATATTCATAATAATATGATCATAATTCAATGCATAAAATCATAAATGCAATTCACTTCCTGTATTTAACACATTTAAAAGCTCCCTTGGTTGTCCCTGTAACACATCATAACCAATAGATTATATTACCAATAATGTATTTCATGACATGCACCGATTTCCGTATATTCCGTGTTCAATTCCAAAGTCTTATTATATCAGTGGCATAATACCCCTCGCGTTAACATGACAGCGAAAATACCCCTCGCTTAGACAATACCAGCGGCACTAATATCCCCCGCTATAAACATGACAGCGGTCGTGTTCTTCGCTTCATATTAGCGGGAAATATTCTCTCATTGCTACGGTATGACAACGGCAAGTATTCACATCGCTACGCCACTGGCGGCAAGTATTCTCCATCACTGGAATATAAATCCCGACTCACAATCATATGTAACAATGCATCCAATATACACATGCAACCAAAATGCATGACCAAACCATGTATGCAATCCATGATGCATAAACAAGACCCCATATGCAACCACAATGCATAATCAATTCCATGTGTACAACCATAATGCATTACCAATTCAAAGCGTAATAAATACGTTTTACCGTCCGATGCCCGTACGTCTCACTACGTACCTTAGTTCCAAAAGTGGAGATGTCGTGGGACTTTATCTCCTTTGTTGTGTGGCTACCTAGGATGGTTCTACACCATTATATGAATCCATGTTAGAAGCCAATAAATGAACCATTACCAAAAATATCATCATTTAGAACAAAATCCCAAAACCCACATTTTTATGCCTTGCGATCGATCGGTCCCCAAGCCCCGATCGATCGCTAAGTGAAGAAAAAATAGGCATCCAAGTACTGCCTCCACCGATCGATCAAAACATTTTATCGATCAATCGAGACATCACACCAAAGGGATGTAAAGGTGTGTGCAAGTGGCTCCCTTGCCATGTTATGGGATTTAAATGTTCATCTAAACAAAAGCATGGTGTATAGAATACCCCAACATGATATTTTAAAAGCATTTTACCACAATGCATCAAAATCCCTATTAAAATCATGCTTTACCAAATAAACACAACCCACTTCATTTAAGCCATTAAAATACCCAAACACCCAACATGCATAACATGCACCCTGAAATGCTCTACCGGGTCACGCCTACCATGTGACAAGCATTTCACCAAGATAATTAGTCCCAACACATATATTAATTATCACCATGAAATCACATAACATAATTGATGCCCAAATTGCATATAATTATTTCGGGGATATCACAACAGTAGACTCAGTTGTAGTTAATCTTTCAAGATTACAGTAGTAGTTCTTTTATGCTCTTGCTGAAACTTCAGAGTATAATAATGAAATGATTAGCTTTGATGTTGATGTTTTTCTTGTGTTTGATCCGATGGTTCAGCTAACCACTTCATTTTTCACTTGGATGTATTTATAGACTCAGTGGTCTTGTATTTATAGACTCAGTGGTCTAACGGCATCCTATATTTAGAAGAGATCATTTTCATGTCTTCATTCCAAATTCTGATTGTCTTCTTTCCTATTTTGTTATGCAGTGGCTCTTTTATTCTGATGCTAATGGTGGCAGAGCTAGCAAGGTGCGGTGCTCTGTTGTACCTGTAAGGACCCCAAGCCCTTAAAACCTTGATTAGTGTATTAACCACTATGTGTGGTACATGCTTTCTATAAAATGTCAATCGGGAAGCTCTGATGATACTTAATCATTTCCTGTCAATAAAAGACTCATATGTTTGCCCTTTACCAACCCCTTGGTGCCACTTTTCACATTGTAAACTTTTACAAAAATTTGGGCAGAGTCTCCCCATAAATAGAGCTATCCCAAAACAGAGTACAACACATAACAAAATTCCCGGCCAGGGAACACATAATACTCAACAGAAAGCAGTAATACAAGTAGATTCCCAGCCAGGGAAGACACCACACATACGTCAACAAAAGTGGGTTCCAACACCCACATAATACACCAATGACTCTCATATCATTCTAGCAATTCAACCTAATTGCATGCAACCTTAAATGAAAGAGAGAAAGGCTCATGCCTTTATATACAATCCATATACAAGTATAATCGTGCTCACATGCGAGCATCATGAATATGAATATGTATAAATCCTCAGGTGTATATATAGGTACTCTATACGATACCGTGCTCCATCAAGCCCTGGTACCACGATCCTGGGAGTACCTCAAATCAACAGCTCGAGCTCAGCTCCATAGCCATCGATGTACCTGTCCACCTGTCCCAACAGAGACAGCCCCCAACGGGGTGAGCATACCAATACACAAAATCCCATAATCATAATAATGAAATTCATAATTTACAACAAAGGTAAATGCTAATGAATTTAAATGATACTCCCTGGATGGCAACATCCTCATCCGGGATTCCGTGTACTGTCCCTGTTCTCACAACATCAAACTCATCAAATCTCATAAATCAGTAAATCAACACATTGATTTACATATCGCATGCCTGATTCTCAAATACCAAGAATGAATGATTCCAAGTTCATATACATGCAAAAATAGATATATCAATATCTAATATGGATTTCATAACCTTGCTTTCCATTATACTTAGACATCTCATATGTCTTATAATGAAAACATGAGTCTATGAACCTAGACATCTCAAATGTCTCATAATGAATACATGATTCTACGAACCTAGACATCTCAAATGTCTTACGAAGAATGCATGATTCTACAAACCTAGACATCTCAAATGTCTCATAATATAGTCATATAAACCCAGTACCCCATATATCATGCAAGAGTCATCCTACTCTAGTGTCACGCACGCTACAAGCGGCGATATCAAGATTTGGGTCATTCCTTGGCTATATCAACATATATGTATAACCATACGCAAAACATTCAATGCAATCAAAAACACCTTATGCATTTCACATATATATAGTAATGCTCGTACGTCGCACGTACCTTAAATCTCCGAAGTCCGAGCCAAGCCTTGCTCGAGTTCCATGCCCCGAGGAATGATGTGCTAACACGATAAACAATTCACCATTATTTACGAACATGTAACCTATGTTCAAGCACACCCATATCCCTCACAACATTGTCAATACACGACAATTATCCTCTTAAAAGACCCGGGGCAGGGTACATGCAGGGAAGGAATAAATGAGACAATCGAAATTTGTTCAAGAATGCCCTACAAAAATCGAACCTCAATCTCACAATTTCGAACCCAATAATTCCATAATTCATCTAAAATGTGAATTAATCAATCCATAGCATGAATAATCATCCTACATGCCAAACCCCCAAATTTGAAATCCAAATCCCTAAAATTCGAAACCCAAGAAGCATCATAATGCATCTACAACATGAATTTATCAATCCATAACAAGAATCACCACAACCCTTCCAAAACCCCCAAATTCGAACCCACTTCAAGCATACAACCAAAATTTCGAACCAATCCCACCAACAACAATAATCCGAACAAATCGAACACAAAAATGGCAGGGAATTGCACGAAAATAACGAAAAAGGGGTTAGGATGATTACCCAAACGAAAACGGAAGAAAAATCGACCAAAATCGATAAACCCTAGAATTTGGGGATCGCCGCTCTTTCTCAAAATTCGACCTCAAATCGCGATGAAACTTCGAATTGATGGAGGGGAAAGAAGCGCCTCGTCGAGACGAAGACGGTGATAGGTCGCACGCGCCGATCGGCGGCCGGACGGCGGCTGGCGGAGCGCCTGAAACGGCGGGGCAGGGGAGGTGACGGGAATCGCATGCGGGGAGAGAGGGAAAAATGAGGGCTGAAATGAAATTATGTCTAAAATTTGGGTTTAAATGGTATTTATAGCAAAAATACCCCGAAAAATTAATAGCCCCACAAATACATCATGATTCCTTAAAAATCATCTGTTTTCAAAAACTCTCTCTCTAACTCCAAAATCCCCTACCGGTGCTCACCCAGCACCCGAGATCCCGAGACACATTAAAAACCCAACTCTTAGGTTTTACACCGTAATGTGAATACAATCTCAACCTCTGGATCCAACGATCCCAACTGCCCAAATAAACGAGCCCAGAAGGCCCAACACCTCGATTAAATCCCAAATCGCCACGTAAAACCACTTTAGGGATTATTAATACTCCGGGATTAACACCTATAATCCCTGGTCATCACAATATCCCCCACTAAAAGAATTTCGTCCTCGAAATTAGCACTGGTGTATCACGTAACACCCAGGCTACACAACAACATGAAGCCATAACATCGATTCCTGACCATATCAGAATCGTATTAATAAACGCGAGGATACTTACCTCTCATCTAATCTCTGAAACAGAGCGACATACCATAACCAACATAACACCCAAGAGGTAAAACGTACCTCGATGCGGGTCATCCCAAAAGTCAGTCCCTCATGACTGCGAATCAACTGATACTTACGACTGTAGATCAGACAGTCATCCTTCGTTCTAATACAACAGTACGAACACATCCCGAATGACACCTCAACCGTAAGAACGTTGACCTCGTGTCAAACTCTGGAGTGGAATAGACTTCCAAATCCATCATAACGTCAAAGAGCGTCAGCACAACTCAACGCTAACAGTCCAAAAGCAGTTAGTCAACTGAAACTGCAAGGATTCGAATCGCTCTTGATTCTATCGAAGATATCATCCAATGATATTTTTATCAAGACTCACGATGTCTAACATACATCGTTACGAAGGAAACACTAGTACAACCACGGTGTACACATACCAAACCTGGTTTCCACTTTCAAACTTCCTCCATCGAAGGAGTAGTCGCCTCATTGCAACTTAATTTGGGCAACTCACGGCCACAAATTAAAACAAAAGACATCTCACAAGATGTCCACTTACGGATGTTCCAAGAATCACGTCCTGATCATAAATAACAACCGAGACTCCGCAGAGTTTAAAATTCTTAAGGGGCATGCAATAAACCCATTGCATCCTCAACGCTTGTGTCGTCAGCGACACTCAACCAATCCGAAATCCTGCCATCCCTTGAAAATCCTCGGATTTAACAATCCAAACTTGGGAAGGCTGTCGCATAACTCGAAGGAAAACACCAACAAGGGAAGTACCTTAACCCTCACAAGAAAATCCCTCCTCAAGGGAGTCAACTAACTTCACGATTATCCCTCAATCATCGTGCCATGGAGATTCCCAATCTCAAGGTGTTCCATATCTCTCATCAGAGATTTAACCATCCAAAAAATAGCATAACTCTATGCTTAACAGAGAGGAAATCAATAACTGGCATCCGTATACTCACCGGTATACCTGCCTAAGCACTGATGTCGCATGCATACTCAATGCACTCGGCTCGGGTATCTACCACATATCCCTAAGCCCCAAACACAACCGTCAATTCTGAGTCATTCCTTACTCAGTGGAGGATGAAAATCGACGATTAACAATACACGGTGTGATTCCCAAGATCAACACCACTTGCACCAACTTACCGAATCTTTCAAGATTCCCAAATAGGTATAATACTACCTCCTTCCTCGCAAGGGAAATGCCATCGAACTCGAGATCCACAAGTCTCGAACCATCGTTCGGAAAAACTGGATATAATAACACCCATTGTATCCCAATACACGGGTTCCTTTAGATTGAGTCAATAACAACCTGATGACTCTCTTGTTGGTACTCCAACATCCTGAGCTGTCCCAGACAAGTCTCCAAGATTTAAACATAAACGTATACACGTTTCAGCGAGGCACGCACAACCTCAAATGATGTGGTGACTACTAGAGTCCACCACGATCCACATCGCATCACCTTACGATTTGCCAAACTTGGTTCCTACGAGCAGTGTAACGGCTCTAGCAAGCCCATCATGGTGCTACACACACGCGGCAGACAACCTAGTCTCTGCCTCTTTAGGTTTACCTCAAACCTACCAATAAGACGGACGTTCCACATGGTATAACATACTATGGGAGGAAAACTCAATAGAGTAGTGGGTCTTTATCCAACATTCCTCAATGCCGATACACCCTGGACACTCCAATGTCCCTATGTACTTAACATAACCTGATCCTACTCCCTTAGGACCCATCCTACACCCTCAAGGGTGGTGTGATCATGTCCACCACATGTCACATCGACAGAAAGCGAGTACTTTCCTCCATGATTACTCCTGTCGTCAAATCACATGGCCAAAAGCCATTCCAACGAGCATACCTCAAGGGTATCACCACTCGTAAAATGATCCCCCAATCGTAAGCTGCGGTACAATCACACGTACAGCGCATCCAACCATTCCTCGAGCAACCCGCTCGGTATAAGGGTCACGTCCATCGGTGTCGCACACACCACCTTGTGCTCGGTACTGGCACCCAAGGCATACCACTGAATACGTATACTCAACGCATCGATCATCGTAACGATGATGCATGTCTAATAAGACATCTCCTACACCATCGTCATCGTCATCCCGTGACGACACATGCCAACTCATGGCATCTAAAACATTGCCCACTAGTGACGATACATGTACCTCAGCGTATGTCATCCACTATCATGCTAGTAAAATAGGCATAATAAAACATGTATATCAATGCATGCCAGCTACAATAAAGCTAATAAAATAGCAATATCTCATACCTCATCGCTAGTGATATAGCGTCATACCTGTCTCCGTCGCTCAATAATAGTGCGTAATCAGCACCCATCGCTCGAAGGCGGCAAAATCCTGTGCTGAGTACATAGCGGCAAAATCCCTCGCTATAGAATCGACGGCATGACACCTCGTCATATAATAAGTGGCATGAAACCTCGCTATACACCTGAGTATGAATCATCGTCCACATAGTAGCGGAAAGAGGCATCGCTATCAATACACCTGGCGGAATGAACCATCGCCAATAGATATAGCGGAATGAACCATCGCTATAAATACTCCTGGCGGAATGAACCATCGCCAATCAATATAGCGGAATGAACCATCGCTATCAATACACCTGGCGGAATGAACCATCGCCAATAGATATAGCGGAATGAACCGTCGCTATAAATACACCTGGCGGAATGAACCATCGCCAATAGATATAGCGGAATGAACCGTCGCTATAAACCGTGTCCTCATAGAGAAATGAATATAAATCGACACAGCGGGACACATCACCGCTATCATCCGTGTCATCACATAGGAATGAATCATCATCCTAACAAGCGGCATCTCATCCTCGCTTCTTCATACAAGCGGTATCTCATCCTCGCTTCGTATGGCATACCCCGCCTCCATGTGCAAGCGAGCATCCCTGCCCGCTCCACATTTTTAGCGGTACAAGCATAAGCTTCTTCATACAAGCGGTATATCATCCTCGCTTCGTATGGAATACCCCGCCTCCATGTGCAAGCGAGCATCCCCGCCCGCTCCACATTTTTAGCGGTCAAGTATAAGTATAAAAATTCTCACTGTCATAAGCAGGACTCCTGGAATGCATAATCATCATTCCTTTTTATACTCCATATTTCCTGTAACCTGCAACCATCAGGGTTAACAACAATAGCCATATACGCTATGCATCCACATTCAATTCATAATAAAAACACATTATGAGAATGTATGGTTTCACAAATAAATGTCATGATATCCTTCTTTAAATCCTTATTTCATCCTGAGCCCTTATCATTAGTACATTTTAATGCTTCTTGCTACTCCAGGAAAGCGGAATTCTTCCTCGCTTCCACTGGACTTTAGCGTTGCTACTCCATGTAAGCGGAACTCTTCATCGCTTCCAATGGACTTTAGCGTTGCTACTCCATATAAGCGGGACTCTTCATCGCTTCATATGGACTTTAGCATAAGCCATTAAAATCCTTACTAAGATAACTTTGACTCAAGACATGCATATGCAAAAACAATGCACAATAACATATATCATAACCTCAATGCACCACTTTGCATTCATCATGTGTCAACAAGACAACGTAAAATACATGTTACCTCGGAAATATCCCTTTATCTGATTTTCTTAAAACCAGCTTCCTTGGCACATAACACACGGAGTGCCAGACATCCCCATAAATGTCATCCTATCGTGTTCCACACGATTCCTGCAACCACAATGGTTAGCAATACCACTTTTCATATCATAATAGCACATAAACAATTTGCTATGTCATACAACATTAATGCCATCATGCATAAATATGTGCTATCAATAACTTCCTAGGCCCTTAACAGCCCCAATGAGCAACCACTGCTCTGATACCACTAATGTAAGGACCCCAAGCCCTTAAAACCTTGATTAGTGTATTAACCACTATGTGTGGTACATGCTTTCTATAAAATGTCAATCGGGAAGCTCTGATGATACTTAATCATTTCCTGTCAATAAAAGACTCATATGTTTGCCCTTTACCAACCCCTTGGTGCCACTTTTCACATTGTAAACTTTTACAAAAATTTGGGCAGAGTCTCCCCATAAATAGAGCTATCCCAAAACAGAGTACAACACATAACAAAATTCCCGGCCAGGGAACACATAATACTCAACAGAAAGCAGTAATACAAGTAGATTCCCAGCCAGGGAAGACACCACACATACGTCAACAAAAGTGGGTTCCAACACCCACATAATACACCAATGACTCTCATATCATTCTAGCAATTCAACCTAATTGCATGCAACCTTAAATGAAAGAGAGAAAGGCTCATGCCTTTATATACAATCCATATACAAGTATAATCGTGCTCACATGCGAGCATCATGAATATGAATATGTATAAATCCTCAGGTGTATATATAGGTACTCTATACGATACCGTGCTCCATCAAGCCCTGGTACCACGATCCTGGGAGTACCTCAAATCAACAGCTCGAGCTCAGCTCCATAGCCATCGATGTACCTGTCCACCTGTCCCAACAGAGACAGCCCCCAACGGGGTGAGCATACCAATACACAAAATCCCATAATCATAATAATGAAATTCATAATTTACAACAAAGGTAAATGCTAATGAATTTAAATGATACTCCCTGGATGGCAACATCCTCATCCGGGATTCCGTGTACTGTCCCTGTTCTCACAACATCAAACTCATCAAATCTCATAAATCAGTAAATCAACACATTGATTTACATATCGCATGCCTGATTCTCAAATACCAAGAATGAATGATTCCAAGTTCATATACATGCAAAAATAGATATATCAATATCTAATATGGATTTCATAACCTTGCTTTCCATTATACTTAGACATCTCATATGTCTTATAATGAAAACATGAGTCTATGAACCTAGACATCTCAAATGTCTCATAATGAATACATGATTCTACGAACCTAGACATCTCAAATGTCTTACGAAGAATGCATGATTCTACAAACCTAGACATCTCAAATGTCTCATAATATAGTCATATAAACCCAGTACCCCATATATCATGCAAGAGTCATCCTACTCTAGTGTCACGCACGCTACAAGCGGCGATATCAAGATTTGGGTCATTCCTTGGCTATATCAACATATATGTATAACCATACGCAAAACATTCAATGCAATCAAAAACACCTTATGCATTTCACATATATATAGTAATGCTCGTACGTCGCACGTACCTTAAATCTCCGAAGTCCGAGCCAAGCCTTGCTCGAGTTCCATGCCCCGAGGAATGATGTGCTAACACGATAAACAATTCACCATTATTTACGAACATGTAACCTATGTTCAAGCACACCCATATCCCTCACAACATTGTCAATACACGACAATTATCCTCTTAAAAGACCCGGGGCAGGGTACATGCAGGGAAGGAATAAATGAGACAATCGAAATTTGTTCAAGAATGCCCTACAAAAATCGAACCTCAATCTCACAATTTCGAACCCAATAATTCCATAATTCATCTAAAATGTGAATTAATCAATCCATAGCATGAATAATCATCCTACATGCCAAACCCCCAAATTTGAAATCCAAATCCCTAAAATTCGAAACCCAAGAAGCATCATAATGCATCTACAACATGAATTTATCAATCCATAACAAGAATCACCACAACCCTTCCAAAACCCCCAAATTCGAACCCACTTCAAGCATACAACCAAAATTTCGAACCAATCCCACCAACAACAATAATCCGAACAAATCGAACACAAAAATGGCAGGGAATTGCACGAAAATAACGAAAAAGGGGTTAGGATGATTACCCAAACGAAAACGGAAGAAAAATCGACCAAAATCGATAAACCCTAGAATTTGGGGATCGCCGCTCTTTCTCAAAATTCGACCTCAAATCGCGATGAAACTTCGAATTGATGGAGGGGAAAGAAGCGCCTCGTCGAGACGAAGACGGTGATAGGTCGCACGCGCCGATCGGCGGCCGGACGGCGGCTGGCGGAGCGCCTGAAACGGCGGGGCAGGGGAGGTGACGGGAATCGCATGCGGGGAGAGAGGGAAAAATGAGGGCTGAAATGAAATTATGTCTAAAATTTGGGTTTAAATGGTATTTATAGCAAAAATACCCCGAAAAATTAATAGCCCCACAAATACATCATGATTCCTTAAAAATCATCTGTTTTCAAAAACTCTCTCTCTAACTCCAAAATCCCCTACCGGTGCTCACCCAGCACCCGAGATCCCGAGACACATTAAAAACCCAACTCTTAGGTTTTACACCGTAATGTGAATACAATCTCAACCTCTGGATCCAACGATCCCAACTGCCCAAATAAACGAGCCCAGAAGGCCCAACACCTCGATTAAATCCCAAATCGCCACGTAAAACCACTTTAGGGATTATTAATACTCCGGGATTAACACCTATAATCCCTGGTCATCACAGTACCTTTGTCAGAATAGTTGTACTTGTTTTGTCTTGTTGTATTGTGCACTTACTGGATAGTTAGACGTCTGCTGGTTTTCTTAATTCAAATGATTGTTCATTCTTCTGTACTCATTAGATGTCTTTGTTCAGTAGATGTCTGTATCTGGTAGATGTTTGTATCCGGTAGATGTCCTTCCGGTAGATGTCCATCCAGTGATATCTATCCAGTAGATGTCCATCCGATAGATGTTCATCCGATAGATGTTCGTCCAGTAGATGTTCGTCCGGTAGATGTCCATCCAGTAGATGTCTGTCCAGTAGATGTCCATCCGGTAGATGTCTTATAATCACCAAAACTTAGAAATGTTTTCCCAATAATTTCCCCTTTTTTGGTGATGACAAAACTTAGTACTGGAGACTCTTGCTTGATTATATTGAACAACAACTTCTGTTAAGACTTAGAAACAAAACAACGTAGACTTGTAATTTGTTAGATAGATAAGCATATTACAAGTAGTAATCAAACTGAGTATTTAAAAGAATGTCATTTTTATTTAAAATGAATTCTGATTACATCGTACATCTTACAAATCTTTCAGCAAACCTATTTCTACAATTTATTCAACTGGGTAAAGGCAACTTGAGAAACATAGCCAGTATGTAATGATCCGAGCCAGCTAGTTTCAGAGTTGTTGACAAAGGGAGGGGGAGAGAAAGTCCATACAGAGAGGCTTAGAACAAAAGAAAACCTAGAAAACCAACTTTATCTTCAAAGTAGTCCTCTGTTCATTTATCAAGGTCTCTGTATTTAATGAAAATTCTCTGTCTTCCCCATTTTTGTCATCAGCACCCAGGCATCTGCTGCCCAAATTCCAGGCTGGTGGAGAAGCACTTGGTCCAGGAAGCTGGAGCTAGCATAGATGAGTGGTTAGATAAGTAATCAACCCATGTAAAGTTGATTTAGATAAGTAATGAACCCATGAAGAATCGATGCAGAGAAGTTGCAAGACCTGTAATGAACTAGTTAAGTTAAGCATGTTTGGTGAGTTTAGTAGGAGGAACTAGCATGCTATTTATAGTGAAAAATTAGCAAGTTGCAGTATGAGATGCCATGTCATGCGGAAAGTAGTGCAGATAAAGGTAGATAAGAATTGACAGAATAATGAAGATTGATAATAAACAGATAATTGTTAACAGTAGAAGACAAAAAAAATGTTACTAATTTTGCCCGAGCAATGCTTGGAGTAGTCACGGGTGGAAGAAGGTGTGCCAGCAGAAGGTTGTCATGGACTGTGGGACCGTTGCTGGGAGGGAGGTCTTAACCGACTTGACTCATCAGCTGCAGCAGAGGATCGTTGAGTTGGATCCGGTTCTCGTCTGTGCAAGAGAGCTGGTCTGCTGGGCTCCAGTAGGCGTTTAGTAGTTTGAGGAACAGCTGATAGACTGTTGCTCAAATCCTATATCTGTGAAGCGAAAGCCACCTGCATATTAGCCAGCTGATCGGAGAGTGCTTTCTTGGCATCCTCAATTTTGTCTTCAAGTGTCAGTGAGGTGGCAGTATGAAGAGATTCATTTTGCTGGGTAATCTGAAAACGAGCCTGCCCTATCCGAGAGAAGGAATCAGCAAAAGCATTCACAACAAAAGTTTGGAGCCTGGTTACGGTAGTCGTCAGATTGCTTAGGTCACGATACACCTGCTGAAACTGGGAGTCGGTATGCTGCTGGTGGCCCCCATTGATAAGGCTAGCAGTGCGTACTTCTTGATTCAGCTTGTTTACATCACTGGCTAGCTCAGAGATTACATTAGACAGATGCCCCAGTTGATCAGCAATACTAGGAGGTCCTTCAAGAGGAATGTGAGTGGAAATCGAAGAAATCCTCTGAGGATCATGTTCCAATGATTGATCCAGGGCATCCGTTTGAGTTTCAGCATTTGTGGTGACGACGATGAGAGGACCCTCAATATCAGCAGTGGTCAAAATAGCAGTAGCTTCAGTGGGTGGTGCAGCAAGGATGGCGATATCAATGGCCTCCATGCCAGTAGCAGCGTGCTCCAGCTCAGCTGCAGAGGACGAAGTACGATCAGCAGAGTTTGGTGAAGACTCGCTACGGTCATCATTATCTGAGGAGAGGTGACTTGATGAACCACAGTCTGTATAACAGTGTCAACATTAATAGGATCCACATCCAGCACTTGTAAAGGTTGATCACTGACAGAACCTGGAGCAGATGTGTTAAGCGGGTCAGGGGTAGGAGCGGTTTGAGTAGGATCGACCACAGAGACTTCAGGTGGGGCGGTAGGAACTATGTCCAAGTCAGTAGGTGTTGGGCTGTCATCTCTTGGTAAAGCAGAGCAAGAGTAGACCTGTTAAGATTCTGAGATCATGAAGAGCATGCTCAGCCATATCAAGCTTGGGTCCTAATGCATTTAGAACAACCCGATCATGATTTGTTGTGCCAGAGTCAATGTTATACTGCTGGAGCCTCGAATGAACAAGAGCTTGAAGTTCTCCAAATTCATCATGCAGAAGAGATCACGAAGCTTCAAACTCTTCTCAGTATCAGTGAGCTGAAGGTAGGCTAGGATGAGATTCTCATCTAGCCGTGCCTGTTCAAGAATGGGAGAGAATTCATCAAAGCGAATTTTTAGACGCGCCGCCACCCATCGATCAAATATTCCAAGTTGTGGTTGCAGCTTGGCTTCTACTTCATCCATGACCATTTGAATTTCAAACCCAACTGGGTGGACACTGGTCCCATAACTGCTTTGCCATTTCCGGTGGTAGTGTCCTTAAGGTGACAATAAGGACAGGTAGACTTTGGTTTCCTGAAACTGAAAGAGCCAGGTACTTGTTGAGAACTCACAAGTTTGGAGGAGTGGTCAGTTGGAGCGGCTGGTTCAGTTAGTACCATGGCCAAAGAGGCAGCTGATGCAGCTGGTTCCTCTGGTGGAGGATTTACGGGACTTGTCTCCCTAGAAGTGGTGGTAACCGCTGCCGGAGCTGCAGTAGAGATGGTGCCAGCAGCAGTTGAAGTAGTAGCAATAACTTGCTGCTTGAGGACAGTAGGAGCCCCTTTTCTGGTTCGTGGCCTTTTAGGAGGGGGAGGAGGTGATGACTCAGCAGACTCATATATCGTCTGTTCATAGTCACTTACAACTTGAGTTGTCCGCCGCTTCATCAGACCAACTTCTCTACCAACTCGTTGAAGGTGAATCTAGAGGTATTTGGCAGTGACAAGCTTCCCTGGATGAAGAGTGGATAAAGCCCGCCTTAATATGTTTACTGTCAAAGATGTGGCTGAGAGGAAGAGCAAAACCCGATTGACCCTTCCCTGATGTTACTAGTCCGATAAGAACCTGAAACAGAACGACTGACCAATTTACATCTAACCCTTTGACAATGGCACTCATAACATCAAACTTCTCTGGGGTGATGACATCAAAAGATCCATCTTTGCACAGGAGACCTTTGGAGATGACATCAGCCAGTTGGGGGAAATGATTCTTCATTAAAATCTTTTTAAAGGGGGGACGTCGCAGACGAGCGTCAGAGTCTGAGAAGATGGTGCTCATTTCTTCCCGAGTAGCCATTGAAATGGTGGAGAAGTCAGTGAGTCCATTAGAAGGAAGACATAAGTGGGTGGCAAAGTCCAGTTGAGTAATGGTGACAAGCTGACTAGAGATGGACGCCACCACTGAGTCGTCTACAATTTTGGCACTGGCGAAGAATTCTTGGAGAGCTTCTTTGTAGAATGTAGGAGCTTGACTAAGTATGACCAAAAGTCCAGAGGTATCCAGTTTTTGAAAAACTTCTTTGATGTCTTCATCAGAGTTGGTGGAAATTGAATGAAATCCACGTGAATAGCATTTGTGACGAAGCTGGGCTGGGTATTCTTTTTTGACATTTTGGTGTAGATACAAAGAATCAGATGACCAGATGACCTAAAGAGTAATAGTTTCTGGGAAGAATGTTAGCGCAGTACGTTTGGAAAATATACAAGTAAGAGAAAAATGAGAATGATAAAGGAGGTGAAAGAAAGAGTAGATGTAACGCCGTACTGTAGATGAGCGGACACATGGATACGTGACGGTCATCTAACGATTTAAAAAAATAAATAAAAGGACAAGATTTGGGCGGGATTGAATAATTTATTTTTATATAAAATTAAATTTGAATTCCAAAGTTCCAGTAGGTTAATAGTTATCGAAGGTTATTGTCAGCAAAGCATACTTGATAAAGTCTGCTGATATGTAGAGTCCTACTGGTAAGGTAACATCTACTGGTATGTAGAGTCCTACTGGTAAGGTAACGTCTACTGCAGCAGACTATTGTTTTACCAGCTAAGCTTCAATAGACTTTTTGTTAGTTCCGGATTTTAAAGATGTCAAAACAAATCAGATCGGATCGATGGAAATCAGACTGACCAGATCGATCGCTCAAAACAGATCAAGATGATATGGTATATCGCAAATCAGATCGGATCGATGGAATCAGCCTGACCAGATCGAAGCTTCAGATCGATTTCAACCATATCAGATCAGAGCAGTCAAGGCTGAATAAGAATTGCTCTTCAGTCCGAATCATTAACGGTTATTTATTGAAGCATTTAATGTTGCAATTAATGCTGAAAAAGACCAAGGACTGAAGATTACCATAAAAGGTAAAAAGACAAAGAAGAGCTTACCTGACAGTCGCCGAAAGCATGAACCAGAATGGCAAGCACCTTAAAGAAGAAGACTGTAGCTTACTCAGAGTTTAAGCAGAGTCAAGAGTTGCACATTAAGGGAAATAATATCGTTGGTACATGCAACTATATAAGAATGCAACATAATAGCTCAAGTAAAAGGAGGCTGATCAATCGAAAAACGCAAAAGAAAGCAAAACAGCACAAGCTTACAAGCTCGGACTTTTTCGAGCTAAAAATCTTCATAAGCACAAGCATATTGTAATATTTGATCACATTAGGATCATTGTGCATAGACTAATTTAGTCTATCTTGTGTATTCTGTACTGAGATATAGAAGTGAGAATCAATTGTAATTGTCAGACAGAGTGTGTCTGAACAGATCGAGAGACTAGGAGTTTCAGTCTGGTAGTGAGGTAAATCCAGCTGAATCGGGTTTGTACAACAGGATTGTATAAATCAAAGTCTTCTAGTGGAATCCTTCCTTAATTGGAAGAAGGGGAGACGTAAAAGGATTACACCACCTTCGAACTTCCAGCAACATATTCCGTGTTTTATCATTCTGCATTCGCTTTACTATTCAAGCCATCGGGCCGTTCTTACTAATCTAAGAACAGACCGTTCCGCACTAAAATATTCAGTGGTCTGTTCTGCAGAAGAGTTGATTAAAAAACATATTTCCTTCACTAAACCGAAAGAAATCACAAGGGATTAATTTTTAATAGGAGTGTTCATTCACCCCCCCCCCCTAAACACTCCGGACCGATCCTAACAAGTGGTATCAGAGCCAGGTTGTCTTAATCATCACAAAGACACTTGAGCTGATGGCATCATTCAACAAAATTCCTATGTTCTCAAAAGAAGACTGTGATGATTGGAGAATCAGAATGCAAGCTCATCTGGCAGCATAGGATGTAAGGACCCTAATCCTTAAGTGCGGAATCAAGGCATAATAGAGCTAAAATAAACAAATCAGAGTCTAAAAGAACATGTTGAGTCTATGAGCTTAAGCATTACATGCCAAAAATAAGGACTACCCAATGGATTAATTACATTCCAATCAAAAGAATGTGTGCAACTATAGTTTTATACTACTCCTAGAGTAGATACTATCCAAAATAATCCTGTCCTTTCATCCTCAATAGAATGCTCGTCAAGCTCACCACCTCAACCCGTTCAAGCCCTTCTATCATGCCAAAAAGGTACCTACAAGGACAACCCCCAAACATGAGCAATAATAATCATTCATATTCAACACAATATGAAGATAAAGCGTAAATGCATAATCATAATAAAACACTTCCTGTTTCCCCATGCATTTCAAACGCTTCCCGTTTGGTTGTCCCTGTACCATAACTCATGAGTATAATCAATATATTATTTTAAATGGTCTAAACATGTCATGAACATATACCATTTCATCAATACCAAATACTGATCACCAATCCCTAGTCTGTCCATCACAATGTATTTTAATGCCCCTCGCTTATTTACATATAGACGGCATAGGATAACCTCGCTTCAATGGACTGCGGGACTCCCACCCCTCGCCTCTCATTGAGCGGCAAATACCCTTTCCTCGTCCTATATGATAACCACGCTCAAATGTGACATGCGGCGCTCCCACCCCTCGCTTCACATTTAGCGGAACCAAACCAAATAGCGGCAAGCATTAAAATCATCAAGGGATGACCACGACTCATGGGATATGCACCAATAATCATATGCATCTATAACATCATGCATAACATGTATTTGCATCCACTATGCAATACCACATATATACTTGCATCCACAATGCATAAACAATAAGTATATAAGATACATGTACCGTTGGGGTGCCCGTACGTCCACTACGTACCTTTCCAAAATGTAGGATATGGTAGGACTTCAATGCCTTAGCTGTGTTGCCACCTGGGATGGTTCTACACATTCACACAAATCAATATTAGAACCCAATAATAGTCCAATCCCAAAAATCCTACAAAAAAATCCAAAAATACCAAATTTTGGCTCACGGCGATCGATCGCCCCTCACGGCGATCGATCGCCAATCCTCACTGTCCGAGAATCAAAAATTTGCACCCTTCGGCGATCGATCGCCACCCGTGGCGCGATCGATCGCCAGACCCGCCGATCGATCGCCCAAGAGTGGCGATCGATCGCCAATTGCTTGAAAAGCCCACTGCCTGGGCGCGATCGATCGCCTGGAAAGGGGCGATCGATCGCCCACCTCTGTTACCCGAAAAACTCCATTTTTGCACCTCAAAACCATTCCAATCCATTCCAACACTTAAACCAACCAACCAACAACATAAATATTAACATAAACCACCAAAACATACTTCAAAACAAGTATAAATCTAACCCTTAACCAAAACCACAACAACCCAACACAAACCCATTTCAAAATCATTAAAAACCCTTCCAAAACTAACCCAAACACAATAAAAAATGACAATGAGGCATCCATACCTCTTGGGGACCTCAAATCACCCAATAATCTTCACAAATCAAGACTTTTGGAAGGTTTTCTCCCCACCTTTTTGCTCCAACTCGAAAATGGAAAGGGGGGATGGGTTTGGGTGGTGATTTTGGTAAAATAAGAGTGAGAGTGTATGGTGGGGTTGGGGTAATAAAAGGTGTTGGTTAATTAATTAAAAGGCATACTAAAATAATTCCATGGTGTATAAAACACCCCAACATGATATTTTCAAAGCATTTACTCATAATGCACCAAATACCAATTAAACACATGATTTCTAATCAATTGCTACCAATGGCAAATAAATCATGCTTCCAATAATATTTACCCGACATGCACCACATGCACCCTGAAATGCAACCCCGGGTCACCCTATCCACATGACCATGCATTTCCATAAGGTAAATAAATTCCAACACATAATTAATTACCACATAATTAATCATAATAATCGTAATTAATGCCCAAATGCAATTAACCATTTCGGGGATATCACAATACTCCCCTACTTATAAGATTTCGTCCTCGAAATCACATGCACTTACCCCAAAAGGAAACTAAACATAAACACATACCACAGAATAGTTCCGGGTAGTGATGCACCATATGCCGCTCCGTCTCCCACGTAGCCTCCTCGACACCCCTGCGATCCCACTGAACCTTGATCATAGGTATCACTTTGTTCCGAAGTCTACGGTCTGCTCGATCCAGAATCCTGATAGGCCGTTCCACATAAGATACATCGGACTCTAACTGAACTTCGGAAGGCTGTAACACATGCGACGGATACGGCTCATACTTCCGCAACATAGACACATGAAACACGTCATGTATCCCAGATAAAGAAGGCGGCAAAGCCAGTCGGTAAGCTAAGGTGCCAATGCGCTGCAAGATCTCGTACGGTCCAACATACCTCGGAGACAGTTTCCCGCGCATCCCAAATCGCACAACGCCTCTGAAAGGCGAGATCTTCAAGAAGACCTTATCTCCCAACTGAAATTCCAACGGTCTCCGCCGTTTATTTGCATAAGCTGCCTGTCTGTCCTGGGCCGCTTTCATTTTCTGCCTTATTGTCTTTATCTTCTCTTCCATCTCCCGAATCAATTCCGGTCCTCCGACCGATTTGCGGTCCAAATCATCCCAACACAAGGGTGATCTACACCGTCTGCCATAAAGAGCTTCAAACGGAGCCATCTGAATACTCGCCTGGTAGCTATTGTTATAAGAAAACTCTACCAAAGGCACTGAATCCTGCCAAGAGGCATCGAACTCCAAAACACAAGCTCTTAACATGTCCTCGAGCGTCTGAATAGTGCGCTCGGTCTGGCCATCCGTCTGAGGATGATAAGCAGTACTCAATCTGACTTCAGTTCCCAAGGCTGACTGAAGGCCTTCCCAGAAATGAGATGTGAATCGCGGATCTCGATCTGACACTATGGAAACGGGGATCCCATGCAATCTCACCACATCTCTAATATACAACTGCGCCATCCTCAAAAATGTGAACGTCATGCTATAGGGGATAAAATGAGCCACCTTGGTCAATCGATCCACGATCACCCAAATAGCATCGAAGCCTGAAGCACTCCTCGGCAAATGAGTCACGAAGTCCATGGAAATGTGTTCCCACTTCCACTTCGGTATCTCCAAGCTTCTCAACTCGCCGCCAGGTCTCTGTCTCTCTGCCTTAACCTGCTGGCAGATCAAACACCTCTTCACAAAAGCGACGACATCTGATTTCATCCTTTTCCACCAAAACTGACCACGCAGATCTCTGTACATCTTCTTCCCGCCTGGGTGGATGCTAAGTCTACTACTGTGAGCTCGCTCCAAGATCCCTTTACGCAACTCTGGCGTACTCGGAACCACCCAACGGTTCCCCAATCTCAAGGATCCGTCATCTGCCACCCTGAACTTCGTTGGCTGACCAAGATGTACTAAAGATAACCACCTCTGAACCTCATCATCTGACCTCTGAGCTCTCCTGATGTTCTCATAGATGTCTGGCTCGGCTAACAGAGTCGATACATAAACAGGCGATGCATCAATGTCAAAGTCATAGCCTAGATGGCAATAAGAGGTCATCATAGCCGACAGATGAATGACGTCCTCAGCAGAACTCCTCACTTTCCGGCTCAAAGCGTCTGCTGTCAAATTGGCTTTCCCGGGATGGTACTCTATCTCACAATCATAGTCCTTGAGTAGGTCCATCCATCTCCTCTGCCTCATGTTCAGCTCTGCCTGAGTGAATAAAAACTTGAGGCTCTTGTGGTCCGTGTAAATGGTAAACGAAGTACCATACAAATAATGCCTCCAAATCTTCAGGGCGAAGATGATAGCCGCCAATTCCAAGTCATGAACTGGATATCTGGTCTCATGCGGCTTCAACTGCCTCGATGCATAAGCTACCACATGCTTATCTTGCATGAGAACACACCCAAGGCCCTGAAGTGATGCGTCAGTATACAGAACAAATCTGGAGTTCTCCGTAGGGATCACTAACACTGGCGCCGTCGTCAAGCGGTGCTTCAACTCCAGGAAGCTCTCCTCACAAGCTTCTGACCAAAAGAAAGGCACTCCCTTCTGGGTCAACTGAGTCAGCGGCTTGGCAATCTTCGAAAAGCCCTCGACGAAGCGCCGATAATACCCGGCCAAACCAAGAAAACTCCGAATCTCTGGCACAGAAGTGGGGGCAGCCCACTCCATCACAGCCTCAATCTTCTTGGGATCTACAGATATCCCGCTGCTCGATATGACATGCCCCATAAACACTACACTGCTCAGCCAAAATTCACACTTACTGAGCTTAGCATATAACTGATGCTCTCTGAGAATCTGAAGCACTGTCCTCAAGTGTTTCACATGCTCTTCCTCACTCCGGGAGTAGATAAGAATATCGTCAATAAACACAATGACGAACTGATCAAGATACTGCTGAAACACCCTGTTCATCAGACTCATGAAGACTGCTGGAGCATTCGTCACGCCGAACGGCATCACTAGGAACTCATAATGTCCATATCGGGTCCGGAACGCTGTCTTCTGCACATCTTCCTCTCTGACCCGAATCTGATGATACCCGGATCTCAAATCAATCTTGCTATACACCCTGGTACCTTGCAACTGATCAAACAGATCGTCAATCCTTGGAAGAGGATACTTGTTCTTCACTGTAGCCTTATTCAGTTGCCGGTAATCGATACACAACCGCATCGAACCGTCCTTCTTTTTCACAAAGAGAACTGGTGCGCCCCATGGCGACACGCTAGGGCGTATATATCCCTTGTCCAAGAGATCCTGCAACTGTTCTTTCAACTCTCTCAACTCAGCTGGTGCCATCCTATAAGGTGCACGAGAGATAGCGGATGTCCCTGGCAACAGCTCGATCCCAAACTCAACTTCCCTAGCCGGTGGGAATCCTGGGATGTCTTCTGGGAATACATCAGCGAACTCTGCCACTACTGGCACATCCTCAACTCTTAGTTCCTTACTCTTCCCAGACGTGTCCACGGCATATATAAGATAGCCCGTGTGACCACGTTCCAACAACCGAGTCATCTTGATCGCTGAAATCAACGGAATCTTCGCACGAGAACCGTTGCCATAGAAAGTCCACTGACTGCCCAACTCAGGTCTGAACTTCACTGTCCTCTGTCGGCAATCTACCACTGCCTGATATCTGTTCAGAACATCAATACCCAAGATGCAGTCGAAGTCTGACATACCCAATACGATCAAGTCTGCCTTCAACTCGTTGCCCTCAAAATAAATGAGGCAGTCTTCCATAAACCGATCAGCAACAACATTCCTTCCAGTGGGTGTCGAGACAAGGAGAGGCGTGGGTAAAGAAGACGTGCGCATATGGTGTCTTTCCACAAAACCCACCGATACAAAAGAATGGGAGGCACCTGTATCGATCAAAATAAAAGCAGGGTACGTAAATAAATGACACGTACCGGCGATCACCTCCTCTGGGGCTGCCTGGGCCTGCTCCCTGGTCAGTGCATACACCTGCCCCTGGGGTGGTCCTACTGTCTGACCTCCCGATGGTCGAGGCCCAAACTGCTGCCTCTGCTGCACTGTCCTATCCTCAAACCTCGGCCTGCTGCCCTGATACTCTGACTGTCCTCCCCGTGTGGGGCAATACCGAGCAATGTGGCCCATCTTGCCACAGACATAACATTCAGGACACTTGTTTGAAGAATGTGGCCCTCCACAATTATTGCACCTCGGCTCTCCCGGCCTATCCCCTTGTGAAGATCCTCGATTGGCCGTCCAATTGCCCTTCTTGCCATCCTGCTTCTGACCAAAATGCTTCTTTCCACCATACCGCGAAGATGAAGAGGCACCACGGGGTTTAAATGGCTCACCCCGAGGCCTCAAGCTGTCACTAGTCTGCCTCTGCTGCGGTACTGGTGGTGGCATAGCGTAAGCTCCCACTCCTAGCTCAGCAAGCTCCGCTCTTGTGAGAGCATCATCAAAAGAAGTTGGGTTATTGTGATAACCCGGTCATAGAGCTCCGGTCGCAACCCCTTCATAAAATTCCTCATCTTAGCGTGTCCACTGGTGGCAATGTGGGGAACGTACCTCAGCAATGAAGAGTACCGTGTGGCATAGTCTGCCACTGTCATGTTCCCCTGCCTCAGACTTGTGAATTCATCCTCCTTTGTCTGTCTTGCTGCTGCGGAGAAGTACCGATTCAAAAACCTAGTCCTGAAGAGTGTCCAATCAATCACAGCACCCAGTGCTCTCATCTCCATTAATGTGCTCCTCCACCACAATAGAGGTTTCTTGGCTAATTGAAACTCCGCCAGCCTCAGCCAAGCTGTCACAGCACAAGGAGCCGATACAAAGATCTGCTCAAGCCTTTCCAACCACTCTTCAGCCTCTTCTCCGGACTCTGTCCCCTCAAACCGGGGCGGATGATAAGATAGAAATTGCGTCAAGCTAATCTCACCCGGTAGCAATAACTGAACCACTGGTTCCATGCCTACGGCCGGTGGAGGTAGAGGGTTCACTTGACCGACGCTTGCGTTCACACTACCAATATCTCCAACCTCCTCATTAGCAGCCATGCTGTAATACAAATATTAACAACAATTCCAAAGCAGTATATATGTTATGCCGTTAGATAACAGGAATGAGAATAAGCACGTTAGTATAACATGATATACATTAATATGCACCACATGCATAAACATGCTTCAAATGTAAGCACTTAGCCTATCATGCTAAGGCTACCCTTCACTCGTTCCCGGGTTCTCTAACCACTGCTCTGATACCACTAATGTAAGGACCCTAATCCTTAAGTGCGGAATCAAGGCATAATAGAGCTAAAATAAACAAATCAGAGTCTAAAAGAACATGTTGAGTCTATGAGCTTAAGCATTACATGCCAAAAATAAGGACTACCCAATGGATTAATTACATTCCAATCAAAAGAATGTGTGCAACTATAGTTTTATACTACTCCTAGAGTAGATACTATCCAAAATAATCCTGTCCTTTCATCCTCAATAGAATGCTCGTCAAGCTCACCACCTCAACCCGTTCAAGCCCTTCTATCATGCCAAAAAGGTACCTACAAGGACAACCCCCAAACATGAGCAATAATAATCATTCATATTCAACACAATATGAAGATAAAGCGTAAATGCATAATCATAATAAAACACTTCCTGTTTCCCCATGCATTTCAAACGCTTCCCGTTTGGTTGTCCCTGTACCATAACTCATGAGTATAATCAATAGATTATTTTAAATGGTCTAAACATGTCATGAACATATACCATTTCATCAATACCAAATACTGATCACCAATCCCTAGTCTGTCCATCACAATGTATTTTAATGCCCCTCGCTTATTTACATATAGACGGCATAGGATAACCTCGCTTCAATGGACTGCGGGACTCCCACCCCTCGCCTCTCATTGAGCGGCAAATACCCTTTCCTCGTCCTACATGATAACCACGCTCAAATGTGACATGCGGCGCTCCCACCCCTCGCTTCACATTTAGCGGAACCAAACCAAATAGCGGCAAGCATTAAAATCATCAAGGGATGACCACGACTCATGGGATATGCACCAATAATCATATACATCTATAACATCATGCATAACATGTATTTGCATCCACTATGCAATACCACATATATACTTGCATCCACAATGCATAAGCAATAAGTATATAAGATACATGTACCGTTGGGGTGCCCGTACGTCCACTACGTACCTTTCCAAAATGTAGGATATGGTAGGACTTCAATGCCTTGGCTGTGTTGCCACCTGGGATGGTTCTACACATTCACACAAATCAATATTAGAACCCAATAATAGTCCAATCCCAAAAATCCTACAAAAAAATCCAAAAATACCAAATTTTGGCTTTCGCGATCGATCGCCCCTCACGGCGATCGATCGCCAATCCTCACTGTCCGAGAATCAAAAATTTGCACCCTTCGGCGATCGATCGCCACCCGTGGCGCGATCGATCGCCAGACCCGCCGATCGATCGCCCAAGAGTGGCGATCGATCGCCAATTGCTGAAGCCCACTGCCTGGGCGCGATCGATCGCCTGGAAAGGGGCGATCGATCGCCCACCTCTGTTACCCGAAAAACTCCATTTTTGCACCTCAAAACCATTCCAATCCATTCCAACACTTAAACCAACCAACCAACAACATAAATATTAACATAAACCACCAAAACATACTTCAAAACAAGTATAAATCTAACCCTTAACCAAAACCACAACAACCCAACACAAACCCATTTCAAAATCATTAAAAACCCTTCCAAAACTAACCCAAACACAATAAAAAATGACAATGAGGCATCCATACCTCTTGGGGACCTCAAATCACCCAATAATCTTCACAAATCGAGACTTTTGGAAGGTTTTCTCCCCACCTTTTTGCTCCAACTCGAAAATGGAAAGGGGGGAAGGGTTTGGGTGGTGATTTTGGTAAAATAAGAGTGAGAGTGTATGGTGGGGTTGGGGTAATAAAAGGTGTTGGTTAATTAATTAAAAGGCATACTAAAATAATTCCATGGTGTATAAAACACCCCAACATGATATTTTCAAAGCATTTACTCATAATGCACCAAATACCAATTAAACACATGATTTCTAATCAATTGCTACCAATGGCAAATAAATCATGCTTCCAATAATATTTACCCGACATGCACCACATGCACCCTGAAATGCAACCCCGGGTCACCCTATCCACATGACCATGCATTTCCATAAGGTAAATAAATTCCAACACATAATTAATTACCACATAATTAATCATAATAATCGTAATTAATGCCCAAATGCAATTAACCATTTTGGGGATATCACATAGGATGACGATATGTAGTTCATCATCATTGATGGACCAATGAAGATTCTGAAAGTCAATACAACTGCCTCCATTACTGGTGTTGAACCCCAAATGGTCGAGAACGACCAGACCAAGGAAAACAAGCTGACTGTTGCTCTTCAAAGATTTGAGAGCATAAAAATGAAGATTGGATAAACTCTAAATGAGTTTGATGAAAGAGTTACTGGTATCATCAATGAACTGAATGGTATGGGCAAGGAATACTCAAACAGAGAGATCGCTCTGAAAGTAATGAGAGCCCTGCCAAAAGAATGGGATGTAAAGACCATCGCAATGAGGGAATCTAAAGATCTGAACAAAGTTGAACTTCATGATCTATTCACAGATCTTAAGGCTTATGAGTTCGAAATGATCACCAGAGGTGAAGCAGAGCCATTCATCTCTCAACCAAAGAAAGCCCTGTCAGCCATTCCAGACCAGACCGCTCCCACAACAGATCGATCTATCGAACAGATAAGTAATGATGCTATGTCATTATTTATCTAGAAATTTGGTAAATTTATGTCTAAGAATAAAAGGAATTTTAAACCTTCTCATCATTATAAATCAAGAAAGGACGATGCTGTTAATGATCAGGCTTGCTACAATTGTGGTAAGACCGGCCATTTTATTGCAGATTGCACCAGACCGAAGAAAGAAGAGCGTAAAGAAAAGCATCGCGATGACAAGAAAAAGAAGCACTACAAAGATCGTAAAAGTCATCATGGGAAGTCCCAAAAAGTCCTAGTAGCAGAGGAAGGAAACATCAAGTGGCCTTAGACTGATTCTGATTCAGAAAGCTCCGAATATTCTTCCAGCGAAAGCGAAGAAGATACTCAATGTCTAATGGCAGACGAAGAAATGAGTCAAACAGACGAGGTATTCGATCTTGACTCAAATGAATTTACACGTGAAGAGCTTAGGTCCGCACTGCAAGACATGGCTAATGATTACAGAATCCTAGCTGAATCATTTGAGAAAAATAAAGCTAAAGCCAATGATCAATCGGATGAGCACAACAAACCAAGCTGATCTGAGCAAGGTGAGTGCTATAATCTACAGATCGAGCTGAACAAGCTGAAAATCTCCAATGATCAGCTCCATGAAGAAAACAAGAGAATTAGCACACAAAATGCTAAGCTTTCTCATATTTTCAAAACATGGACAAAATCAAGAGCATCGTTGGAAGAATTGCAAGAGGTACAAAGAAATGTCGGTGATGTCACCGGCATATGCTTTGATATCAAAGCTGCACCAAAGATGAATCTGAACTGTTGCTGGTAAAGAACAAAATCAAACAAATGACATTTGTTAAATCCAGCACAGTATATGAGACTGAAGCACCTACAATTCTAACGGGAGTCTCCTTCGTGAATCAAGGTTTGAGAAGAGGAATTGGGTACGTTAACCAAGCCAAAGAAAAGGCATCAGCAAGCTTTGTGTCCTTCAGACCAAATCTAAAGGTGCAAGATCTAAGGCAAGGAAGACCATCCAATTACTACAACTCAAAACTAGTTCAACGAAGATATAGACTACCTCATAAGAATCAAAGGTTTCCATATAGCACACATTGTCACACACAACATCGAAACAGATCAGCTCACAGCACACCAGACACACACAAGCCATTAAAGCTGATACATGTGTGGGTTCCCAAAGGGCTAATCCGTTCTGGACCCAAGTAGGATTGGGTACCAACAATAATTATGTTTGATGACAGGTATCGAAGAATCCTTTATCAGACTAGTACTTAGACAGTGGGTGTTCTCGTCACATGACTGGAAACGTCGAGCTGATGTCTGAAGTCACAGAATGTACTGGACCCAAGATCATCTTCGGAATAACTCAAAGGGTAAGACCGTGGGCAAGGGTAAGATTGTCCATGGTAATATTATTATCAATGATGTGCTGTTAGTTGAAAATCTATGCTATAATCTGATTAGTATAAGTCAACTATGTGATAATGGTTATGCTGTAGAATTTCACAAACACACTTGCACTGTTAAATCGTCAGAAGGTATGACCATGCTTGTAGGAATCAGAAATGGAAATACGTATAAGATTAACTGGAATTCTGCTCAACCTGATAATCCTACATGCTTCATCGCGAATAATGATAATAAACACTGGCTATGACATAAACGCTTGAATCATCTCAATTTTAAGACTATTTCTAGCCTGTGTAAACATGATTTAGTCGTCGGTCTGCCCAAGATCGACTTTGCTAAGGATAAGATCTGTGAAGCTTGCCAAATGGGCAAACAGATCAGATCATCCTTCAAAAACAAGAATGCCAAATCCTCCTCACGCTGCTTAGAACTATTGCATATGGACTTGTTTGGTCCTATACCAATAACAAGTTTAGGGGGAATGCTGTATACTCTTGTTGTTATTGATGATTACTCACGTTTTACATGGACTATATTTCTAAGCAGTAAAGATCAGACCGGTCCGAAATTGATCAAGCTGCTGAAACGCTCTCAGAATGAGAAATCATCAAGCATAGACAGGATTCGAAGTGACAAAGGCACTGAATTTTGAAATCAGAATCTTGAATCCTTTCTAGAAGATCAAGGAATTAAGCATGAATTTTCAGTTGCTCGAACTCCTCAACAAAATGGAGTTGCAGAACGAAGGAACATAACGCTTAAAGAGGCAGCAAGAACAACGCTTGCTGATTCTGGAATTTCGTAAAAGTTCTGGGCAGAAGCTGTAAATACTGCTTGCTACACTCAAAATTGGTCTATGATTAACAAGAAGTTGAATCTTACTCCATATGAAGTATGGACTGGTAACAGACCGCCTATTTCTCATCTTCATGTATTTGGCTGCAAATGCTTCATTCACAACAATGGTAAGAACCATCTTACAGCATTTGAAGCTAAATCAGATAATGGGATATTTTTTGGATATTCATCAAATAGCAAAGCTTTTCGAGTTTTCAATAATCGCACTTTAACTGTAGAAGAATCAGTTCATGTAGTTTTTGATGAATCTTTATGTATTGAGGGTAACAAGGAATCAATTCAAAATCAGATGGAAAATATCCATCTCGAAGCTAACAGTGATGATGAGATTGTAGCTAACAGGTCAAGAGACAATCCACCTGAACCTGAAGTACCAGAAAGACCGGATCAAGGCAATGAAGCTCCTTTAGATCGAGCCGATCCGGATGGTCCTAACTCTAATGTTAAAGCAGATGCTGATAGTACTGCTGCTACTCACCCTTCTGGACCAGATAATCTGGAATCAAGCTATCGATGGACAAAGAGGCATCCACCTGATCTAGTGATTGGAAGTCCTTCTGCACCTATTAGAACCAGAGGACAGATGATGGACGAATTCACTCATGCCGCTATCATATCAAATATGGAACCTAAAAAGATTGATGAAGCTTTGACTGATTACAACTTGATTAAAGCCATGCAAGAAGAGGTTAATCAATTTGAACAAAATCAAGTTTGGAGTCTAACCCCCAGACCAAACGATCTGCCTGTTATTGGAACCAGATGGGTTTTCAGAAACAAGCTGGACGCAGATGGAGTTGTGGTTAGAAACAAAGCTAGACTGGTGGCGCAAGAATTCCGACAAGAAGAAGTAATTGACTTCGATGAATCTTTTGCACCAGTCGCCAGACTTGAAGCAATCCAAATATTTCTTGCTTATGCTGCTTTTAAAGACTTCAAAGTATATCAAATGGACGTTAAGAGCGCCTTTCTTAATGGTAAACTTCAGGAGGAAGTCTACATTGAGCAACCTCCTGGATTTCAGAACCACTCATTCCCAGATCATGTATATCTACTGAATAAAGCAGTATATGGACTGAAACAAGCTCCAAGAGCCTGGTATGACACTCTGTCTCAATTTCTGCTGAACCATGATTTTCAGATCGGCTCAGTTGATAAAACTATGTTTAAATTTATTAAGGGGGAACATACTTTGTTAGTTCAAATTTATGTTGACGATATCATTTTTGGGTCAACTAACCCCAAATTATGCGAGAAATTCTCTAAGTTAATGCAGGGACAGTTTGAGATGAGTATGATGGGAGAACTTTGATCCGAGCAACCCGGCTGCCAAAGATGATGGTGCAGTCATTGCTCAGCTGGAAATGGATGTTCATGCTCTTAATTTGGCTGTTCATTTTCAACGACAGAAGCTTAACATCTCTTCTCCTGTTCCCAGCCGGATCACCCGTCTGCGAGCAAGACTTTGGCTGAACCTTTCATAGCGCCAATTCCCTCTGGAACAGCGGATCAGACAGCGGAGCAGCAACTGACCAATGCTCCGTCTGTCGCAGAAACTGAAGCCATGAATGTTCTGCTGGATTCCCCAACAACTTCTATTCCTCTGGGATCTTCAATCTCCCACACTCAGCACCGTCCAACCGCAGCACTTACAACAGTCATCTCACCAGCTTTCGTCGATCCAGATCTGGTGGTGTCCACCGTTGTTGCAGCTTTACAGGTTGAGGAGCCTTCGCGACCCAGCACTTCTCCAGTCCAATCTGCTGAAGATATGGCGTTCTTAGAAGATTTTTCTTCGGACTTGGTCACCTTGATCCGGTCCGAAACACGCCAAGCTGCTTTATCTTCACTTATACCAGTTGCCGCAGAAGATGATCACTCGTTGTCATCATCTGATCACTCTCTAAGCCCGTTATCTGATGCAGCCCCATCCCTGGCTAGGTCCCTTCAGCAACTCTCTGATAACTGTCTATCTCTCTCTCAACGAGTCATAGAAGTTCATCAAAGTCAGAGGACTACTTTTTTTGGATTTTGAATCTTTCAAGGAGAAGATGACCGCCAGTGTTAGCAGCATTCAGCGTGGACTGAATGATCTGTTCTCTCAGCAAGCTTCATATAAAAACAGTCTGAGAAAAGAGCAGATCGAGCTGGCCATTGAAGTTCGAGCATCCGTATCCAATTCCCTTCGTGCTCAACACACTCGTCTTGATTCTATCAGCGCTCAGCTAGCACAGATTGTCGATTTTCTTCAAAACATTGCTGCTGACAAAAAGGGGAAAAAGATTAAAGACTTCAAGCCACATCAGTCTTCAGCAAGAAAGTAGCAGTCTTAGTAGCTCAAACTTGTCTGTATTTGTATTTAAGATTTTTTATCAATAAAAATCTAAGTTCTTAGTTAAGTCCTTGTTCATTTATTTTGAACTAAATGGCTTAATCAATCCGAACTTCAACTTAACTACGTTCATTTAGTTTGAACAAGAAGAAGTAATTGATCCGTAAGTATACGCTTCAGAGTTGTTAAAAGACTGGATAAAAAGATATAGAAGCTAGGTTTTGTCATCATCAAAAAGGGGGAATTTGTTAGTTCCGGATTTTAAAGATGACAAAACAAATCAGATCGGATCAATGGAAATCAGACTGACCAGATCGATTGCTCAAAACAGATCAAGATGATATGGTATATCGCAAATCAGATCGGATCGATGGAAATCAGCCTGACCAGATCGAAGCTTCAGATCGATCTCAACCATATCAGATCAGAGCAGTCAAGGCTGAATAAGAATTGCTCTTCAGTCCGAATCATTAATGGCTATTTATTGAAGCATTTAATGTTGCAATTAATGCTGAAAAAGACCAAGGACTGAAGATTATCATAAAAGGTAAAAAGACAAAGAAGAGCTTACCTGACAGTCGCCGAAAGCATGAACCAGAATGGCAAGCACCTTAAAGAAGAAGACTGTAGCTTACTCAGAGTTTAAGCAGAGTCAAGAGTTGCACATTAAGGGAAATAATGTCGTTGGTACATGCAACTATATAAGAATGCAACAGAAGAGCTCAAGTAAAAGGAGGCTGATCAATCAAAAAACGCAAAAGAAAGCAAAACAGCACAAGTTTACAAGCTCAAACTTTTTCGAGCTGAAAATCTTCATAAGCACAAGCATATTGTAATATTTGATCACATTAGGATCATTGTGTGCATAGACTAATTTAGTCTATCTTGTGTATTCTGTACTGAGATATAGAAGTGAGAATCAATTGTAACTGTCAGACAGACTGAACAGATCGAGAGACTAGGAGTTTCAGTCTGGTAGTGAGGTAAATCCAGCTGAATCGGGTTTGTACAATAGGATTGTATAAATCAAAGTCTTCTAGTGGAATCGTTCCTTAATTGGAAGAAGGGGAGATGTAGAAGGATTACACAACCTTCGAACTTCCAGAAACATATTCCGTGTTTTATCATTCTGCATTCGCTTTACTATTCAAGCCATCGAGCCGTTCTTACTAATCTAAGAACAGACCGTTCCGCACTAAAATATTCAGTGGTCTGTTCTGCAGAAGAGTTGATTAAGAAACAGATTTCCTTCACTAAACCGAAAGACATCACAAGGGATTAATTTTTAATAGGAATGTTCATTCACCCCCCCCTCTAAACACTCCGGACAGATCCTAACACCTTTTTTTAAAAAAATTAACTAACATTCCCCCTAAATTCATGCAGTTTCTACTAAGTAATTCCCCCTGAATTCATCATACAAAAACAATCGCAATCAAGGGTTTATTTCAATTAAGCCAAGAATATTTCGAAAATAGGAGAACTTAGCGTCAAGTAGGGGTTTTGTGAAGATGTCTGCTGCTTGTTGTGCGGTGGATATGTACTCCAGCCGAATCTCTTTCTTCATAACGTGATCTCTAATGAAATGATGATGGATGTCAATATGCTTGGTGCGAGTATGAAGAACAGGGTTGTACGTGATAGCTATGGCAGATGTATTATCACAAAAGATTGGTGCCTCAGTGGATTCAATTCCAAAATCTTGCAGTTGCTGTTGAATCCAGAGCAGTTGAGCACAGCAGCTTCCAGCAGCAAGGTACACGGCCTCTGCAGTAGACGTTGCTATGGATGTCTGCTTCTTGCAACCCCATGAGATTAATCTATCTCCTAGAAATTGACAATATCCACTGGTACTTTTCCTATCAATTTTGCATCCTACGTAGCAGCATCTGAATATCCAATCAGATTAAAAGTTGCGTCTCTTGGATACCATAGACCAAATTTTTCAGTGCCTGTTAGATATCTGAGAATCCTTTTGACAGCAGTGAAGTGTGATTGATTGGGATTTACTTGGAAACAAGCACACATACAGACTGCAAACATGATGTCTGGTTGGCTGGCTGTCAAGTAAAGTAAGGATCCGATAATACCGCGATACATTTTTACTTCGACTGGTATGCCTGAATTATCCAAGTCGAGTTTTGTAGATGAGCTCATTGGAGTGGCAGCTGCTGAACTTGTACTCATCCCATACTTCTTCAGCAGTTCCTTGGTATATTTAGACTGAGTTATCAGAATTCCGTCACTGGATTGTTTGACTTGCAAACCTAAGAAAAATGATAATTCTCCCATTATGCTCATCCCAAATTGATCCTGCATTATTTTGAAAATCTTTCGCAAAGTTTTGAGTTAGTACTGCCGAAAATAATATCATCAACATAAATTTGAACTAGCAGAGCATGGTCACCCTTTGTGAATTTGAACAGGGTCTTGTCCACCGTGCCTATGGTGAAGTTATGCTCAGTCAAATATTTTGACAGAGTTTCATACCATGCGCGGGAGCTTGCTTTAAAAAGCTTTGTTTAGAAGAAAAACAAACGAAGGCTGCTGATGGCTTTCAAATCCAGGAGGTTGCTCAACATCCATCTGATAGACTTTAAAGTCTTTGAATGCAGCAAATGCAAGAAATATGTGAATTGCTTCTAATCGAGCTACATGAGCAAATGTTTCATCGAAATCAATGTCTTCTTCCTGTCTGTAGCCATGTGCAACTAATCTTGCTTTATTTCTGATGACTACACCATTTTCATCTAATTTATTTCTAAATACCCATTTTGTACCTATTACTGTGTGATGCGGTGGTCGTGGTACTAAGTATCATACTTTATCAAATTGATTTAGTTCTTCCTGCATCGCTTCTACCCAGCTAGGGTCTAACGTAGCATCATCAATCTTTTTGGGTTCTATGTGTGATATGAATGCAGTATGAAGGAATTTATTTATCATCTGTCCTCTGGTGCATAGAGGAGCAACAGGGTTACCTATGACCTGCCCGGGAGGATGATCCTTCATCCACCGGAGCGGAGGTCCAAGAGGATTGATTTCTTCATTTGGGTGAATATGAGTGGGTAGCTCAGAAGATTTGATTAGTTCATCTTTCTCGTTAGTTCCATCTACTGCAGCAGGGGTGTTTATAACAGTGTCATTGTCAGCTGGGTGCAGTGCTTGTAGACCAGCAGACTCCTCTGCCTGTGCTTCAGGAACTTCCGGTTCCAAAGAGCAATCTATCTGCTTCTGTAATCTATCTCATCATCAACATTTTCATCAATATAAGTGTTTTCCAGTCGATTGCTTAAGTTGTTGATTTGCAGATCAGATACGATACAATTAGCAGTTTCATCAAATTTTACATGCACAGATTCTTCTACAGTAAGTGTTCTATTATTAAAGACTCTGAATGCTTTACTAACTGTAGAGTATCCAAGAAATATTCAAGCATCAGATTTAGCATCAAAAGCGGTTAGATGAGTCTTTCCATGGCTATGAATAAAACATTTGCAACCAAACACCTGGAAATAAGAAATATTTGGCTTACTGCCATTCCAGATCTCATAAGGGGTTTTATTTGCTCGTTTATTAATCATCGATCTGTTCTGCGTATAACATGCCGTGTTGACATCTTATGCCCAAAATCTCTGTGAAATATCTGATTCTGCAGGCATAGTTCGCGCAGCTTCTTTCAAAGTGTTCCTACGCTCAGCAACTCCATTTTGTTGTGGGGTTCTCGCAGCAGAGTATTTGTGTTTAATACCAAGGTCATCTAGATATGATTCGAGTGATTGATTGGTAAACTCGGTACGTTTTCACTACGAATTCTATCTATCCCACATGATTTCTCATTTTGGAGTCTTTTCAGTAGTTTGATCAGCTTTGGAGTAGCCTGATCTTTGCCACTTAGAAACAAGACCCACGTAAAACGAGAGTAATCGTCTATTAACACCAAGGTATACTTCATTCCCCCTAGACTTGTTACTAGTATAGGACCAAAAAGATCAATATGCAACTACTCTAGGCACCGAGAAGAAGATTTACTCCCTTTGTTCTTAAAGGGGGGTCTGATTTGCTTACCAAGTTGGCATGCTGAGCAGATCTTGTCCTTTGAGAACTCTATTTGGGGCAATCCAATGACTAGATCAAGCTTACGCAGACTGGCAATAGTTTTAAAGTTTAAGTGACTCAATCGCTTGTGCCAAAGCCAGTTTTTGGAAACATTCAAGGCAGCAAAGCAAGTAGAAGAGATAGGTTGATTAAGGTTTCAGTCAATCTTATATGTGTTATCATGCCTTCTTCCTACAAGCAATGTACTGCCATCAGTAGATCTGATTGTACATGAGTGCTGGTTGAATTCTACAGAGTGACCATTGTCACAAAGTTGACTGATGCTAATCAAGTTATAACATATATTTTCAACCAACAGAATATCTTTAATAATAATATTACCGTAGATAATCTTACACTTACCCACGGTTCTACCTTTCGCATTGTCGCCAAAAGATATTCTAGGTCTGGTGGTGTCAACCAGTTCGGACAATAAGCACGCATTCCCTGTCATGTGTCTAGAACATCCACTGTCCAGAAACCACTCTGAGCTCCGAACTTGATGGATTCTAGTTTTCTGCAATTAAAGCGATAATATGATTGGTACCCAATCCTACTTGGGTCCAAACAGGATTAGTCCTTTTGGGACCCACACTTGTATAACCCTGAATTGTTTGGGTCTGTGTGTGTCCTGAAATGTGTGTGCATTAAGTGGTGAAGGTGTTTTTGGGTGATGTGTGTGATAGTGAATGTATGCATGTTGTTTAGGTTTTTGGTTTCTATTGGGTAGCATATACCTCTTCTGGAAAGGCATACAATTATAGTACCAGTTGGGTTTTACTTCTCGAGTTGCTTGACCAATGGGCTTATGTTTATTTCTAAACATTTGTCCCGGTCTAGATTTCTCTATTTGCTCAACATAACCGATACCTTTGTGTCATGCCCTTTCTTTGATGAGTATTGGCTTAACAGGTTCCTTAACCAACTCACTTGGTTCATATACTGTGCTTGATCTTACAAAATTCATTGTTTGAATCTTGTTCTTCTCTAGACACAGTTGAGATTTGATGCCAGGTGAGTTACTATCATTGTTAGAGTAGCCTATACCGGTAAGATCACCAGCAAGCCTTATTGACTCATGCATCTCATCTTTTCTGGCAGTAGATGCGTTCCATGTGCGAACCAGCTTAATGAGTTTCTGGTGTGCACATGTTGCTTCATCCCTTTCTTTCTCGAGTCGACTTACTTTTTCCCTTAAGTATTTCAACTCCTTTGATTGTTCACAATCAAGTTTGTTGTTTTGCTGTTCCGTTGGGATTGATTGTTCGGTCTTATAATTCTCGAAGGATTCATACAACATCTGATACTCATTAATCATGTCCTGCAATCCGTTGGTGAGTTCATTATGTGTAAATTCAGAGAGATTAGAATCAGTTACCTCACAGTCATCGTTGGCCATTAGACAGTGAACTTCTTCATCTTCACTCTCACTGGATGAACTGGTAGATTTTTCTGATTCTGATTCTGAATCAGCCCATTTGCTCTTGTTTTCTTCAGCCACCAGTACTTTCTGGTCTCTGTCCCTTCTGGATGATCTTCTATTTTCCTCCGACTTGCTATTGTCCTTGGATCCTCTCATTTGATCATCTTTCTTTGGCTTAGGACAGTCAGCAAAAAAATGTAGGGTCTTCCTACCTTAATATCATTTAGTACACATAAATTGGACAGAACATGCATTTATAACCTCTTAAGGGTTCCGGTTGTAGCTTGAGCTAAGGAGATTACAGGCCAAAATAAAGTTTCCAAAAACTATATAATTACATTCCCAATAAAGAATGTTAAAGCTATAGATTTACACTACTCCTAGAGTAGAGACTATCAAAATCCTGCATCCTACATTCATCATGCTCCCTTTAGCTCACTTCCTCAACCCGACCCTAGGCCCTTGGTCCAAAAGTGTACCTACAGGGATAACACATCGTGAGCATACACATATTTACTTAACATTATATAAAAGCATGCAATAATGCATAACATCTTAGTTAAGTAAAGGTTATTGATCGTCCTTCGACTTCCTTGTTATCCCTGACTCTTATTCATATATTAGGGCGTCTTACCCCATTGTATGGCATCTTACCATATCATCATCATCGTGTGGTATCTTACCACGTGGGCATCTTACCCAATCATATGGCATCTTACCATATCATAAACATTGCGTGGCATCTTACCACGGGGGCATCTTACCCACTCACATACTTTGGGTGGCATCTCACCACATGGGCGTCTTACCCAATCATACACGTCGTATGACCTTATCATAAACTTCGTCATTATAGACGTCCTCATAAACATCATTATCATAAACATCATCATAAGCATCATCATCGTAACATCATCATAAGCATCATCATCGTAACATCATCGTAAACATCATCATCGTAACATCATCATAAGCATCATCATCGTAACATCATCATAAGCATCATCATCGTAACATCATCATAAGCATCATCATCATAAATATCATCATAGACATCATCATCATAAATATTATCATAGACATCATCATCATAACATCATCTTAAACATCATCATAATATGTAAGGGTATGGTTTACCGTCCGATGCTCGTACGTCTCTTACGTACCTTAATTCCAAAAGAAGGAGAAATCGTAGACTTTATCTCCTTGAAGTCGTGGGTACCTGGGACGGTTCTACATAACCATACAATTGATATTAGAAGCTAAATATAGTCCAATATCCAAAAATCCCACATAAATATCAAAATTCCATTTTTTTTACAGCTCGCGATCGATCGCCGCCCAGGCGCGATCGATCGCGAGATCGCACTGGACGAGGGGCAAAAATTCTTTCCTTGGCGATCGATCGCCACTTTTGGCGCGATCGATCGCCAGCCTCGCCGATCGATCGCCCAAGAGTGGCGATCGATCGCCAAATGCTACTGGCGGGCACTGGAGGCTCGCGATCGATCGCCAAGAACGGGCGATCGATCGCCGAGTGCTGTGCTTCGAAATTTCGCCATTAATGCTCATTTTTCAAGCTCTTCCTCAAGCCACCCAAAACCAAACTTTAACAATTTCAATAACATCATAACCCACTAAAACCAACATAAAACACTTCAAAAATCATACCCCAACCATAAACAACACATACCCAAACAAACCCACATAAAACATCAAAAACTTAACCCATTTCAACACCAAACATCATAAAACTTATAGGAATGGTTCCATACCTCTTGTAGGCTCCAAATCCTAGCAAAGATCACACAAACAAAGTTTTTGTGGAACTTTTCTTCTCCTCCTTTGGTGGAACTCGAAAATGGGTAGGGTTTGGGGTTTGGGAAGTGATTTGGGGATTTTAATAAAGTGAAAGGTAAAGGGGTTAAAGTGATGGGTAGAGGATTTAAAAAGGGTGACTTTAACTTAATTAAAAAAAGTACCCCAAACTTAACATGATGTATAAAATGCTCCAACATAGTATTTTAAAAGCATTTTACAAAAATGCTCCAAACTTCATCTAAAATCACATCCTCCTCATATTTAATAATTAACACAATTAAATCATGTTAACATCTTAACACCCAACACATAGATCCATCAACACATGATACATCATATAAACATAATTAATGCCTTACTTGCAATTAATTAATTTCGGGGCATCACAAAAAATGTCCTGGCTTAAGACAGTTGAAGCAGACACGATCATCCTCATCTGATCTATTTTTGAAGTTCTGCTTCCTTGGATAAGATTGATGGGTCTTTTGATTCTTTTTCAAAATTTTTGACAAACAACACCATTGTATCATTGCATATTTGTTCGGGAGTCATCTTGTGGTAGACAGGGACTCTGATGCAGTCAGAGCTTTGGTTGGTTGACTGGTGCTGGGTTTATCTTCAATCCGAATGCCTAGTTCAAACTCATATGCTTTCTCATGTAGATCTATCTTGTTTAAGTCTTTCGATTCTCTCATGACAATTGTTTTTACATCCCATTCTCTTGGGAGACCTCTCATAACCTTTATGGTGACTTCCCTGTTGGATAGATCCTTACCAAGGCTATTGAGTTCATTTATGATTCCAGTTACTCTTTCATCATACACACTGAGTGTTTCACCGGACATCATTTAGATGTTTTCAAACTTCTGTAGGGCCACAGTGAGCTTTTTTTCCTTGGTTTGATCATTTCCTTCGCATAACTGAGCAATCTTTTCCCAGATGTCTTTAGTAGTGGGACACATCTTGATCTTGTTGAACATGTTTTTGTCCAATGTTTTGAACAATATGTCTTTGGCCACATTGTCCAGATTTGCTTTTTTTCTTTTCTTCATTTGTCCAGGAAGCTCTGTCCTTCTCGGCCATTTGAGGTTCACCACCAGTAATGGCAGCTGTTGTATTGATCTTCATTGGTCCATCAGTGATGACGGGCCACATGTCATCGTCTTGGGCACTCAAATGTGCTTGCATACGAATTCTCCTGTCATCGTATTCATCCTTTTGAACATGGGAATCTTGCTGAATGAGGCCATCAGTTTTTAGTAACTCTCAAGATTGAGAAGACCTAAGCTCTGATACCACTTATTAGGATCGAGGTAGTGTGTAGAAGGGGGGTTGAATAAACACTAGATTTAATTTAGATTTTACTCGGTTTGCTGCAGACTGTTAGGTACTACAGTAGCTTCTCAATATATTGCAAGTCAGCAGACACTGATTATAGTTTCAAAGACATCTGCTGGGCTTGTGAGTGGTAATAACTGAATGGTAAATTGCAGTAAGTAAATGACACAAATAGTGTTTCTGGATGTTCAAAGCACAAAGCTTCTACGTCTCCTCTTCTTCCTTTGCATACACTAGAAGACTTTGGTTTACACTTTACAGTATACAACCTCCTTAGGCACTCACACAGCTTGGCCTAAAATCCTAGCAATTACAACTTTCTAAGTTGTTTACAATGTATTCTGTAACACTCATACGAGATATGAAAACTATTTTGCTTCGAGTGTTCTTTGAACAGTAGACTCAGTTGTAGTTAATCTTTCAAGATTACAATAGTAGTTCTTTTCTGCTCTTGCTGAAACTTCAGAGTATATCAATGAAATGATTAGCTTTGATGTTGATGTTTTTCTTGTGTTTGATCAGATGGTTCAGCTAACCTCTTCATTTTTCACTTGGATGTATTTATAGACTCAGTGGTCTAACGACATCTTTTCTATATTTAGAAGAGATCAATTTCCTGTCTTCATTCCAAATTTTGATTGTCTTCTTTCCTATTTTGTTATGCAACGACTCTTTTATTCTGACGCTAATGGTGGCTCAGATATAGCAAGGTGCAGCGCTCTGTTGTACCTTTGTCAGAATAGGTTGTACTTGCTTTGTCTTTTTGCTTTGTGCACTTACTGGATAGTTATACGTCTGCTGGTTTTCTTCTTTCAAAAGGTCGTTCATTCTCCTGTACTCAGTAGATGTCTTTGTTCAGTAGATATCTGTATCTGGTAGATGTTTGTATCCGGTAAATGTCCATCCGGTAGATGTCCATCCAGTAGATATCTATCCAGTTGATGTCCATCCGGTAGATGTTCATCCAGTAGTTCGTCCAGTAGATGTCCATCCGGTAGATGTCTTGTAATCACCAAAACTTAGAAATATTTTCCCAACAAAAAATAAAGTTGAAAACTTACCGATCGATAGAATTTTGAGATTTTGTTTACTTTTGAAAAGTTTGAGTCGAACAAGGAAACTACTTTCGTCCTCCAATATAAATACATGATGCACGAAAATTATCAGATTGTTACAAGACATTGAACCAACCCTAGGAGCAGCCTCCGTTGATCGCGTTTTTCTTTAAAAAATAAATATTAAGCGGTGCATGATACTGATTCGCAAATACGAGTGTCGAACCAAGGACTAACAATCAAGTACCAAATAAGATTTTTTTAAACTATATTTAACCTACGATTTCAAATTAAGTAAAGTAATCTAAATGCTAAACTAAACTGCTCTAAACCAAAACAATCGGCGATTACGAGAAAAGTCCACTAGAAAAGATTATCAAAACAATGGTTCACCTAAGCAATCCCCTACAATTCTTTTATTATTAATGATTGAATATCCATCCATTTCTAAGGTGACGAGTTTTCCTATATCATCCAACACATTGGTAAAGCTATATTGAATCTAATACCAAATTGCATCAAGTAACTTTTGTCCACTTAATTAAAAATTCGATATTGCATGAAACTTCATGAAAATCACTAACTTTAGATTAAATAACCTAAGGCTATCTTTCGTATGTAATTTTATATGTCTATCAAAATCTTAGGCACACAACATGAATTATTATATCGTATTATAATATTATCTTTCAATCTCAATTATAATAACTAGAATCATTCAAAGGTGGTCAAACCTTCAAAAGCATTAAGAACATAAACATGCACATAAAAGTTGTAGGAAATCAATCAATCAATAACAATTAAATCATAGATTCAAGCAAATGATTCGCAAAGCTTGCTAATAAAAACATAATTCATAATATTAAAGGAAAAATGATATTTAAGATATCTCTCAATCATTTAAAACACAATAAATCCAATAATAATTCAAAACTAAAGTTTAAAAGTAAGAGCAAACTCTCAAGTCATCTTCATTCGTTGATTCTCGCTCTTTCCCTCGTTTCTTTCTCGATCGTGCTCCTCGATTATCTTGTTGAAGAGTTCCAAGTCCTAAGATGAATGGTGTGGCATGAAGATGATGGTGAAGGTGGAAGATGGAAGATGGGGGCTACTCCTTAGGTTAAAAAATATGGTTCTACCCTCAATATCTAATATATGGAGTGATACATATGTTCAAAATCGTCCAAGAGTCCTCCCTAGCTTGGTAAGATTCGTCCCTATCTTTAAAAACAACAACTTAAAATTTCCTTATGTGCGTCGACATTGTGGCGCAAATTCATTTTTTTCTGCGCTGGGGCGTTTATTTTACCGGAGCTCTGGTGCCCCTTGCACTGTTTTGATCCTTCAAATCCCATCTTTTCAAGCTTCAAATTGGATCATCTTCACTCATACACTTTTCATCGGTATTTGGGTTTTTTTTCTTCATTTACTCGTATTTCTCAAAGTTTCCTGAAACATGCGAAAATCATATGAACAATCGTGATATTGTTCAAGAATCATTATGAAACATAGTGAGAACTAAGAGAAATATAAGTGCAAAAAATGCCACTTATCAACTCCCCCAAACTCAGGCTTGATAGTCCTCGAGCAAGCAAATAAAATCCACAGTCGAGTTCATGCTTGATACTTGAAACAAATTAGCTCATGACTAGTATTTACCTCAGAAACCTCACTTACACACATATAAAAGTCGAACAAGATATGTTTTCTCATAAATCAAGCAACACATCTCAAAATTGGAACTTGTGTGTTATTATCAATCTCAAGTTTCATGCATATCTCCAAGATCAAATCATGCTAATCAAATCAAAAACAAGATTATTATCGAGCACCCCATAGGCCTACTTTTCAAACACTTAACGTAGTTACACACTAAACTTAGATGGAAAGGGTCTTCTTAATCTTGTAATCTTAGGCCCTTGGTGTAGGTTTCAAAGAAAAGATAGGTTAAACACAAAGAAGAGAGTATAACCATATAAAATTCATATTTGCGCACAACTCGATCTTCCCTTCTTTTTCTTTTCTAGCGTTGGCCACTTTGGGTCTTATGTATATAATTTTTTTTTTCAATGCTCTTTCTTTTCTTCTTCTCTTTTTCTCATTCATAAATTTTTTCAACAAGCTCATCAAAATTTGAAAGTTTACATTCGTTTAATGAGACTCATAATAGGGTAGCTATAATGAGTTTTCCAACAATATGGGATGGAGGTCTAATTGTATGCAATGTATACACCATTCTTTTTCAATTAGGCTCAAAGTGGGACACTAGAGAATGATGTATACAAGGTAGGTTTGAATGGCTCAAACGTTCCAATGATAGCCTAGATCATTTCCAAGTCAAGTTTGTGACTATAAAATTTCGCCTCAAAATGTTATCAATTAGGTTGCAGAGTACTCTAAGATTCTCAAAACAAATCATCAACTTCACAGTTATCACTATTCAATATCTAATCCATAAGATCGACGTAAGTGTTGTCATTAGTACCATTCTTACTAGATTTTTCAAATATGCTCAAAATATTCCTAATTCTTGACATGCTAACTCAAAATAGGATATTCATGTACAAATCTAACAATCATTAAACTCAAGTCAATATTCGTAGTGATATTAATATCATCATAGAATACTAGCCACTACTATAATTCATTCTTTTCTCAAATCTGAACTCATATTCAACAAAAAAAAATATTAAGCTCATCGTCAAACAATTCAAGTTCTCTTTTCAGCACACAACATGAAGATTAAACAAGTAAACATGCAAGCCACTCCCCCAAACTTAAATGAAACATTGTCCTCAATGTTTAAAAGAATCAAAAGGGAAACAATAAACTCTCATGATCAATATGCTTGCATGAGGGTTGAGGAAGATTAGCTTTTGAAAGCTCCGCAGCTATAGGGATTCATCGTTCCAACTGAGTACCTCACAAGAGAAGAATGCAAATAGTAAAATAGGTTACCCGAGGGATAATAAAACTAAAATACAAAAACTGAAACTAAGTTATAAAGGATATGCTTGGGTTGCCTCCCAAAGAAGCGTTGATTTCTAGTCATCGGCTTGACCATCAGAAGAAACCATCAAAGAGCGATTGTCGCCCATAGTACGTATCATATGATACGACAAATGGGTCTTGATTCAGTATGCCCTCAAGCTTGGCAAGATATGAGCAGTGTAAGTTTGTCGCTCCAACAACATCTTCTTGAATTGGTAGGCATGGAAGAAAGATTCTATGCTTGGATTCATCCCGCGGAGGATGTCGTGTGGTGAAATTGGCATCGATGGAAGAATGGATCCAAATATGTCATAGAACATGTCACCATCGATGTTCTCAAGTCTACATTTTCAAAAATATGTCCATTTTCCAACATCACTCTCGCTCATTTTGTCGTGGGAACTCCTCGGATAACTTCTCCAAATTAGGGTCAATTACTTGAGGAGGCTCAAGTTCCCTTAAATCTTCCTTATGAGTATGATCACTCCCCCAAACATGGTTTGTGGAGTACTCATCATCATCGAATCAAACTTGCTTCGTCACCCTTTGATTTATAGATCTCATCTCTTACTCTTGGCATATTGTCAAAAATAATTTTGTAAGGATTTCTAATTGCTGCTCCAGGCGACGTATATAGTTGGTTTGGTTTTCTTGAATTGTCTTAGATGATGCCATGAATCGGGCATAGTATCCTCCAACTGAGTCAGGTTTCCTCCAGGACTACACCCATCCTCTCCTTGATGCTCGAATGGATGATGTGTAAAATATGGGTAGTGAGGCTCTGGTGGGTATTGGTGATTCCAACCCTGCAGTGAAGGATCTCAATGCCAATGGTAGTCAAGGTCCGTCATATCATTGAACATGTGCAAAACACTAACTATCTCTATCAAACAAGGGACTACCGGTTGCCAAAGCCCCATGGAATACCCACTCTTGTGTCTCCGTGTCCAATCCATTGTAGAAAAACTGAAGAAGGGCATAGTTTGAAAAATCATGGTGCCAGAACGTGTTCGTCAATTCATTGAATCTCTCTCATGTTGCATAGAACGGCTCAAAAAATTGTTGGGCAAAGTTTGTGAAGACTTGTTGATGAAACATCTCAAGTACCTCGCAAGAAAAAACAAAATCAAACAATTAAACTTTTTTTTTTTCAAAAGTAGATATATAAACAAAAATATTTGTTAAATTAGTAAAAGAATCTCGTATGATATTACTAAAATTAGTCCCCGACAATGGGGCCAAAACCTTGATCGTGGTTTTCTTTAACAAATAAATATTAAGTGGTGCATGATATAAATCAACAGCACAAATCGACCGCAAGCGATGTCAAGTTTTAATATAGTGACTTGCAAATACGAGCGCCGAACCAAGGACAAACAAGTAAGTACCAAATATGATTTATTTAAACTGTATTTAACCTACTAATTCAAATTAAGTAAACTTATCTAAATACTAAATTAAACAATCGATGATCACAAGAAAAGTCCAACTAGAAAAGATTATCAAAACAATGGTTCACCTAAGCAATCCCCTACAATTCTTTTATTATTTACGATTGAATATCCACCAATCTCTAAGGTGACGAGTTTTCCTATATCATTCAACCCATTTGCTCAAGCTATACTGAATCTAACACGAAATTGCAACAAGTAACTTTAGTCCACTTAATTAACAATTTGATATTGCATTAAACTTTATGAAACCACTACCTTTAGATTCAATAACCTAAGTGTAATGCCTCGATATGAATCATACATGTTTGATAGATTATTGAGTAATTATGAGATAATTACGGAATAATGTGGACTCAGGTTCGGGTTGACCCGGGTATGATAAGAATATGAAAATATATGGGCTTTTAATCTCCGTGGAATGAAAACAATGTCTAAGTTGCTTATTAAGAACACATACATACCATTATGAATATGTAACAATACATGAAATTGACTTGGAATTGGATGAGCATTTGATGAGAATTTCATGTACATTTGAGTGAAGCTATATGACCTTCAATTCAGCATTACAAACACATAACACACTTTAAAGCACCTACAAATCTCTACACACATTCCCTAGCAAACCCTTGCTCTTATATGCAACTTTTGCTTGGATTCATCTTGGAAATCAAGTAAGAATGTATTTGTAGTTGTGACTTTTGTTGTTGATCGCGGTTTATTTAACAATAAAATATCAAAGCGTCAATTTTATACCGCAAGTGTACGGTGTCAAGTTTTAGTATAGTGATTTAGAAATAGGGATGTCGTAACACAGGGACTAACGTATAAGTACCAAATAAAATTAAAAAAATTATATTTAGCCTACGAAATATATGAATAATTATCTAATCAAAATAAAAACTTAAAATAAAATCAACTCCTTTGAAGAAGCAAAGGAATTTCACTCGAGAAATTTATCAAGATGTCGGTCCACTTGTGCTATCGTCAATGATTTGTTTGTAAAAAAAAATAATTACTAACCAATTAATTCTTAAGGTGACTGATTCCCTTAAAATAATCAATACACTTTCTTAAGCTATATTGAAACTAATATTAAATTGAAACAAGTAACTTTCGTTCACTTAACCCAATTTAACATTGCATAAATCTCGATGAAAACCGTTAATTTTAAATCTTACAATCCAAAGTTATCACATATGTGATTTAATCTCTCGATCTAAATCGTTAGCATACAACATGATTTATTAAAGCGTATTATAATTTTATCTCTCGATCTCAATTATAATTCACAAATCAATCAAAGTTAGCAAGGCTTTGATAGCATTAAATGTATAAATCATGCACAAAAGAATTAATCCACTCAAATAACATTCAAATCATTAACTCAATCACAAGCTTCCCTAATCTTGATAAAATAAACTTATTTCATAGTCAAATCAAACTAACAAGATGAATAATTGTTTCTCAACCACATAAACATCAATAAATTCGAAAATCAAAACAAATAAAGTTTAGAAGTACGATAACGTAGGAGTTGAATCCGTGTGTTGCAACGTTACTTCTTCCCTTGCTTCCTTCCTTGCACTTCAAAGGCTTTTTCTTCTTAATTATGTAGATGTTGGAGGATGATTGGAGGCTACTTTGTGGTGTATGATATGATATTGGTTCCTTTAAAATCGTGCCCTAGGTCTCATATTTATAGAAGAGGTGGTGGATGGAAGTGTTCCCAATAGATCAAACTCAATCAAGTCCTTATTTCTTGAAATTATGTCGCTCGATCGATCGAGCCCTCTGATTTCTAGTCTATGAATTTTTTCTGCCACGCTTGATCGATCGAGCATAAACTTTCGATCGATCGAGCACTCTTCAGTCTCGCTTAATATTTCTCTGCCATGCTCGATCGATCGAGCTAAATTACCGATCGATCAAGCATCACTTTTTCTCGTTGGCCCAAATCTCTGCCTAGTCCATCGATCGAGCTCCTCTTCCGATCGATCGATTATGTCAGTTCCCAAAATCTTCATTTCTTGCTCCGGTTTGGTCCGTTTTCGTCTTTCTAGCTCACTCCTTCCACTTCCCACCTAGATTCCTGAAACAACCCAAATAAATACCATAAAACGTAACATCATCCAGGAATCAACACGAAAATAGATACATATCATTGCAAAATACTCGTAATATTCATCCTTATCAACTCCCCCAAACTTAGACTTGATCGCCCTCGAGCAAGCACTAAGATCAAAATGCAAAGTTCATCCTCAATACTTTAAATGAATTAACTTAGCAACTCAAATGTAAAAGCTCATAAATCCAACTAACACATCAATCATAAATCAATCCAAAAATCAACAAGAAGTGTTTTCTCCTAAGCCAAACAATACATCGCAAAATCGAAACGTTCGTGTGTGTTAATGTCAATCTTTGGTTTCATATATATTTTCAGGATCAAATAATGCTATTAAACTCAAAGTCAAGATTACTATTAGACACTCCATAAGCCTACTTTTCAAGCACTTCTCCACTAATGTAATTATTTCCTAGACTTAGATCAAAAGGACTTTTTAAGCTTATAATGTCAGGCCTTGGGTGTCGGCTTCAAAGAAAAGATAAGATAAGGGCAAAGAAGAGAGTATAATCTTATGTAGTTCATATTTTCGCACATTTCAAACTCCTCTTCTTCTTCTTGTCTAGCCTTGGCCACTTTGGGTCTTATACATGTTTTTTTTTTCAAGGCTTTTTCTTCTCTTTTCTTTCTTTTTCTTTTTCTCAATCCTCAATCATTATCACATAAGCTCCTTAAAATATATTCATTTATGTGCATCTAATGAGATTCATTATATTCCCTTGGGATAAAGATAAAAAATTTTCATTTTAGGGTACACAAGGTAGGTATAATGAGTTTATCAACAAAAGTCGAATGGTGGCTATTTTCCATTGTTATTCAATCAAGTTCAAAGTTGGACACTAAGGATTGATATAGACTGGGTAAGCTTTAAAGGCTCAGACGTTCCAAAAATCGCGTAAATCATGTCCAAGTCAAGTTCCTAATTATAAAATTTCGCCATAAAGTGCCCTCTAATAGGTTCTAGAGTGCTTTAAGACGCTCAAGACAAATGATAGTTAACAAAATCTTTCAATTTGCAATATATATTTCACTCAATCATGACTCAAAAGTGCTCAATATGTTCCTCAATTTTGAAATATTAACTCAACCACAGATAGTCACAAACAAGTCAAAAATCTTCAAGACTCTAGTTGAGATGGAGATTAAAATCATCATGCAATACCGTTGTAAGTCTAATTCATTATTTCTTAATGATGAACTCATTTTTCAACAAAAAAAAAAAAAATTATGCTAAAAAACAATCTAATCTCATGATAGAATAGGCATGCAAGATAAGTAACAAGAGAAAACAACAGAAATCGGTAAACACCCCCCCACCCAAACTTAGTACGTGCATTGCCCTCAATGTACAGTAAACAATAAGCGCAAAAGTAAAACACATACCTCGACAACGATCGTCAGTGATCGCCGTCCTCATCATGCTCCGGTGGGGGTACTGGGTAATAAGGCTCCCATTTTCTGCATCTGAAAATTAACGCAAGGAGTTGAACTCGGGAAAAAAAATTGAAAAGGTGAACTAAAAAAATGAAAAACAAACAAGAGATAGAGAGAAGAAAGTTCTTAATTTATAGTCCCAAGCTGGACTGTCACCTCCTTTTTCTTTGTCATCAAGATAATAGATAGAGGCGCACATCTACTTTCTCGTTTATGTGGTAGTGCTTCAACCGCTGCCCATTTACTATAAATGTTCCCTTATTGGGTTCGGTAACTTCAATAGCGCCTGATGGGTATACCTTGGAGACTGTGAATGGTCCAGACCAACGAGAACGTACCTGTAAAGAGTCGCAGTCTGGAGTTGAACAAGAGTACTGTATCTCCTACATTGAATTCCCTCATTTGTATATGAGAATCATGCCACTTCTTTGTTTTCTCTTTGTAAATCTTGGCATTCTCATATGCCTGATTCCTAAACTCCTCCATCTCATTCAGCTGTAAAAGACGTTTTTCACCTGCAACATGACAATCAAAGTTTAGCCATTTAATAGCCCAATATGCTTTATGTTCAAGTTCAACTGGGAGGTGACATGCCTTACCAAATACCAACCTATAAGGTGATGTGCCAATAGGTATCTTAAAAGCAGTCCGATAAGCCCATAAGGCATCATCTAACCGTAAGGACCAATCCTTCCGGCTTAGAGTTAGTGTCTTTTCTAAAATACGTTTCAACTCTCGGTTTGAAACTTCTACTTGTCCGCTGGTTTGTGGGTGGTAAGGTGAAGACACTTTGTGGGTGACACCATATTTACTCAAAAGATTTTCAAATTGTTTGTTCCGAAAATGAGTGCCCCCATCACTAATACCTCCTCGAGGGGTGCCAAAATGAGTAAAAATTTTCTTTTCAAAAATTGCACAACCACTCGAGCATCATTTGTGCGTAAAGCTTCCGCCTGAACCCACTTTGACACATAATCCACTGCGACAAGTATGTATTTGTTTGAACATGAACTTGGGAAAGGTCCCATAAAATCTATTCCCCACACATCAAAAAGCTCGCATTCAAGAATATTATTTAAGGGCAATTCATTTCTCCTAGAGATATTACCGACCCTTTGACATCTATCACATGTGGAAACATACCTGAATGCATCCTTAAACAACGTTGGCCAATAGAAGCCAGAGTCAAGTACCGTAGCAGCTGTTTTGGTTGGGCCAAAATGCCCACCTATCCCTCCACCGTGGCACTGCTTCAAGATAGATTGCATATCCCCTTCGGGGTTACATCTCCTTATAATGTTATCTACACAAACTTTGAACAAATAGGGCTCCTAAGATGTTTAACCTCGGAAACAAAAAGATAGATTTTGTGGGAGGATACCACTAGCAATATAATTCGCATAATATGCATACCAAGGTAAAACGTCAGCTACCACATACCAAGGTTAAACAATTGCTCATCAGGAAATTTCTCATTAATTTCTTCTACCTTACTTTCAATTGTATCCTCTCCATATTCTATTCGAGACAAATGATCTGCTACCACATTCTCTACACCCTTTTTATATCTTATCTCCAAGTCAAATTCTTGCAACAACAATATCAACCTAATCAAGCGTGGTTTGGCATCTTTCTTTGCAAGTAAGTACTTAAGTGCAGCATGATCCGTGTAAACAATAACTTTGGCAAGACATAGATAGGAGTGAAACTTATCGAATGCGAAAACTATGGCTAGAAGATCTTTTTCAGTAGTGGCATAATTCATTTGTGCTTCATTCAAAGTGCGACTAGCATAGTAAATGGTATGAAATACCTTGTTCCTCCTTTGGCCTAAAACTGCTCCTACCGCCGTGTCACTAGCATCGCACATCAGTTCAAAGGGTAACTCCCAATCAGGTGCTAACAAGACAGGTGTTGTTACCAGTTTGCGAATCTCGAATGCCTGCACACAATCAGCATTAAATTCATAAGGTGCATCTTTAGTTAATAAATGAGATAAAGGTTTAGAAATTTTTGAGAAATCCTTAATGAATCGACGATAAAATCCCGCATGGCCTAAAAAGCTCCGAATTCCGTTCACTGTTGTTGGTGGTGGCAATTGTTGTATCACTTGGATTTTTGCTCAGTCCACTTCAATACCTTTCTCGGATATCTTGTGTCCGAAGACTATACCTTCTTTGACCATGAAGTGACACTTCTCCCAATTCAATACAAGATTCGTCTCCTCGCATCTTGTCAACACCAAATCCAAGCTATATAAACTGATATCAAATGACGATACAAAAATAAAGAAGTCATCGATGAATACTTCTAAGAATTTCTCTATCATGTCATGGTATATGGCTACCATGCATCTTTGAAAAGTAGCAGGTGCATTACATAATCCAAATGGCATTCGTCTAAAGGCAAATGTACCATGAGGGCAAGTGAAAGTAGTTTTCTCTTGGTCCTCAGGTGTAATAGCGATTTGGTTATACCCAGAATACCCATCTAGAAAGCAATAAAAGTCATAACCTGCTAATCTCTCTACCATTTGATCACTGAAGGGAAGGGGAAAAAGTGATCTTTACGAGTAGACTCATTTAACCTCCTCCTGTAGTCAATGCACATCTCCACCCCGTGACTGTTCTAGTAGGTTGGTGGCGTTTATCGTGTACGCCCAAATTAACCCTTCTTCAGTTAATGACAAAAATATGTAGTAGTGGAAGTAGGGATCGATCTCACAGGGAAGGTAAATTTATTTTGTGCCAAAAGCGAATAGTAACAAGGGGGTTTTAGGATGAATGATTACTACAAAGCAAATTCTAAGATTAAACTAATTAACGAGATTACTAAGATGATTTAAACTTATGAGAGTGAAGCGATTCTTGGTTTCCAGGTAACCGTACTTTTGGAAAATTATCTTTTAATCATCAAATCAAAACATTCGAATCCTTTCAATTATCTATCGATTGGAAATTCAATTCCTACTCATCTTATTCGTAGTCAAATAGAAAACAGCATTCAATTCAACCCTTACCAAATTTCTAATCACCACTACAGCCGTTAATGATTAAATCAATGATAGTTTCAAAACTAATGAGTTCGATAAATCTAATCAATGAAAACTACAGCCGTTAAAATTGATTACTCAACCGTTTCTCCTAAGAATTCAACAACACCTACAGCCGGTTAATTATTGATCTTAGTTGTTTCTTAACGAACTATCGATTATGCAATTGAATATTAGGTGATCGGTCTAATACACAAACACAACAATCATGGAATTTGAAATTTAAGAAACAAATTGAAATTGAAATCTAATTCAACAATCAAACCAAATTTTCATAAAAGGTTCAATTCCAAAAGCAGGTATCCCTTCAACCAAGAATCGAAGAGTTTTAGCCTAGCATAATTGAATCTAAAATCAACAACATATTATTCGAAAACATTAAAATAACAAAGGAAAAGAAATTACTAAGAATAGTCACGATTCCGGCTTGTCGATTCCGTTCTCGTTCTTCAAGCGTTCTTCACAAAAATTCAAAGAAGAAATATCTAAAATCTAAAAAATATTCTAAGGTCTGAAATTATCCTTAATATGAGGTAAAAATCGTGTATATGAAGTATGGAGGCTGATGGAGTAGGGTAAAATCCATGTGGAAAGGAAAGAAATCAAGAATTTTAACTTTCCAAAATCATATTGGCGTAATTACGCCTAAAATGGTGTAACTACGCCTAAATTCCCGTAGCACTGGCGTAAGTACGCCTAGAAATGGCGTAACTACGCCTAAATTCCCATAGCATTGGCGTAGGTACGCCTAGAAATGGCGTCTTTACGCCTGATTTTCCATTTTTCTGTCGAGTTTTGTATTTTGGCCATAACTTTCACATACGAACTCCGAATTCGACGAGTCAGCTGTCCACGCGAAGATAACTCAAAGTTCTAAAACTTTTAGATGGACCACATTTCCAAAAAATAGCTGGAACATATAGAAATTTGAGGAGAAATGAGCAACATGAGTCTTGAATTCCGGTTTTTCCTCTTTTCTTCAACTTTATTGCTTCTTTCATCATTTTAGCTTGATTTCATCACATTTCCGTACATTTACACAAATATATGATTAGGTAGTATATGTATCAATTTATCCATCAAAATATACCAAATCGTAGACAATTAAGCCTAATAGATGTGTCTATTTCTAGCCACATCAAACTCCCCCATACTTACTCTTTACTCGACCTCGAGTAAACAAGAAAAACTACAATATTTTTGGTTGGCTCATAGGTTCATAACAAAGCAACTTGTCCTCACTTTACTGCCTCAACAATTTTAACATGCACAGTAATGAAAGGCGGTGAAAAGTTAACAGTGGAACAAGTTCAATCCCTATACATTTCATACTCAACAAAATAGTGAACGTGTGTGTGTGGTCATAAACAAGTGTTGTGTACAAATTATAGTTCCAAAATATGTAAATCCACAATAGTTCAAGTCATACACTAACACAAGTATAAGCTCACTTGCACACTCTTCTCCACTATCTTAGCAACTTTGCAAACATAAATCAAGTAGGTCTTTATTAGCTTGTAGTTTGGCCTAGGTATTGGCTTATGAAAGAAAGGATAAAGATATATCAAACAAGAGAGTATGATGAAATGCACACTAAAACTTCTCTTCTTGTATGAATTTTTCAACTTCGTTCTTTTTCACACGGTTTATTTCAACACTTTTCTTCTTTTGTGTCTTGGCTCCCCTTGGAGTCATATTTTTATCTATTTTTTTCAGGGCATCCCTTTTTCTTTCATGCATTCCATTCTTTGACAATTAAGCTCACAAATATACTTCAATGATTTCCAAGTGCATTTGAATGAAATACATCATACTCCCTTAAAAGGTATGGATTAAAATCACATTTAGGCTTAAAGGGTAGGATGATAAGCTAGTCAAGAAATGTTGAATGGGGGTCTTTAGTATGCTTAGCATACTACCATTCTTTTACATTTAAAGCTCAAAATAGGTACTAGAGAATGATTTTGTTTACATGGTAGGCTTGAAAGGCTCAAACGCATCAAAGATTGCCTATATCACTTTCATGTTTGCAAGTAGTCTAGACATACGCCTCAAAGAGCATGTAGTTAAGTTCTAGCATGTATTAGAGACTTCTTAAGACTATCACAAAGTTTACACAATCTTCACTAAGCTATGCACACTTCACAAGCCATGACAATAATGTGCTCAAAATATTCAACTTACTAAGTTAAAGTACACTTTGCATTAGAGTTCAAAGTGTTCCAAGGTTAACAATTTACCTATGTTCAAAGCATGCATGCCATCCATTAGGTTTCATCATGGGCTAGTGATTCTAAGCATGTGTTCATTACTAACTATGAGCTCAAAATTTTAAATTTTTCGATTTTTTTTTGTATTTTTGCAATAAGAAAAACAATAACACACTACTAATCCCTCCCCCATACTTAAATCTTACATTGTCCCCAATGTAAGGCAAAAAGACAAGAGAAGAGAAAAGTTCAACTAAAAAGCAATAAAAATAAAAGGGTAAAAGGGAAACTAACTCCCCTTGGGTTGCCTCCCAAGCAGCGCCTCTGTTTAACGTCGGTGGCCCGACGCTATCCCCTTTTTCAGTCGAAGGTAGGTGGGTCTTCTAGACACACCTTGATGTCTACTCGTCCGCCGTCTTCATCTTGGACACCTTCATAATAGTGCTTCAATCGGTGACCATTCACTGTGAATGTCTTCGTGGTGTCCAAACTCTGAATCTCAACTGCACCATAGGAAGACACATTAGTAACTACATAAGGACCATGCCACCTGGAACGAAGCTTACCTGGAAATAGACGAAGGCGGGAATGGTAAAGGAGAACTTTCTGACCAACTTCAAAATGCCTCCTTGAGATCATCTTGTCGTGAAAATCCTTTGTCTTTTCCTTGTAACATCTGGCATTTTCATATACCTCATTTCGAATCTCCTCGAGCTCTTGCAATTGCAGCTTCCTATGCACTCCACTTTCATCATGGTTCATGTTGAAGTTCTTCACTGCCCAGTACGCTTTGTGCTCCAACTCTACAGGAAGATGACACGGTTTACCAAAAATCAGTCTATAAGGGGACATACCTATCGGGGTCTTGTATGCGGTCCTGTAGGCCCATAGTGCATCATCAAGTCTCAAGCTCCAATCTTTCCGTGTCGGGTTGACGGTTTTCTCCAATATGGCTTTGATTTCTCGGTTGGAGACCTCAGCTTGGCCATTTGTTTGCGGATGATAGGCAGTGGAGACCTTGTGAGTTACGTGGTATTTCTTGAATAGACTTTCCACTGCCCGATTGTGAGTTACGTGGTATTTCTTGATTACTCAACCGTTTCTCCTAAGAATTCAACAACACCTACAGCCGGTTAATTATTGATCTTAGTTGTTTCTTAACAAACTATCAATTATGCAATTGAATATTAGGTGATCGGTCTAATACACAAACACAACAATCATGGAATTTGAAATTTAAGAAACAAATTGAAATTGAAATCTAATTCAACAATCAAACCAAATTTTCATAAAAGGTTCAATTCCAAAATCAGGTATCCCTTCAACCAAGAATCGAAGAGTTTTAGCCTAGCATAATTGAATCTAAAATCAACAACATATTATTCGAAAACATTAAAATAACAAAGGAAAAGAAATTACTAAGAATAGTCACGATTCCGGCTTGTCGATTCCGTTCTCGTTCTTCAAGCGTTCTTCACAAAAATTCAAAGAAGAAATATCTAAAATCTAAAAAATATTCTAAGGTCTGAAATTATCCTTAATATGAGGTAAAAATCGTGTATATGAAGTATGGAGGCTGATGGAGTAGGGTAAAATCCATGTGGAAAGGAAAGAAATCAAGAATTTTAACTTTCCAAAATCATATTGGCGTAATTACGCCTAAAATGGTGTAACTACGCCTAAATTCCCGTAGCACTGGCGTAAGTACGCCTAGAAATGGCGTAACTACGCCTAAATTCCCGTAGCATTGGCGTAGGTACGCCTAGAAATGGCGTATTTACGCCTGATTTTCCATTTTTCTGGCGAGTTTTGTATTTTGGCCATAACTTTCACATACAAACTCCGAATTCGACGAGTCAGCTGTCCACGCGAAGATAACTCAAAGTTCTACAACATTTATATGGACCACATTTCCAAAACATGGCTGGAACATATAGAAATATGAGGAGAAATGAGCAACATGTGTCTTGGATTCCGGTTTTTTCCTCTTTTCTTCAACTTTATTGCTTCTTTCATTTTAGCTTGATTTCTTCACCTTTCCCTACATTTACACAAATATATGATTAAGTAGTATATGTATCAATTTATCCATCAAAATATACCAAATCGTAGACAATTAAGCGTAATAGATGTGTCTATTTCTAGTCACATCATATGTATCAATTCATTGTTCTCATTAGGGACAAACATTAATGCCTCCTTTCTTTGGTAAACATTGACTAGGACTTACCCATGAACTATCAGAGATAGGGTAGATAATACCTGCGTCCATTAGCTTACTGACCTCGGCTTTGACTACCTCTGGCATTTTTGGATTGAGACGGCGTTGTGGTTGTACCATGGGCTTGAATGTGTCTTCCATCAAAATTTTATGCATGCACACCGATGGACTAATTCCTTTAATATCTGATATCTTCCATCCAAATGCATTCTTGTGCTTCCTAAGGACTTTAAGAAGCTTCCCCTCATTTTCACCTGTCAAAGATGAAGAAATAATGATTGGTAAAGAATTTCTAGAATCTAAGAATACACACTTGAGATGAGATGGGAGGGGCTTTAGTTCGAGAGTGGGTTATTCTTCGATGGATGGCCGTTGAGGTTTAATGTCTCTTTTTCCTAACTCTCCAAGATTTTCAGTGGCTCGTTTCATGTAAGGAATGGTGTTGTTCAAATGAGCTATAACCTCAATTTCCTCCTTGTCATGTTGTTTATCGGCTTCCACAAGGTATGTTCCATTTTATCTTTGAATGTACCTTGCAACACATCAACAATCAAGGCATCAATAATATCAATACTAAAACACATGGGCTCGTCATGTGGGTTTGAAGTGCTTTAAAGACATTAAACACAACTTGATCCTCCCCTACACGAAGGATCAACTTCCCTTGTTGGACATCTATGATTGCCTTTCCCATTGCTAGGAACGGTCGGCCCAAGATCAATGGTGTCTCCGTGTCCTCTTCCATATCTAGTACTAGAAATCAACTGGGAAGATGAATTTGTCCATTTTGACTAATATGTCTTCGATGATTCCCCGGGGGTATGTGACAGATCTATCCGCCAATTGCAGTGAAACCTTAGTAGGTTTTGGCTCTCCTAGTCCCAACCTCTAAAAATGGAAAAAGGCATCAAATTAATACTCGCACCCAAATCACACGATGATTTAGTAAATGAGACTGATCCTATAGTGCCAGGTATAGTAAAACTCCCTGGGTCCTTTAACTTTGGAGGCATTTTGTTTTGCACAACTGCTGAGCACTCCTTCATTAAGCTTACCGTTTCGTATTCGCCCAACTTTCGCTTGTTAGAGAGAATTTCCTTCAAAAAACTTAGCATAACTAGGCATTTGAAGTAGAGCATCAGCGAATGGTATATTAATATGCAATTTCTTAAATACCTCAAGAAACTTACAAAATTCAGCGTCCATTTTAGCTCTTTTTAATGCAGCGGGAATGGGGGAGGAATTACTACCTTATCAGTGTGTGTGATTGATGTGGTGTTAGAATTCCGCTTACCTTTTCCTTGGTCTTACCCTTGTCTTCAGTGGTGGTTCCACAACTTTCTTTTGCTTCAGTCTGCGTCCTTAGCTCTTTTCCATTCCTTAGTGCTATGGCATTTGCTTGCTCCTTTGGATTTATCACTGTATCACTTGGTAGTGTACCTTGGGTTCGTCCGGAAATCAATGATGCAAGTTGCCCTACTTGTACTTCCAAGTTCTTTATAGATGCATCCTGATTTTGCATCCTAGTTCAGTTGATGATATGAACTTGGTCATGAGCTCCTCCATACTCGGCTTAGGTACATATCCCGGTGGTGGTTGTGGGTTCAACACGTTGTTTTGGTTGGACCATTGCAAATTTGGATGATTCCTCCATCCCGGGTTGTAAGTATTTGAGTATGGGTTATTGGGCTGCCTGTTTTCTATATAATTAGCAGACTCATTAGACTGAGTAAACAGATTACCTGCCTGGCGTTCGATGCTTGGATGATTGGTTCCACATAAGTCACAAGTGATAAATTGAGCTTGCATCGCTGTCATGCTCATGCTATCAATCTTTTTGTTTAATGCTTCCAACTGTGCCGAAATAGCAGTGATTTCGTCAATTTGATGAACTCCACTCGGTTTCTTTGGCACATTCCTCTCTGATTGCCATTGATAGCTATTAGAAGCCATCTCTTCCAAGAGTTCATAAGCTGCTTCCGGTGTTTTTGGCATGATGGATCCTCCTGAGGCTGCATCAATCATAGAACGGGTAGCTGAAAATAAACCGTTATAAAAGATTTGTACCTGGAGCCAAACAGGAAGACCATGATGTGGGCATCTCCTAAGCAAGTACTTGAACGATCCCACGCCTCATATAAAGTTTCAGGATCATATTGCCCAAACGTGGTGATATCGTTTCTCATCTTAGCAGTTTTGGAAGGGGGAAAATATTTAGACAAGAAAGCTTCAGTCATCCCCTCCCAAGTGGTAATGGGTCCCGCATGTAAAGATTTAACCGGGCTTTAACTTTATCTTTTAATGAAAAGGGAAATAACTGTAACCTGGAGGCGTCGTCATAAACGCCATTGTGTTTGAATGTGTCACAAATCCCCAAGAAGTTGGAGAGGTGAGCGTTTGGGTCATCAGTGGCTACTCCCCCAAACATTACTAAATGCTGGCTCATCTGAATTATTGCAGGCTTTATCTCAAAATTGTTAGCTTCAATACTTGGCCTCGTTATGCTTTACAGTGATCCATAGAAAGCTTGTTGAGCAAAGTCCATCATAGATCTTGGATTTGGTGCTTCATTATTCACACCCCCTTCTTGATTGTTATCCGCCATTGTTTGAGCTTCTCGTGTTTTCCTAAGAAATGTTCACTCAATTTCTGGGTCAAAAGGCTCGAGTATGGGATTGCTACTCCTTAGCATGCACCAAGAAGATGACTACCTGTAAAAATCAACCCAAAAGGAGAAACACAAATGTAGTAAACCAAATACTCAAAATTGACAAACAAACAAAACAAAAGAAAAAATTGGCTAAATTACAATTAACTAATCTTGTATGATATTATACAAATTAGTCCCCGGCAACGTCGCCAACAACTTGATCGCGGTTTATTTAAACAATAAAATATCAAAGCAGCGATTTTATACCGCAAGTATGTCAAGTTTTAGTATAGTGATTTAGAAATATGGATGCCGTACCCACAGGGACTAACGTATAAGTAAATAAAATTAGAAAGTTATATTTAGCCTATGAAATATATGAATAATTATCTAATCAAAATAAAAACTTAAAATTAAATCAACTCCTTTGAAGATGCGAAGGAATTCCACTCGAGAAATTTATCAATATGTCGGTCTACTTGTGCTACCGTCAATGATTTGTTTGTAAAAAATAATAATTACTAACCAATTAATTCTTAAGGTGACGGATTCCCTTAAAATAATCAATACACTTTCTCAAGCTATATTGAAACTAATATTAAATTGAAACAAGTAACTTTCGTTCACTTAACCCAATTTAATATTGCATAAATCTCGATGAAAACCGTTAACTTTAAATCTTACAATCCAAAGTTATCACATATGTGATTTAATCTATCGATCTAAATCGTTAGCATAAAACATGATTTATTAAAGCATATTATAATTTTATCTCTCAATCTCAATTATAATTCACAAATCAATCAAAATTAGCAAGGCTTTGATAGCATTAAAAGTATAAATCATGCACAAAAGAATTAATCCACTCAAATAACATTCAAATCATTAACTCAATCACAAGCTTCCCTAATCTTGATAAAATAAACTTAATTCATAGTCAAATCAAACTAACAAGATGAATAATTGTTTCTCAACCACATAAACATCAATAAATTCGAAAATCAAAACAAATAAAGTTTAGAAGTACGATAACGTAGGAGTTGAATCCGTGTGTTGCAACGTTACTTCTTCCCTTGCTTCCTTCCTTGCACTTCAAAGGCTTTTTCTTCTTAAATTGTGTAGATGTTGGAGGATGATTGGAGGCTACTTTGTGGTGTATGATATGATCTTGGTTCCTTTAAAATCGTGCCCTAGGTCTCATATTTATAGAAGAGGAGGAGATGGAAGTGTTCCCAATAGATCAAACTCAATCAAGTCCTTTTTTTCTAAAAATTCTGTCGTTCGATCGATCGAGAAAATGTCTCGATCGATCGATCGAGCCCTCTGATTTCTCGTCTATGAATTTTTTCTGCCACGTTCGATCGATCGAGCATAAACTTCCGATCGATCGAGCACTCTTCAGACTCGGTTAATATTTCTCTTCCATGCTCGATCGATCGAGCTAAATTACCGATCGATCGAGCATCACTTTTTCTTGTTGGCCAAAATCTCTACCTCGGTCGATCGATCGAGCTCAGCTTCTGATCGATCGATTATGTCAGTTCTCAAAATTTCATTTCTTGCCTCGGTTTGGTCCGTTTTCGTCTTTATAGCTTATTCCTTCTACTTCCCACCTAGATTCCTGAAACAACACAAATAAATACCATAAAGCGTAACATCATCCATGAATCAACACGAAAATACATACAAATCATTGCAAAATACACGTAATATTCATCCTTATCAGTTGTCTTGCTAAAAGATGCATGCTATGTATCCTTTGGGCATGAATTTCTTGTTAATAACTTATGTGGAATCAAAAGGACTTTGTTTGAAATGATATATGATGTACTTTCAAGAAATTATGAAAATATGGTCAGATGATGATATAGTACTACTTTCTCACATTTCGGTGGTGATATATGAGGTATTAGGTTGGAACCATGAAGATAAGCTCAAAATCGCCATGTACTGAAAAATTCAGACATCGACGATCGAGCGCGAGCCCTATGGCGGTCGATCGCCAAAACAAGGAAAAATAAGGCGGTGAAATGTTATGGGGATCGATCGTGAGAAACATGTCGATCGATCGCGCGTGAACATAACATTTGGGCGATCGATCGCGAGATAGTGGCGATCGATCGTGCTGAGACAAAATATTTTGGCGATCGATCAGTGAAAATGGCGATCGATCACCAGGGTTGGATTTTTGAAAAATGTTTTATTTCCTGGAATTTGATGGTGAAGCCTATTATGACATTGTACATTGTTGATTTTCATATAGCATCATCACTGGGGACATGACAGAGAGGCGGTTAAATATTGGCGCCTGATATTATATATTTTGTATCGCATGATAGGTACGTGCTGATGTACGAGTATTGATCTTATTGTTGATGTGATGTTGATTACATGTGTTGAAATTGAGATATATGATTGTTGTAATCATATTGTTGTACATTCATGTTGTTGATGCATATTGTTAGTTCCGGATTTTAAAGATGACAAAACAGATCAGACCAATCAACCATGACAAAAGCAGATCAAGCTGATATGGTCTATCGCAAAAATCAGAACGGATCGATGAACATCAGCCTGACCAGATCGAAGCTTCAGATCGATCTCAACAATAATCAGATCAGAGCAGACAAGGTTGAATAAGCTTTGCTCTTCAGTCCGAATCATTAACGGCTATTTATTGAAGCATTTAATGTTGTAATTAATGCTGAAAAAGACCAAGGACTGAAGATTACCGTAAAAGGTAAGAAGACAAAGAAGAGCTTACCTGATAGTCGCCGAAAGCATGAACCAGAATGGCAAGTACCTAAAAGAATAAGACTGTAGTTTATTCAGAGTTTGGGCAGAGTCAAGAGTTGCACAAAAAATGAAATAATGTCGTTGGTACAATCAACTATATAAGGATGCAACTAAAGAGCTCAAGCTGACAATCTGATCAATCAAGAAACGAAAAAGAAAACTAAACAGCACAAGCTTACAAGCCCAGATATTCTTGAGCCGAAAATTTTCATAAGCACAAGCATATTGTAATATTTGATCATCTCAGGATCATTGTGTGCATAGACAAAATTAGTCTATCTTTTGTATTCTTGACTATGATAGAGAAGTGAGATTCAATTGTAACTGTCAGACAGTGTGTGTCTGAACATCGAGAGACTAGGAGTTTCAGTATGGTAGTGAGGTAAATCCAGCTGAATCGGGTTTGTACAACAGGATTGTATAAATCAAAGTCTTCTAGTGGAATCCTTCCTTAATTGGAAGAAGGGGAGACGTAGAAGGATTACACCACATTCGAACTTCCAGAAACATATTCTCTCTTTTACCTTTCCGCTCTACGTTACAGTCTTTAAGCCATCGAGCCGTTCTTACCAGTCTAGAACAGATCGTTCCGCACTATCATATTCAGCGATCTGTTCTGCTGAGAAGTTGATTAAGAAATAGATTTCACTCACTAACCCGAGAGAAATCACAAAGGATTAATTTTAAGGAGTGTTCATTCACCCCCCCTCTAAACACTCCAGACCGATCCTAACAAGTGGTATCAGAGCGGGTCGTCTTAATCATCAAAGATACTTGAACTGATGGCATCATTCAACAAGATTCCCATGTTCTCAAAAGAAGACTATGATGATTGGAGAATCAGAATGCAAGCTCATCTGGCAACACAGGATGACGATATGTGGTTCGTCATCACTGATGGACCAATGAAAATTCTGAAAGTCAATACAGCAGCCGCCATTACTGGTGTTAACCATGTCACGTTTAATTATGTATGTTGATGCATGATTTATCTTATGTTTTAGATTGATAATAGTATTACACATATATGTAGATATGTATACAACTATATGTAGTGGACATATTTTAAATTATCAAACTAATCATGAGATCAATAAATCCCTCTAAAATATTAAGTTTTAGATGCCTTCCAAAATTAAAAGTACTCGTCAATAACTTCGATTGTACATGTGTGGGTTTGCCAAAGCAAAGCACCGTGGCAATCATAGTAAGGCGCGAAAGGATAATAGTGATATCCGTTATACTTAAAATTGGGTACGACTTAACTAAGTTATCTCAATAGGATTGGGAACCTAGAGGCATAGTTTGGATTATAATTCATTTGATGAATTGAACAAAGTGTTGTTCGTCCAACTATCCAAGAATTATATGTGATATAATTGACAAAGTGTTGTCTACCTAAATAACCGAGTCTTTGGCGATTAGCCAAACTAACTCAAGATTAGGCGAAATATGGATCTTGGCCCACTAAAGGTTTTGAGGGTTGATAATTTTTAAACAAAATAGTGGGAGCATCATTTAATGTAAGACCATGTTAAATGATTAAATCATAAACTTATTTTGCATATTTATATTGTAGATATCCATGGCAACTAACAACGTATCAAACACATTATCACTGCGATCGGTCCTTGAGAAGGACAAACTAAATGGGACAAATTTCCTAGACTGGCATAGGAACTTGAGGATAGTCCTCAAACAAGAAAAGAAACAATATGTCCTAGAGGAACCATTGCCCGCTGAGGAACCTCCCCTAACAGCTACAAGAGCTGATAAAGATGCTTACAAGAAGCATCAAAGTGACGCACTTGATGATGGGTGCCTTATGCTTGCAACCATGAACTCTGAGCTTCAGAAGCAACATGAGGAAATGGAGGCGTTTGATATGATCGAGCACCTTAAGCAACTGTACCAACAACAAGCTAGACAAGAGAGGTATGACGTCTCTAAAGCGTTGTTCCAGTGCAGGATGGTAGAGGGAAGCCTAGTTGGAACTCATGTGCTCAAGATGATTGGGTACATTGAGAATCTGGACAAGCTGGGTTTTCCATTGGACCAAGAGTTGGCCACCGATGTGATCTTGCAATCGTTGCCTGAGAGCTTCAGTCAATTTGTAGTAAATTACAATATGACTGACATGGAAAAGACTCTACCACAATTGCTTGGTATGTTGAGAACATATGAAGCAAATACAAAGAAGACTAAGGCCACAAATGTTCTTATTGTGAATAAGGGCAAAGGAAGGGCCAAAGCTAAAGGCAACAAGAAAGCAATGAAGGTCTTTGTTAAATCTAAGCCAAAGTCTTCTGCACTAAAGCCAAAAGGGGGGATAGCGAAGGAAGGGAACTGTTTCCATTGCGGTGAGACCGGCCATTGGAAAAGAAACTGCAAAGTATATCTGGAGGATCTAAAGAAAGGAAGTATGACTTCCGCTTCAGGTATTTTTGTTATAGAAGTCAATTTATCTACTTCTTCATCATGGGTATTAGATACTGGATGTGGATCTCACATTTGTGTAAATGTGCAGGACCTCAAAAAGAGTAGATTGTTGGCGAAAGGCGAAGTTGATCTCCGAGTTGGAAAAGGAGCAAGAGTTGCTGCATTAGCTATAGGAGATTATAGTTTAGCTTTACCTTCTGGTTTATCATTGATTTTAAAAGACTATTATTTTGTGCCATCTATTACTAAAAACATAATTTCTATTTCTTGTTTAGACAAGTATGGTTTTTCATTTATAATAAAGGACAACTGTTGTTCTATTTATTTAAATGATATGTTTTATGCTAGTGCACAAATGGTGAATGGTCTTTATGTATTAAATCTTGATATGCCTATCTATAACATAAATACTAAAAGGATTAAAAATAATGATTGTAATCCTACTTATCTCTGGCACTGTCGCTTGGGCCACATAAACAAGAACCGCATATCTAAACTTCATAAGGATGAAGTATTAGATTCATTTGATTTTGAATCATATGAAACATGCGAATCTTGTTTAATGGGCAAGATGACTAAAGCCTCTTTCAAGGGACATGTTGAAAGGGCAAATGTTTTATTGGGACTAATACATAGTGATGTATGTGGACCAATAAGTACACAAGCTAGAGGGGGTTTTCAATACTTCGTTACATTTACTGATGACCTCAATAGATATGGGTATGTGTACCTAATGAAACATAAGCATGAAACCTTTGAAAAGTTCAAAGATTTCAAGAATGAAGTACAAAACCAACTTGGCAAAAGTATCAAAATCCTTCGATCAGATCGAGGAGGTGAATACCTAAGCCAAGAGTTTCATGAATATCTAAAGGAGTGTGGGATAGTCCCACAACTCACTCCTCCGTATACTCCACAATGGAATGGTGTATCCGAGAGGAGAAATCGAACCTTGTTGGACATGGTTAGATCAATGATGAGTCATGTAGATCTTCCGATATCGTTTTGGGGACACGCTCTAGAAACAGCGATTTTCTTACTGAACCGTGTTCCATCTAAATCAGTGAAAAGACACCATATGAGATATGGACTGGGAAGCGTCCTAGTATGTCTTTTATGAAGATTTGGGGTTGTGAGGCTTTCGTTAGACGTCACGCCACTAACAAACTTGGACCAAAATCTGATAAGTGTTTATTTGTGGGGTATCCTAAGGAAACGAAAGGATACTATTTCTATTATCCCACCGAGAACAAAGTAGTTGTTGCTCGGACTGGTGTATTTCTTGAAAGAGAATTTATTTCTAGAAAAACCAGTGGGAGAAAAATAGAACTTAGTGAAGTTCAACCACAAGAAAACACTGAACCTGAGATTGAGATGGAAACAGAGCAGGCACCGCAAACTGTTGTGGAAGAAGCACCTGCTCAAGAGACACAAGCCCATCGTAGGTCTGTAAGAGAACACCGGGTGCCACAGAGATATGAATTTCTTGTGACCCAGCAAGGTGACTTACTACTTATTGATGAGGATGAGCCGTCATCTTATCAACAAGTTATAATGGGCACTGATTCTGAGAAATGGCAAGAGGCCTTGAAATCTGAGATGGAATCCATGTATGCAAACCAAGTATGGACTTTGGTTGATCCACCTGAAGGGGTACGACCCATATGGTGCAAATGGATTTTCAAGAAAAAGACCGATATGGATGGTAACGTACAAATCTATAAAGGTCGGCTGGTTGCAAAAGGATTCAAACAAATTCAAGGTATTGACTATGATGAAACCTTTTCACCAGTGGCCATGGTTAAATCCATAAGGATCTTACTTGCAATAGCTGCATTTCATGATTATGAAATCTGGCAGATGGATGTCAAAACAGCTTTCCTTAATGGAAATCTGCTCGAGGATGTGTACATGACACAGCCCGAGGGTTTTGTCGATGTAAGGACCCCTGTGCCCTTAACCCGTTATTAGTGTATTAAGCCATATCATTAGTGCATATAATCATACTATCAGGGGAAAAACCATATGCAAGTGTAACACCATATGCTCCAGAAAATTTCTTGCATTTAAACCACATAATATTCAAATTCCCCAACCATGATTATCCATATAGCATGCACCCTCATAATACACTAACACACTCTTAGTTCATTTAGCAATTCTATATTTAATTGCGTGCAAACCATAAATGAACAGAGAAGAGCCGTAGCCCGTTTATACATTCCATATACACGTAATATGTACTCACATAAGAGTACCCAATGAATGAGCGTGTATCTAATGTATAAAACACTCTGCTGGATACCGTTACTGGTGCTTCGATCCTGGAAGCACCTCTCAAGCGCAACTCGATCTCGACTCTGGATCTGAGCGCCTGTCCATCCAGCTCTGGTACCTCAATCCTGGAAGTACTTCAATCAACAGCCCGAGCTCAACTCCAAAGCTGCTGCTACACCTGTACCACCTGCCCCAACAGAGACAGCCCCCACACGGGGTGAGCATACCAATATCTCAATCCAATAACCACAAAAATACAATTCATAATGTACAACAATGTAAATACTATGAAATACAAAATATTCTCCCTGGATGGCATCATCCTCATCCGGGGTTTCCTATACTGTCCCTGTTCTCAAAACACTGAAACCATCAAATTCCCAAATGCCAGTTAATCATTATATTGATTAACAATTCTACGAGCCATATACCAATGTCATAATCAATAACATCAAATCATTAAACAATGATTATAAACAATCCATGTTCCTCACTTATGGTTTCATATCTCCATTTCGTTGCTCGCTCTACAATAGCGGCATTCCAATTCCACGCATGCTCGATGGCAGCGGCGTCATAATCGATGTTCGCTCATAGGCGACAACATCCCAATCATTGCTCGCTCAAAAGCGGCACCATGCAATTCTCAATGCATATATAGACATTTGAAGCAAGTACAATAAACCATGCATTTCAATCTCCGTTTATTGTTAATACCATGTGTCATGCATTTCCACACACATTCATTGCAATACAGTGTACCAAGCACTCAACAATTGCAATTATATTAAAGGGCTATGCTCGTACGTCAATACGTACCTTATAATTCCGTAGCTTGAGTCCAAACTTTGCTTGAGTTCCTTACCTCGAGAGATATGTGCTAAAACACATAAACAACTCACAATCAAGTATAAGCATGCAACCACGTGTCCAAGCACGTTCAAGATTCCCAATCATATCGTCAATCCATGACGATTACCAAAATAAAAGCCCACCGGCTAAGCATGCATAATACCCAAATATCTCATTATATATGCTTAAAAAGATAGCCAAGAATTCATCCGAGAATTCCGTTTTATTTACTTGGCTCCAACCAACCATTTTAAAAGTCTAGCATTCCCATTGGAATGAGAACATTGCCCCGGAAGCCGACCATTTAAGTCGAAATTCCAAAATCCCACGAAAAAGCCAAGAAAAACACAAATCACATGCTGGCGATCGATCGCTACACCGGGCGATCGATCGCTAGCCCCTTGGCGATCGATCGCTCGATATAGCGATCGATCGCCAGACCTTACTGGCGCGAGGCGATCGATCGCTCCAAAAGTGGCGATCGATCGCCACAAAGCTGAAAAGCGTACTGCCTGCATGCGATCGGTCGCCTGCTACGGGCGATCGATCGACATGCCCTGCAACTCGAAACCCACCATTTTTAAAAGCTTGAAACTTCCCCAATACATACCCCAACTCCTCCCAACTCAAAACCACAACAAAACAACATCCAAGGGCCTCCAAGAAGGGTGATAGACTTGAATTAAAACAAACCCAAAAAGATTTCAAGATTTTCATCAAAATCACCCAACCCATACCAACCTCAAGACTCAACCACAATCAACAAAACTACTACCAAATCGAAGACAATGACGAGGGGAGAATTAATACTTGATTATCTTCGAGAAAAACCGGCTCCTAAATCGAGTTCTATCGATTTTTCTTCAACCAAAGGGAAGGGAAGGGTTTGGGGTGAAGGTGGCGTGAGAGAGGGGAGGAGAGGAGAGAAATGGATTCCCAGTGACGGAATCCCGAGTCCAACTGGTATATATAGCAAAAATGCTCCAAAATACCAACACATCCACAAATACATCATGATTCATTAAAAATCATCTGTTTTCAAAAACTCTCTCTCCAACATCAAATCCCCAGACTGGCCCCAACATAAGGCACCCCGGACACCAAGTCCCACTAAAAGCCCAACTCATAGGTTTTTCACCAAAATGATAATACAATCTCATCCTTTGGATCCAACGATCCCAAATGCCCGATTTAACAACCTCAGGAAATGCCAAACCGCAATTAATTCCTAATTGCCACAATTAAAAATCCATCAAGGATTAATACCACACCGGGATTAACACCATAAATCCCCGGACATCACAATTATCCCCCACTAATAAAATTTCGTCCTCGAAATTTCCACCGGCATACTCTACGCAACACCAGGACTACACAAACAAGGTAAAGCCACAATCCCGATTCTGGACCACATTAGAATCGAATCATCAACTGCGAGAACACTGATCTCGCACCAAGATCTACAGTAGAGCAAATACCAAAACCAATATAACCCGAAAGATAATAACATACCTCGATGTGAATCGTCCCGGAAGTCAGTCCATCATGACTGCAAATCAATCAAAACACCATTGGTTCCAACATAGATATCTCTCCATGATATCCAACAATCGCCCACGATGCCTGACACGCATCGTCATGATGTGGATCATTAGTATACAACAGTATACTCACAGAAAATCCGGTTTTCGCTTCCCGGTCCATCTCCTCCAAAGGAGTAATTGCACCACTTGCAATCCGAATCGGGTAAACCACGGTCACCAATCCACACAAAACACATCACTACAGATGTCTACAACCAGGTGTTCCAAGAAATCCCATCTTGGTCCAAAACACACTACGAGACTCCACAAGGTCTCAAGTTCCACAAGGGACATGCAAGACAAACAATTGCATTCCCGAACACGTGTCAACCGTGACACTAAACAAATCCGAATCCTGGCCATCCCTCATTTATCCTGGGATTCAACAATCCTAAAACAGGAAGGCTATCGAATCATCCAACAAGAACTACCATGGTTCCCAAAACACGATAATCCCTCCTCAGGGGAAGTCAAACGGACCTCACGATTATTCCTCAGAATACATCGTGCCATCGAGATTACCAATCTCAAATTGCCACAATCTCCCACCGGAGATTCATCAAACCAAACGCACTAATCCGACGTTCAACAAGGAACGAAATAGAGTTGGCATTCGTATACACACACGGGTATACGTGCGTAAGCACCAACACAACAGGCATACTCAAAGCAATAGGCTCGGGTATCTCCAAACATACCCAAAGTTCCAAAGCCTACTGCCAAGCCTCGATTATTCTCACTCCCCGGAGAATAGTGGTCAACAGACCAAAGCCAAAGGGTGTGATTTCAACATCAACACCACACAACCAAAGCAATGAATCTCCCAAAAGATTCAACCGGCAGGTACATCAATACCGCATTTCCCAAAAAGGATAGTGTCATGAATCCATGACCCTCCAACCTCGAACCACCGTCCGAAAAACTGGACATACATACCAACATATATCTCGGAACCAAAATATGCAACTGGTTCAGAATAATACATCGAAGCCACTATCATCAAATCGAATTCGTATACGCCATGTATACTCAAACAACGATGCCCTGTACCATTTCCATAGTACTCCACACTCGAGCATCACCCCAGAGACGTCAACGTCTAACTGGAAGTACGAAGCCATTACCTAGTCCAACACTAGTAGGGCTTACCCTGGTCGATTCACGATCAACCCTCCACCAAAACTAGCTGTCTCCATGACAGTACAACCCAAATCTCTCCAAGAGATAAAGTCAATATAGTAGTGTCACTCCACTAACTATACCACACAATTTCAATTGTGACTTCCGTCGCATACCATATGCAAAGATGCTCAACCAAAGCTAACAACGACTTGTCGGCGCTCACGTTGGTATTTCCAACAAAATTTGAGTTGTCCAGAAACAAGCCTCTTAAAACATTTGACGTATAAACGTCTCCGTGAGGTATTCTCTGCCTCAATTATCAAGCCACAAAGAGACTACAAAAGTCTACCAAAGGTCCTTATCGTATCATCATACGATTCACTGAACTCGAATCCAACGGGCAGTATAACGGCAATCAAAAGCACGGTATAACATTGCCACGATATCAGGCTAATAAGCGCTGCCTCCAAAGGCTTATATCAAGCCTACCAACGTCTCAAACGTACCATCCGGTATACCATATCGTAACATCCATTTAGAGTAGTGGGTCATCACCCAATATTCCTCTAAAACCAAAGCATAATGGACATCCCGGTGTCCTTGCTCAACCACGGAGCAATCCTAATCCATTAGGACTTATCCCACACCCTCAGGGTGGGTGTGACCACGCCTATCGCAGATCACAACAACAAGCGAGTAGTTTCCTCAATGACTACCTTACCACCAATTACTTGGCCTAAGCCAACCAGCGAGTAGACCCAAGGGTATCATTACTCGAACAATATACTCCAAAAAAATGTGCTACGGTACAATCCCTGTACGGTGCACCCGATAATTCTTCGAGCAACCTGCTCGGCATAATGGTCTCGTCAACTAGTGACCCAGACACTACCATGTGCCCACCAAAGGCACTCAAACCATACCACTCAACACATAACATAAATGTATTAATCATCAAAACGACGCTACACGTCTACATAGAACATCAACTATGTCATCGTCATCCCGTGACGGCATATGTCAACATATGACATCTAATTAACATCGTCAAACGTATGACGATACATGTCAATACACGACATCCATAATCTCATCGTCAAACACATGGCATATATAGCAACACGTAGTATCCACAATAATGCTAACACAAGTAATATGCCATACCTCATCGCTATCAATATATCCGGCGGCAAGAACCATCGCCAATCAATATAGCGGAATAAACCGTTGCTATCAATATACCTGGCGGCAAGAACCATCGCCATAGGTGTAGCGGAATGAACCATCGCTATCAATATACCTGGCGGCATGAACCATCGCCAATCAATATAGCGGAATGAACCATCGCTATCAATATACCTGGCGGCATGAACCATCGCCAATCAATATAGCGGAATGAACCATCGCTATCAATATATCTGGCGGCATGAACCATCGCCAATCAATATAGCGGAATGAACCGTCGCTATCAATATACCTGGCGGCAAGAACCATCGCCAATCAATATAGCGGAATGAACCGTCGCTATCAATATACCTGGCGGCAAGAACCATCGCCAAAGAATAGCCGATCCCTAGTCATTGTCACGGTAGTGTATTTTAATGCCCCTCGCTCAAATAAAATATGCGGTACTCCCACCCCTCGCTTTTCATATAGGCGGCATAGAATAACCTCGCTTAAATGGACATGCGACGCTCCCACCCCTCGCTTCACATTTTAGCGGCAAATATTCTTTCCTCGCCTCATATGATAACCACGCTTCAATGTGACATGCGGCGCTCCCACCCCTCGCTTCACATTTTAGCGGCACAAAACAATGAATAGCGGCAAGCATTTAAAATCATCACTCATCCATAACAATGACTCATGGGATATTCACCAAGTATTTCATCCATACCTGCATCACAAAGCATAATCCATATTCCAACATACATCATCATGAGTGTATTTTAATGCACCTCGCTCAAATGCGACATGCGGTACTCCCACCCCTCGCTTCAACATTTGGCGGCAAAGCATTAAAATCACCACTACATGTACACATGCAACCACAATGCATAATTCCATGATGTATATAAAATGCAGGTTACCATTTTGTGTCTTTCAACCATGGCCTTAGCCTTTCGCGTCATAGTGTTCCTACAGAAACAATCACAAACCATGAGCATACGATAATCCATATTCCTCACAATATGATTATAATGAGTAAATGCATAAACTACGAGTACAAAGTACTTCCCGTATCCCAATGCATTTCAAAATGCTCCATTTGGTCGTCCCTGTGTCACAACTCACAATCATAATCAACAGGTTATATTATGATTCTATAGATGTCATGACATACAATCGTTTCACTATGATCACATATCACAAATGCACATAAGCAAATTAGTTGAGCCACACAACACTAACTACTATCATGCATAGATATGTGCTACTCATCCCTATCAGCATGTTCCAGGCCTTGAACAGCCCCAAAGAGCTAACCACTGCTCTGATACCACTAATGTAAGGACCCCTGTGCCCTTAACCCGTTATTAGTGTATTAAGCCATATCATTAGTGCATATAATCATACTATCAGGGGAAAAACCATATGCAAGTGTAACACCATATGCTATCCAGAAAATTTCTTGCATTTAAACCACATAATATTCAAATTCCCCAACCATGATTATCCATATAGCATGCACCCTCATAATACACTAACACACTCTTAGTTCATTTAGCAATTCTATATTTAATTGCGTGCAAACCATAAATGAACAGAGAAGAGCCGTAGCCCGTTTATACATTCCATATACACGTAATATGTACTCACATAAGAGTACCCAATGAATGAGCGTGTATCTAATGTATAAAACACTCTGCTGGATACCGTTACTGGTGCTTCTATCCTGGAAGCACCTCTAAAGCGCAACTCGATCTCGACTCTGGATCTGAGCGCCTGTCCATCCAGCTCTGGTACCTCAATCCTGGAAGTACTTCAATCAACAGCCCGAGCTCAACTCCAAAGCTGCTGCTACACCTGTACCACCTGCCCCAACAGAGACAGCCCCACACGGGGTGAGCATACCAATATCTCAATCCAATAACCACAAAAATACAATTCATAATGTACAACAATGTAAATACTATGAAATACAAAATATACTCCCTGGATGGCATCATCCTCATCCGGGGTTTCCTGTACTGTCCCTGTTCTCAAAACACTGAAACCATCAAATTCCCAAATGCCAGTTAATCATTATATTGATTAACAATTCTACGAGCCATATACCAATGTCATAATCAATAACATCAAATCATTAAACAATGATTATAAACAATCCATGTTCCTCACTTATGGTTTCATATCTCCATTTCGTTGCTCGCTCTACAATAGCGGCATTCCAATTCCACGCATGCTCGATGGCAGCGGCGTCATAATCGATGTTCGCTCATAGGCGACAACATCCCAATCATTGCTCGCTCAAAAGCGGCACCATGCAATTCTCAATGCATATATAGACATTTGAAGCAAGTACAATAAACCATGCATTTCAATCTCCGTTTATTGTTAATACCATGTGTCATGCATTTCCACACACATTCATTGCAATACAGTGTACCAAGCACTCAACAATTGCAATTATATTAAAGGGCTATGCTCGTACGTCAATACGTACCTTATAATTCCGTAGCTTGAGTCCAAACTTTGCTTGAGTTCCTTACCTCGAGAGATATGTGCTAAAACACATAAACAACTCACAATCAAGTATAAGCATGCAACCACGTGTCCAAGCACGTTCAAGATTCCCAATCATATCGTCAATCCATGACGATTACCAAAATAAAAGCCCCCCCCGGCTAAGCATGCATAATACCCAAATATCTCATTATATATGCTTAAAAAGATAGCCAAGAATTCATCCGAGAATTCCGTTTTATTTACTTGGCTCCAACCAACCATTTTAAAAGTCTAGCATTCCCATTGGAATGAGAACATTGCCCCGGAAGCCGACCATTTAAGTCGAAATTCCAAAATCCCACGAAAAAGCCAAGAAAAACACAAATCACATGCTGGCGATCGATCGCTACACCGAGCGATCGATCGCTAGCCCCTTGGCGATCGATCGCTCGATATAGCGATCGATTGCCAGACCTTACTGGCGCGAGGCGATCGATCGCTCCAAAAGTGGCGATCGATCGCCACAAAGCTGAAAAGCGTACTGCCTGCTACGGGCGATCGATCGCCATGCCCTGCAACTCAAAACCCACCATTTTTAAAAGCTTGAAACTTCCCCAATACATACCCCAACTCCTCCCAACTCAAAACCACAACAAAACAACATCCAAGGGCCTCCAAGAAGGTGATAGACTTGAATTAAAACAAACCCAAAAGATTTCAAGATTTTCATCAAAATCACCCAACCCATACCAACCTCAAGACTTAACCAATCAACAAAACTACTACCAAATCGAAGACAATGACGAGGGGAAAATTAATACCGGATTATCTTCGAGAAAAACCGGCTCCTAAATCGAGTTCTATCGATTTTTCTTCAACCAAAGGGAAGGGAAGGGTTTGGGGTGAATGTGGCGTGAGAGAGGGGGAGGAGAGGAGAGAAATGGATTCCCAATGACGGAATCCCGAGTCCAACTGGTATATATAGCAAAAATGCTCCAAAATACCAACACATCCACAAATACATCATGATTCATTAAAAATCATCTGTTTTCAAAAACTCTCTCTCCAACATCAAATCCCCAGACTGGCCCCAACATAAGGCACTAAAAACCCAACTCATAGGTTTTTCACCAAGATGAGAATACAATCTCATCCTTTGGATCCAACGATCCAAAATGCCCGATTTAACAACCTCGGGAAATGCCAAACCGCAATTAATTCCTAATTGCCACAATTAAAAATCCATCAAGGATTAATACCACACCGGGATTAACACCATAAATCCCCGGACATCACAGTCGATCCAAAGGATGCTGGAAAGATATGCAAGCTACAACGATCCATTTATGGATTGAAGCAAGCTTCTCGTAGTTGGAATCTTCGATTTGATGATGCAATCAAAGAGTTTGGTTTTATCAAAAACGAAGATGAACCTTGTGTCTACAAGAAGGTCAGTGGGAGCGTAATCATTTTCCTAGTGTTGTATGTAGATGACATACTTCTCATTGGAAATGATATCCATGCCTTACAATCTGTAAAGATTTGGCTAGGGAACTACTTTTCGATGAAAGACTTGGGAGAAGCCACCTATGTATTAGGAATCAAGATCTATAGAGATAGATCAAGAAGGCTTCTTGGTCTGAGTCAAAGTACATACATAGACAAAGTGCTTAAAAGGTTTAGCATGCAAGAATCAAAGAAAGGATTCGTGCCTATGACACATGGTATTTATCTCTCGAAGGAACAGTGTCCTTCAACACCAGATGAGAGACAACGCATGAGTAAGATTCCATATGCGTCAGCTATTGGATCTATCATGTATGCCATGATATGTACTCGTCCCGATGTATCGTATGCTTTGAGCATGACGAGCAGATATCAAGTTGATCCAGGTGAAGGTCACTGGATTGCTGTCAAGAACATCCTGAAGTACTTGAGAAGGACTAAGGATACATTCTTGATTTATGGAGGTGAGGAAGAGCTCAATGTAATGGGTTACACTGATGCAAGCTTCCAAACCGACAAAGATGATTTTCGGTCGCAATCTGGATATGTGTATTGCCTAAATGGAGGTGCTGTGAGCTGGAAGAGTTCAAAGAAAGAAACAGTAGCCGATTCTACAACGGAAGCTGAGTATATTGCTGCCTCGGATGCAGCAAAGGAAGTTGTTTGGATGAGGAAGTTCATTTCTGAACTTGGAGTGGTGCCTAGCATTAAAGATCCGATAGAACTCTATTGTGACAACAATGGAGCGATCGCATTGGCTAAGGAACCGAGATCTCACCAAAGATCCAAGCACATACTTAGGCGTTTCCATTTCATTCGAGAAATCGTTGAAAGGGGAGATGTTAAAATATGCAAAGTACCAACAGATGATAATGTATCTGACCCATTGACGAAGCCACTGTCACAGCAGAAGCATGATCGTCATACTATATCTCTAGGCATTAGGTATATGTCTGAGTGGTCTTAGTGCAAGTGGGAGATTTGTTGGGATATGCCCTAAGACAAATCATTAGATGATTGTTTTGACGTACAATGTTTATGATTTTATGAATGGCAATTCATTATTATATATTATTCTTTTAACTGTGCAATGTGAATTAATATATATGTTAATGTCCTTAGAATAATATTGTATTATTCTTAAAGATGTCCATAGTCAAGTATTATCATGAATAGGGATAATGATAATACGTAGAGACTAGTATGTGTTGATCGATGAATTGTTCATTGATATGAGATATCAAATCAACATATGGGTACATGTTAGAGAACGATGTACTGGACAGACCCACCATGAGAATGCAACATGGATAGTTATATGATCGTCATATGCAATACTCATAGTGATAATAATGTATGTAATCCTTACGACTTGTGATCATCAGAGATCCCAAATAAGGAGTTATGTATCTTGATATCGTCAAACGTTACCCGTAACAGGGTAAACTATAAAGGCGAATATTAGATACACTACGAATTATGTAGAGGGATGTTGACTGATCGAGATAGGATTTGTCCCTCCTATATAACAGGAGATGTGTTTGGCCCTTGATCAAGTGAGAACTAAAATGCATGGACATGCTCGAATAAGTCGATATGAGATATCAAGCTTATTCGTTTATTCTAGTTCTACTCGGGGATCAAGAAATAGAGATTGAATATACGAGTATGACTATTCCATGACTCGTGTTCAATCTAAACACAAAGGACAAAGGGATTAAGTTACATGGTTAATATTATCACAAGTTCTAAAGGTTATGTCGAGTCATTGACATTCTTGTAATTTGGGTAGCCTCGATGTGTTGCTAGACACCGCTCCTTGCTTGCGACATAAAATGAGATTTTATGTCACTGCCAACATTACAAGATCCTATCGGGTCGCACAAAAGATTAAATCGAGAAGGGAAATTAAATTCATGGGATGAATTAAATAATTAAGAGGAGTCTTAATTAATTATCATAATGATTAAATTAAATCATGGGCTTAAGCCCATGAGGCTTTATGAAAGCCTTTAATTAATCATATATAATATGATTGCAAGGTGTTTAATTGTGATTAACACTACATATCAAACCTAACCATCCAAAGACTTCTCGGCCACCTCCTCTCATCCAACAAGCTCTTCACGGCCGAAGCCTCCTCCACACGCCGCCGCCGTGAGCTTTGTTTGTTGATTGGTTGCCGTTAATCGGTTTTGAATCGAGAGTTTGGTTTTGGTTCAAGAATAAGTCTAGCAACTTGTTCTTGAACGTCCCTTATTCGTTTAATCGTGTGGATACCGTTGAGGCAAGACCTTGGAGGTGTTGCTCGTGACTCGGGATCGTTGGACGTAGTGCACCGTGGAATATGCTCAAACACGCTACAAGTGTGAGACTTTTGAATTCCTTTATCCGATATGAAATCCTATGTATAGATCCATTGTTCTATTAATCCAAATTTAATTTAATTCCGCTGCGTTGTATGCTCTTGGGATTACTAACAATGTTCTCGTCAGATGACAGGAAACATCGAGCTGCTGTCTGAAGTCACATAGTGTACTGGACCAAAAATCATCTTCCGGGATAACTCAAAGGGTAAGACTGCGGGCAAGGCTAAGATTGTCCATGGTAATATTACTATCAATGATGTGCTGTTAGTTGAAAATCTATGCTATAATCTGATCAGTATAAGTCAACTATGTGATAATGGTTGTGCTGTGGAATTTCACAAACACACTTGCACTGTTAAAACGTCAGACGGTATGACCTTGCTTGTAGGAATCAGAAATGGAAACACATATAAGATTAACTGAAATTTTACTCAACCTGATAATCCTACTTGCTTCATCGCAAATAATGATAATAAACACTGGCTATGGCATAAAAGCTTGAATCATCTCAACTTTAAGACTATCTCTAGCCTGTGTAAACATGATTTAGTTGTTGGTCTGCCCAAGATCGACTTTGCCAATCTGTGAAGCTTGTCAAATGGGCAAACAGATCAGATCATCCTTCAAAAACAAGAATGTCAAATCCTCCTCACGTTGCTTAGAACTATTACATATGGACTTGTTTGGTCCTATACCAATAACAAGTTTAGGGGGAATGTTGTACACTCTTGTTGTTATTGATGATTACTCACGTTTTACATGGACTATATTTTTTAGCAGTAAAGATCAGACCGGTCCGAAGTTGATCAAGCTGCTGAAACGCACTCAGAATGAGAAATCATCAAGTATTGATAGAATTCGAAGTGACAAAGGCACTGAATTCTCAAATCAGAATCTTGAATCCTTTCTAGAAGACCAAGGAATTAAGCATGAATTCTCAGCCGCTCGAACGCCTCAACAAAATGGAGTTGCAGAACGAAGGAACAGAACGCTTAAGGAGGCAGCAAGAACAATGCTTGCAGACTCTGGTATTTCCCAAATGTTCTGGGCAGAAGCTGTAAATACTGCATTCTACACTCAAAATCTATCTATGATTAACAAGAAGTTGAATCTAACTCCATATGAAGTATGGACAGGTAACAGACCGTCTATCTCTCACCTTCATGTATTTGGCTGCAAATGCTTCGTTCAAAATAATGGTAAGAATCATCTTACAGCATTCGAAGCTAAGTCAGATAATGGAATATTCTTAGGATATTCATCAAATAGTAAAGCTTTTCGCATCTTCAATAATCGAACTTTAACTGTAGAAGAATCAGTTCATGTAGTGTTTGATGAATCCTTGTGTATTGAGGGTAACAAGGAATTACTTCAAAATCAGATGGAAAATATCCATCTCGAAGCTAACAGTGATGCTGAGATTGTAGCTAATAGGTCAAGAGACAATCCACCGGAACCTGAAGTACCAGATAGACCGGATCAAGGCACTGAAACTCTTCAAGATCGAGCCGATCCGGAGATTCTGAACTCCAATATTAAAGCAGATGCTGATAATGCTACTTCTACTCATCCGTCTGGACCAGATAATCCCGAATCAAGCTATAGATGGACAAAGAGGCATCCACCTGATCTAGTAATTGGAAGTCCTTCTGCTCCCATAAGAACCAGAGGACAGATGTTGGATGAATTCACTCACGCCGCTTTTATATCTAATCTGGAACCCAAAAAGATTGATGAAGCTTTGACTGATTACAACTGGATAAAAGCCATGCAAGAAGAGCTTAATCAATTTGAACAAAATCAAGTCTGGAGACTAACCCCCAGGCCAAGTGGTCTGCCTGTTATTGGAACCAGATGGGTCTTCAGAAACAAGCTAGACGCAGATGGAGTTGTGGTTAGAAACAAGGCCAGACTGGTGGCACAAGGCTTCCGACAATAAGAAGGAATTGACTTCGATGAATCTTTTGCACCAGTCGCCAGACTTGAAGCAATCCGAATATTTCTTGCTTATGCTGCTTTTAAAGACTTCAAAGTATATCAAATGGACGAAAAGAGTGCTTTTCTTAATGGTAAGCTTAAAGAGGAAGTCTACATTGAGCAACCTCCTGGATTTCAGAACCACTCATTTCTAGATCATGTATATCTACTGAATAAAGCAGTATATGGACTAAAACAAGCTCCAAGAGCATGGTATGACACTCTGTCTGAATTTCTGCTGAACCACGATTTTCAGATCGGATCAGTGGATAAAACCTTATTTAAATTGATTAAGGGGGAACATACCTTATTAGTTCAAATTTATGTTGACGATATCATCTTTGGGTCAACTAACCCCAAATTATGCGAGAAATTCTCTAAGTTAATGCAGGGACAGTTTGAGATGAGTATGATGGGAGAACTTTCATTCTTTCTGGGTCTCCAAGTGAAATAGTTCAGCAATGGTATTTTTATCAATCAAACCAAGTATACCAAAGAGCTTCTCAAGAGATTCGGAATGGAGACTTGTTCAACTGCGTCAACTCCAATGAGTCCTTCAATCAAGCTAGACAAAGACGAAGGGGGAACAACATTTGAAGTAACCATGTATCGAGGACTGATCGGATCGCTTTTGTATCTTACAGCGAGCCGGCCTGATATTATGTTCTCAGTTTGCATGTGCGCTAGATTTCAGTCAGATCCAAAGCAATCATACTTTATTGCTGCTAAGCGCATTCTTAAATACTTAAAAGGATCTCAGAACGTTGGTCTTTGGTATTCCAAAGATTCAAATTTCAGTTTAGTTGGATATTCAGACGCTGACTATGCTGGGTGTAAGAATTGATCGCAAAAGCACCAGTGGAACATGTCAATTTCTACGTGAAAGATTGATTTCATGGTTTAGCAAGAAGCAAACATCTATTGCCACATCTACAGCTGAGGTAGAATATCTTGCCGCTGGAAGCTGTTGCGCTCAAATGCTCTGGATTCAACATCAGCTCAAAGACTATGGCATTCAAGCTGTTGAATCTCCGATATTTTGTGACAACACCAGTGCCATTGCTATAACGTATAATCCAGTTCTGCACTCTCGAACAAAGCATATTGATATCAGACATCATTTTATTCGAGATCATGTTGGCAAAAAGGAAATTCGGATCGAGCATATTTCAACAGACCAGCAAGCAGCAGATATCTTCATCAAACCACTCCCTGAGGCTAAGTTTAATTATTTTCGTCAAATTCTTGGTTTAATAGACTTATCTTGATATTTTGGAGGTATCATTCTTTTCGCTTTTAAAGATTATATACTGGCACAGATCGATAATAAAACGATTAGAAAGACACAGACCGGTCCAAACTTTCAGACCGATCTCTGTCAAACCTGATATTATCCCATGATTTGTCTGGTCAACCAGTCTTTAACACAGTAATTGCTTTAAACAGCCCAGACTGATTGAATTTTAACCGCCTTATCTCTCTTTCATCCTGTCCCTTTATTTTGAATTACTTAAATATCAGTCATCGAGATACAGACACATGTCCTCTCTCTCCTATTTAGCGGGCTGTACATCTCACTTTCATTTCACTTTTTACGAATTAATGCTGTCTGTTTATAACTTTCAATATTTCCAATTTCTCCGCATTCTTCATTACATTCAAATGGCCACTATCACTCACAACTCTCTATCTGTTGAGCTTAATGAAATCTACAGGGCTGAAGATCAAGAAATGGTCTCCATGTTCAAATCTTTGGAATCTTCTGGATTAAGGAACTTTCTGGAATGTGGGACTGTAGTTTACGAGTCGGAGATTCGCGAGTTGTTCGCCAATGCTGTGTCCCATAAGACATTCATCTCCACCTCCGTCAAGGGCAAATCTTTTGATATCTCTCAGTCGACGCTGTCAAAGACCTTTGGTCTTCCCAACACCGGACAGACTGATTTTGGCCACATCCCTCAGGCCACTATCACCAATCTTCAGGTGAAAGTATCTATTTTTGGCCACAGACTGCAACCATCCTTCAAGAAGAAGGAAATGTTGTTTCATTTCCAAGTTCTCTGCGAGATTGTTAGCAAGCCACTATTGGGAAAAGCCGGAAGCTATGACGACGTCTGTGAGATCCCGTTATCTAAACAAGATTTTAAGGTGCAATTAAGAGAACTAATCATTCATAAATCAGAGTATTAGGCTGTGTTGATAATCCTGAGCTTAAGAGATTATAGTACCAAAAGTTCAAAAAGGAATTATACATATTCCTAACAAAAGGGTACTAACTATAGCTTTACTCTACACTTTGTAGAAACTATACAAAAGGAATCTCTGTTCTACTAATCCTGTAGCACTCCTTACAGCTCAGCGTACCAACCCCAACCCCGGTTCTCCATGTCAAAAGCACCTACAAAGACAACCCCCAACACATGAGCACATCATAGTTCATATTCAACATAATATGAATGTAAAGTATAAATGCATAAATCATAGGCATAGGATACTTCCTGAATTCCAATGCATTTAAAACGCTCATTTTGGTTGTCCCTGTACCATAACTCATAATCAAATATTATGGCTTCTTTAAATAAATGTCATGGCATAACTTCACTTCTTAAATCTTTACTTCAATCCTTAGTCAGTTTATCATCAGTGTATTTTAATGCCTCTCGCTTCATAACTTCATAATAAGCAGAACTCCCCTCCCTCGCTTCTTCATACAAGCGGTATTTCTATCCTCGCTTCGTATGGAATACCTCGCCTCCATGTGCAAGCAGACCTACCCCCCTCGCTCCACATTTTTAGCGGTATAAGCGGTAAGCATTAAAATCATCACTGTGATAACCCTGACTCGTGGATACACACCAAATGTTCCACAACATACATATGCAACAACAATGCATAACAACATGTATCGTACTCATAATGCACAAAACTCGCATTTACCGTATGTCAAATAATGAACATATAATACATGTTACCGTTGGGTACCCGTACGTCGCTTACGTACCTTTCCAAAATATGGTATGTTGCATGACTCTATCCCCTGCGTTGTGTGGCTACCTGTGATGGCTCTACACAAGTGTACAACACAATATTAGATGCCAATAATAGCCCAATGCCAAAAATCTTACAATAATAATTCAAAACACCACATTTGGCTTCTCGCGATCGATCGCCAATAAGCCCCGATCGATTGCGAGATGCTACTGCCTCAACATTCAAAATTCTGTTTTCCGCGATCGATCGTTGAAGTTATGCCGATCTATCGCGGCATCGCCGATCGATCGCACCAAACTCACAATTGATTGCTGAAATGTTCTGTCTCACACCCTGGTGCTCGTGATCGATCAGGAAAACGCGCCGATCGATCGTCAATACCTGCAAATCGCGAACAGAAGACATTTTCGAGCACCTATTTTCAAGCCATCAAATCTAGCATATAAGACATACAACATGTCCTAACAAACATGCTAGGAACTACAATATACTACCATGAATGTATTCAAAACGAAGTTCCACACAAAGTTAAACCCACATGCATCAAAATCGCCCAACTAAATCAGTACTCACTCAAGCTCTTCAAAAACAGGGTACAAAATTTCTTTTCCAGATTTTTGAACACCTCTTTTCACACCAATAAATCCACCCAATTAAACATGTTTAATGTTCAAAGAAACTTGCTAGGGGCTTCATAAAACTACCATGCAAGCCCTTAAATCAAAGATTCAACCTTACATAAGCTAGCATGCCATTTATACCTTGATAAACACAAACAAAAACCAACAAAACCAAAGCATCTCTGCATGATTGCTCACCTCTTTTTGGCTCAAATTATTAACTAGCAACCAAGCAAAAATTTGGGATCTTCCAACTCCTAGCAACTGAAGTGGGGGACGAAATTTAGGAGAGAAGGGAGAGGGTTTCTGAAATGAAAAAGTGGAGTGGAAGAGTGGCGAAAGTGAGGTATGGGTTCAGCAGATGCAGCATGGGTTGGGAGGGGTGGTTGGGTAATGGGTTAGGTGATGTGTTATGTTTTGGTCCCGGTATTTAGCATGATGTATTAAAATATCCTCACATGATATTTTATAGTATTTAATTAATAAAATACTTCAAATTCCAATTAAACATGCTTCACCCAAAACAAACAACATCCACCCCAAATAATCATGCCATAACCCAAATTCCCAACATATATCACATACACCCTGAAACGCATTTCCCCAATATTATTAATTCAACCCAATGAATTAATACCATAATCTTCATATAACATAAATAAATGTTCAAATGCACATAAACATTTCGGGGATATCACAATACTCCCCTACTTATAAGATTTCGTCCTCGAAATCAGCATGCACTTACCCAAAACAAAATAAAACATAAATCACATACCGGAAAACAGTTATGGATAGTGCTGCACCATGTGTCGCTCCGTCTCCCACGTGGCCTCCTCGACACCCTACGATCCCACTGAACTTTGACCATAGGAATAACTTTGTTTCGTAGTCTGTGATCCGCCCGATCCAGAATCCTGATAGGCCGCTCTACATAGGAAACATCAGACTCTAACTGAACCTCAGAAGGTTGCAACACATGAGAAGGATCTGGCTCGTACTTCCGCAACATAGATACATGAAACACATCGTGTATGCTGGACAGAGAGGGCGGTAAAGCCAACCGGTATGCCAGAGTACCAACACGTTGTAAGACCTCATACGGTCCAACGTATCTTGGGGATAACTTCCCCCACATCCCAAAACGTACTACACCTCTGAAAGGTGAGATCTTCAAAAAGACCCTGTCGCCCAACTGAAACTCTAACGGCCGACGCCGTTGATTAGCATACGCTGCCTGCCTGTCCTGGGCTGCTTTCATTTTCCTTCTGATCACCTTTACCTTTTCTTCCATTTCTTGGACCAATTCTGGCCCTCCGACCGATTTACGGTCCACATCATCCCAATATAAAGGCGACCTACAACGTCTACCGTAGAGAGCCTCAAAAGGAGCCATCTGTAAGCTTGCCTTGTAGCTATTGTTATAAGAAAATTCTACCAAAGGCACTGAATCCTGCCACGAAGTATCAAGCTCCAACACACAAGCCCGTAACATATCTTCGAGCGTCTGTATGGTACGCTCGGTCTGTCCGTCCGTTTGGGGATGGTATGCTGTGCTCAACCTCAATTCTGTACCCAGAGCTGACTGGAGACCTTCCCAAAGTGAGATGTAAACCGCGGATCTCGATCAGACACAATCGAAATAGGGATCCCATGCAGTCTCACTACATCTTTGACATATAACTGAGCCATCTTCAAGTACGTGAAGGTCATACTGTAGGGAATGAAATGAGCCACTTTAGTCAATCTGTCCACGACTACTCAGATGGCATCAAAACCCGAAACAGTCCTCGGTAAGTGGGTCACGAAGTCCATGGATACGTGCTCCCACTTCAATTTTGGTATCTCCAAACTTTTAAGCTCACCACCAGGCCTCTGCCTCTCAGCCTTCACTTGCTGACAAATCAGACATATCTTGACGAATGTGGTGACATCTTGTTTCATTCGTCTCCACCAAAACTGGCTACATAAGTCCTTATACATTTTCTTTCCGCCCGGGTGGATACTCATCCTGCTGCAATGAGCTCGCTGTAATATTCCCTGACGCAACTCAGGCGTATTTGGAACCACCCATTTGTCACCTAACTTCAAAGAACCGTCCTCAGCTATTATGAACCTCGACGACTGACCCAGACGAACCACTGACAACCATCTCTGGACCTCCTCGTCGATCTCCTGAGCCTTCCGGATGTGCTCATAAATAATCGGCTCGGCTAATAAGGTCGATACCTGTATCGGTGAAGCAGACACGTCATAATCAAATCCCAACTGGCAGTAGGAGCCCAACATAGCTGATAGACACATGGCATCCTTTGCCGTGTTCTTCACTTTCCGACTCAAAGCGTCGGCTGTCAGATTTGCTTTTCCCGGATGGTACTCGATTTCACAATCATAATCCTTCAGTAGGTCCATCCATCTCCTCTGTCTCATATTCAGCTCAGCCTGCGTAAACAAGAACTTCAGGCTCTTGTGATCAGTGAAGATGGTAAATGAGGTACCATATAAGTAGTGTTGCCATATCTTCAAGGCAAACACCATAGCTGCTAGCTCCAAATCATGGACGGGATACCTCGTCTCGTGTGGCTTCAATTGTCTCAAAGTGTAAGACACAACATGCTTATCCTGCATCAGTACACATCCTACTCCCTGAAGTAATGCATCAGTATAGAGAATGAACCCCTTGTTCTCCCTGGGAATCACCAATACTGGCGCTGAAGTCAATCTGTGCTTCAATCCCTGGAAGCTCTGCTCACAAGCTTTCGACCAAAAGAATGGAACTCCCTTCTGAGTTAGCTGAGTCAATGGCTTGGCAATCTTTGAAAACCCTTCGACAAAGCGTCGATAATACCCAGCCAAACCAAGAGAACTTCGGATCTCAGGAACTGTAGTAGGCGTAGACCAATCCATAACTGCCTCTATCTTCCTGGGATCTACTGATATCCCCTCTCGAGAGATAATATGACCCAGAAATGCTACGCTGTTCAGCCAGAACTCACATTTGCTGAATTTGGCGTATAACTGATGATCTCTGAGGATCTGAAGTACCGTCCTCAAATGATTGGCATGCTCCTCCTTACTTCTTGAATAAACCAGAATGTCGTCAATAAACACGATCACGAACTGATCAATATACTTTTGAAATATCTGTTCATCAGGTTCATAAATACTGTAGGGGCATTCGTCACCCCGAATGGCATCACTAAGAACTCGCAGTGCCCATACCGAGTTTGAAAGGCTGTCTTTTGAACGTCATCAGCTCTAACTCGTATCTGGTGATAGCCTGACCTCAAGTCAATCTTCGAGTAAAGCTCTGTGCCCTAAAGCTGATCAAATAAGTCATCAATCCTCGGAAGGGGGTACTTGTTCTTAATCGTCACTTTATTCAATTGACGGTAATCAATGCACAAACGCATTGAACCATCCTTTTTCTTTACGAATAAGACTGGTGCACCCCATGGTGATACACTAGGGCGAATGTATACTTTGTCGAGGAGCTCCTGCAACTGCACTTTCAGCTCCCTTAGCTCTGCCGGTGCCATCCTATAAGGGGCACGAGAAACAGCAGATGTCCATGGCAGTAATTCAATCTCAAACTCAACATCTCTGATCAGCGGAAATCCTGGAATCTCATCCGGAAACACATCGGTGAATTCCGCAACTACTGGAATATCCTCGATTCTCAACTCTTCCTTTTCCCCTGATACATCCACGGCATAAATAAGATAGCATGTGTGACCGCGTTCTAACAACAGCGACATCTTAACTGCCAAAATCAATGGAATCCTTGGACGAGAGCTGTCCCCATAGAAGGTCCACTGAAACCCCTGATCAGATAGAAAGCGCACCATCCTCTGTCGGTAATCAACCACAGCCTGGTATCTGCTCAACACATCAATACCGACATTACAGTCAAAATCTGCCATATCCAACAAAATCAGATCGGCCCTCAGATCATTGCCCTCAAAATAAATGAGGCAATCAGATAGTAGTCGATCTGCAATCACATGCTTCCCCGTGGGTGTCGAGACCATAAGAGGCGTGGGCATCGAAGAAGAGCACAGATGGTGTTTCTCCACAAAAGCAGAAGATATGAAAGAATGAGAAGCACATGTATCTACCAAAATAAATGCAGGGTACGTAAGTAAGTAGCACGTACCAGCAATCACTTCCTCTGGAGCTGCCTCTGCCTGCTCTTGAGTCAGCGCATATACTTGACCCTGCGGCGGTCCTGCCGCCTGACCTCCCTGTGGTCGAGATGCAAACTGTTGTCTCTATGGTGCCATCCTGGCGTCAAATCTTGGCCTATTCGGCCCAGAGTCTGCCTGACCTACCCGATTGGGGCAAACCCGAGCCAGGTGGCCCACCCTGCCACAAACATAACAGCCTCGGCAGTCACGTGTAAAGTGAAATCCTCCACAGTTGTCACACTTGTTCCCTCCTGTTCTATTTCCCTGCGCTGGTCCCCGATTACCCTACTTCTGATTCTGAAATTTCTTCCCACCAAATCTAGAAGATGAAGAAGCCCCACGAGGCTTAAACTGGTCTCCTCGTGGCCTCAGGCTGTCAACAACCGGTCTCTGTGATGGTACAAAAGGGGGTACAGCTTCCTTGTACACACTAACCCCAATCTCTGCCAGCTCTGCCCTAGTCGGGGCATCATCGAATGAGCTGGGGTTGTTGGAGACAACCCGATCAAATAACTCTGGCCTCAGCCCTTTCAAAAAATGCCTCATCTTGGCATGACCGTTCACATCAATTTGAGGCACATACCTCAACAGTGAAGAGTATTGCATGGCATAATCTGATACCGTCAAGCTGCCTTGTTTCAGGTTGGTGTACTCATCTTCTTTTACTTGTCTGGCAGCGGCGGAGAAATACCGGTTAAGGAACCGAGTCCTGAACACAGTCCAATCCACTGTCATACCCTGTGCCCTCAGCTCCATAACTATTGTCTTCCACCAAATGGAAGACTTCTTCGCCGACTGAAACTCTGCCAACCTCAGCCAGGCAGTCCGTGCACAGGGTGCCGATACAAATATCTGCTCTAGTCTCTCAAGCCATTCCTCGGCTGCTTCCCCAGTCTCAGTACCTTCAAATAGCGGTGGATGATAGCTCAAGAACTGGGTCAAACTTATCTCCCGTGGTAGCAGTATCTGTGCACTAGGCTCCACGCCTACAGCAGGTGGTGGTAGAGGATTTGACTGAGCAATAATGGCATTGATACTGCCTACATTTCCCACCTCTTCATTGGGGTTCTCCGGATTAATAGCCGCCATGCTGTAACACAGGGGTTAACAACAATACCAAAAGCAGTTCATAATATAAGCCGTTAGATAACAAGAGTAATCATATTCAAAAGCATGTTAGTATAACAACTTATACAAAAATATGCACCATATGCATAAACATGCCCACCAATGAATACCTAGCCAACTTGTTTCTAAAGGCTACCCTTTACTCGTTCCCTGGTTATCTAACCTGGCTCTGATACCACTAAATGTGAGACCCCGTTATCTAAACAAGATTCTAAGGTGCAATTAAGAGAACTATTCATTCATAAATCAGAGTATTAGGCTGTGTTGATAATTCTGAGCTTAAGAGATTACAGTACCAAAAGTTCAAAAAGGAATTATACATATTCCTAACAAAAGGGTACTAACTATAGCTTTACTCTACACTTTGTAGAAACTATACAAAAGGAATCTATGTTCTGCTAATCCTGTAGCACTCCTTACAGCTCAGCGTATCAACCCCAACCCAGGTTCTCCATGTCAAAAGAACCTACAAAGACAACCCCAACACATGAGCACATCATAGTTCATATTCAACATAATATGAATGCAAAGTATAAATGCATAAATCATAGGCATATGATACTTCCTGAATTCCAATGCATTTAAAACGCCCATTTTGGTTGTCCCTGTATCATAACTCATAATCAAATCAATATATGATATTATGGCTTCTTTAAATAAATGTCATGACATAACTTCACTTCTTAAATCTTTACTTCAATCCTTAGTCAGTTTATCATCAGTGTATTTTAATGCCCCTCGCTTCATAACTTCATAATAAGCGGAACTCCCCTCGCTTCTTCATACAAGCGTTATTTCTATCCTCGCTTCGTATGGAATACCTCGCCTCCATGTGCAAGCGGACCTACACCCCTCGCTCCACATTTTTAGCGGTATAAGCGGTAAGCATTAAAATCATCACTGTGATAACCCAGACTTGTGAATACACACCAAATGTTCCACAACATACATATGCAACAACAATGCATAACAACATGTATCGTACTCATAATGCACAAAACTCGCATTTACCGTATGTCAAATAATGAACATATAATACATGTTACCTTTGGGTGCCCGTACATCGCTTACGTACCTTTCCAAAATATGGTATGTTGCAGGACTCTATCCCCTGCGTTGCGTGGCTACCTGTGAAGGCTCTACACAAGTGTACAACACAATATTAGATGCCAATAATAGCCCAATACCAAAAATCTTACAATAATAATTCAAAACATCACATTTGGCTTCTCGCGATCGATCGCCAATAAGCCCCGATCGATCGCGAGATGCTACTGCCTCAACATTCAAAATTCTGTTTTCCGCGATCGATCGCTGAAGTTATGCCGATTGATCGTGGCATCGCCGATCGATCGTGCCAAACTCATGATCGATCGCTGAAGTGTTCTGTCTCGCACCCTGGTGCTCCCGATCGATCGGGAAAACGCACCGATCGATCGCCAATACCTGCAAATCGCGAACATAAGACATTTTCGAGCACCTATTTTCAAGCCATCAAATCTAGCATATAAGACATACAACATGCCCCAACAAACATGCTAGGAACTACAATATACTACCATGAATGTATTCAAAACGAAGTTCCACCCAAACTTAAACCCACATGCATCAAAATCGCCCAACTAAATCAGTACTCACTCAAGCTCTTCAAAAACAGGGTACCATATTTCTTTTCCAGATTTTCGAACACCTCTTTTCACACCAATAAATCCACCCAATTAAACATGTTTCATGTTCAAAGAAACTTGTCAGGGGCTTCATAAAACTACCATGCAAGCCCTTAAATCAAAGATTCAACCTTACATAAGCTAGCATGCCATTTATACCTTGATAAACACAAACAAAAAACAACAAAACCAAAGCATCTCTGCATGATTGCTCACCTCTTTTTGGCTCAAATTATTAACTAGCAACCAAGCAAAAATTTGGGATCTTCCAACTCCTACCAGCAGCTGAAGTGGGGGACAAAATTTAGGAGAGAAGGGAGAGGGTTTCTGAAATGAAAAAGTGGAGTGGAAGACTGGGGAAAGTGAAGTATGGTATTAGCAGATACAGCATGGGTTGTGGGGGGGGGGGGGGGTGGTTGGGTAATGGGTTAGGTGATGTGTTATGTTTTGGTCCCGGTATTTAGCATGATGTATTAAAATATCCTCACATGATATTTTTTAGTATTTAATTAATAAAATACTTCAAATTCCAATTAACATGCTTCACCCAAAACAAACAACATCCACCCCAAATAATCATGCCATAACCCAAATCCCCAACATATATCACATGCACCCTGAAACGCATTTCCCCAATATTATTAATTCAACCCAATGAATTAATACCATAATCCTCATATAACATAAATAAATGTTCAAATGCACATAAACATTTCGGGGATATCACACCGTCACTGGGAAAAATTTCGGGACATGGCTGCTATCCACTCCGGACAAAAGATGAATTGGTCCGCGATCTTGTTTGGAGTCCTGCTTGAAACAGTTATCGCATCCAAACAGGCTGTGTGTTTTGCTGTTCCTCTCAGCAAGCTACTGGAGACACTGGACATCGAGCTGGGGAAGCCATCTGCTCTAAGCCCCTTCAAGATTCTCAACCCCAAGGGATTGACACTACTTAAGTCCAAAAGTGCTCCACCCACTCCTTCCGGTCTGGTGACTGTCAAGATTGAACGGGGACAAGAACAGGCTGCTGCTAGAAAAACTCGAGTCAAGCGCAAACTGACAATTCAGACTGACTCAGAGGAAACTCAGTCTGCCTCTGCTCCTTCATCTCCAGCCAAGCCTCCTCCAAGGAAACCAAGAACCAAGATCACCAAGCCTTTGTCAACCATCAATATCAAAACCATACCTACCTTGCTCTCAACAAAAGTCACCCCTGCACCCCAAATTACAACTCAATCTTCATCCGTTCCAGTCACTGTACCCAAAGTCACCATCCGAGTCCCTTCTGCCATCACTGTGGTCAAAGGCATTGTTATCACCGAATTGGGAGACTACACCAATCAGGGATCAAGACCTCGTCTCCCATCGGGAAAGGCAAGGCAGTTCTCATTGAGCCCCTTTCTTCAAAACCCAAGTCGGCCACTCAAACTGCAATCGACATCGCCATGGAAGATGTTGAAGAAAAAGTAAAGCAGCTTACTGTGGTCTTTGATGAATGGGTTGCATACAGAACGATCAACCACTTTGATCTGTTCTTCGGCAAGCTGAAGAGACTCCATAAGATGGAACAAGAAGTCCTTAAGGGGACAAAGACTGATGACGTATGAATTGCGGTGCTTCGCAAAGAATTGTTTCAGGCTAACCACAGGCTCAGACTGGCAAACTTGCTCATTGCAGCCAAGAAGGCGAATTTTTATCCCAACAATCCGACTGCCAAAGATGATGGTGCTGTCATTGCTCAGCTGGAAATGGATATTCATGCTCTTCACTTGGATGTTCATTTTCAACGACAGAAGCTCAACATATCCACTCCAGTTCCCAGCCCGGATCACCCATCTGCGAGCAAGACTATGGCCGAACCATTCTTTGAGCCACTTCCTTCTGGTACAGCGGAGCAGCCACTGACTAATGCTCCATCTACAGCTGAGACTGAAGCCATGGATGTCTTGCTGGAATCTTCAACAACTTCCATCCCCCTAGCATCCTCAGTCTCCCACATTCAGCACAGTCCAACCGCCGAACATACGACAGTCGTCTCACCAGACTTCGTCGATCCGGATCTGGTGGTGTCAACTGTTGTTGCAGCTCTACAGGTTGAGGAGCCTACCAGACCTATCACTCCTCCTGATCAGTCTGCTGAAGATGTGGCATTTTTGGAAGACTTCCCTTCGGACTTGGTTACTTTGATCCGGTCCGAAACACGCCAATCTGACATGTCTTCACTTGTACCAATTGTGGTCGAGGTTGATCATACTACATCACCATCTGATCACTCTCCAAGCCATTTATCTGATGATGCCCCATCTCTAGCCAAGTCACTTCAACTCCTTTCTGATAACTGTCTATCTCTATCTCAACGAGTCATAGAAGTTCATCAGAGTCAAAGGGCTACATTCTTGGATTTTGAATCCTTCAAAGACAAGATGACGGCTAACATTAGCAGTATTCAGCGCGGACTGAATGATCGTTCTCTCAGCAAGCTTCATATAAAAACAGCCTGAGAAAAGAACAGATCGAGCTGGCCACTGAAGTTTGGGCTTCCATCGCAAAGTCCCTTATTGCTCAAGACACTCGTCTTGATGTATCAGCGCTCAGCTCGCACCCATTGTAGATTTTCTTCAGGAGATTGCTGCTGACAAAAAGGGGGAAAAGAGAAAGGATTTCAAGCCAGCTCAGTCTTCAGCAAGGAAGTAGATGTCTATATAATTCAGACATGTCTGTAAATGTATATCAGATTTTTTCAATAAAAATCAGAGTTCTTATTTAAGTCTTAGTTCATTTATTTTGAACAAAATGGCTTAATCAATCCGAACTACAACTTACCTTTGTTCATTTATTTTGAACAAGAAGATTATATTGATCTGCAAGAACTCAATTCAAAGCTTGATTAAAAGACATAGAAGCTAGGTTTTTGTCATCATCAAAAAGGGAGAATTTGTTAGTTCCAGATTTTAAAGATGACAAAACAGATCAGACCAATCAACCATGACAAAAGCAAATCAAGCTGATATGGTCTATCGCAAAAATCAGAACAGATCGATGAACATCAGCCTGACCAGATCGAAGCTTCAGATCGATCTCAACAATAATCAGATCAGAGCAGACAAGGTTGAATAAGCTTTGCTCTTCAGTCCGAATCATTAACGGCTATTTATTGAAGCATTTAATGTTGCAATTAATGCTGAAAAAGACCAAGGATTGAAGATTACCGTAAAAGGTAAGAAGACAAAGAAGAGCTTACCTGATAGTCGCCGAAAGCATAAACCAGAATGGCAAGTACCTAAAAGAATAAGACTGTAACTTATTCAGAGTTTGAGCAGAGTCAAGAGTTGCACAGAAAAGGAAATAATGTCGTTGGTACAATCAACTATATAAGGATGCAACTAAAGAGCTCAAGCTGACAATCTGATCAATCAAGAAACGAAAAAGAAAACTAAACAACACAAGCTTACAAGTCTAGATATTCTTGAGCCGAAAGTTTTCATAAGCACAAGCATATTGTAATATTTGATCATCTCAGGATCATTGTGTGCATAGACAAGATTAGTCTATCTTTTGTATTCTTGACTAAGATAGAGAAGTGAGATTCAATTGTAACTGTCAGACAGTGTGTGTCTGAACAGATCGAGAGACTAGGAGTTTCAGTCTGGTAGTGATGTAAATCTAGCTGAATCGGGTTTGTACAACAGGATTGTATAAATCAAAGTCTTCTAGTGGAATCCTTCCTTAATTGGAGGATTACACCACCTTCAAACTTCCAGAAACATATTCTGTCTTTTATCTTTCCGCTCTACGTTACAGTCTTTAAGTCATCGAGCCGTTCTTTCCAGTCTAGAACATATCGTTCCGCACTATCATATTCAGTGATCTGTTCTGCTGAGAAGTTGATTAAGAAATAGATTTCACTCACTAACCCGAGAGAAATCACAAAGGATTAATTTTTAAGGAGTGTTCATTCACCCCCCCCCCCCCCCCTCTAAACACTCCGGACCGATCCTAACACATTTAGTTGATGCCATGAGAGGTATGCTACTGTCGGGCACACGATTTAGTTGTTATAATGTGTGAGGATGGAAATATGATATGTGCTGCTAATATGGGACTTGAAGGCTGAGCCACTGACTTATTGAGCTCGGAGGCATATCTTATATGTCCCGTTATAACATGATGATGAATGAGACGTGTCATGACATATTTGCATATTGTGGTGTATGATACATAAACAATCACAGTTGAGATATTACGATGTTTATTTATCGTATCGTGTATTCATAATGATATGGAATTGAGATGGTATATATCAATACTCATGATGTGTGGTTGTTTCTGTAGGAATTCATAGATGGGGGAGGCTGAGATTGTGAGTTGATTTCTGCTGCGAGATGAACCACTGATTAGGAAATGAATGTGTTAGGATTGTTCATATGTACATGATGTATATTATGTCACGGTTTTTTAGAATAATCTAATAACTGACATAGTATGACGTTTACTTAGTTCGACTTATTACTTAATCCTACTTCATAATTGTGTAATGAATGATACATAAAGGATTAAGTAGCGAGGACCCCATATTAGTTGTATATAAGCAGTGGCTCAAGAACTGGGTGAACAAGGGTAGAGGAAGTGAAATAGAGAGTTGCCTAGTCACTTGAAAGAATGTTGATATCTTTGATATGATGTTATACTAACATGCTTTTTACATTTGAATGTCATTGTTAACCCATGATGTGCAGCAATGACAGCCAGAATACCTGTAAATCCTCAAAAAGAAGTTGGGGATGCTATGAGTGGCAATGCTAGTGTTAGTTTGGCTCCTGTACCACCACCACTAGTAGGACAAGGGCCAGTGGAACAAGTGTTGTTACTTGGAGAGTTGACACTGACCCAGTTTCTAAGTTATCAACCACCTCGATTTGAGGGTACCGAATCTGGTGAACAGGCTGAGTAATGGTTAGAGCATGTTGAACAGATATTTGTGTCAGCACCGTGTGCAAAGTCAGCCTGGTTGCGTTTGGCTGAGTTCCAGCTGGCAAAGAAAGCAGTGATGTTGTGGAAGGCGACACGGATTGAGTTGAGAGCTCAAGGACAGGTTGTAGAATGGGATGTGTTTAGACACTGATTCCTGAATCACTATTTTTCTGTGGCTGCAAGACAATTGGAAGAAGATGAATTTACCAATCTGAAACAGGGAACCATGAAGGTAACTGACTATGCTCTGCAGTATTCCTCTTTGTTGAGGTATGTGCCTCATATAGAATACCAAGGCCAAAATCAGACAGTTTGTAAAGGGATTGCGGCCAGGGTGATTTCTAATAACCCTACTTCATTTGAGGAGGCATTGACTAGGGCAGAGATGGCCGAGATAGGCATTGGAGCGTACAAGGATGTATGACAAATTCAAAAACCTACATCAGACAGTATGCGACCTAGAGGTGATCAGTTTAAACCATCACGAGGAGGTTCATCATCCTCAAGATTTGGTGGTAGGAGAGTGGATAATCGAAAAGAGGGTGAACGAGTCATCAAGGGACAGTCACAAGGAAGCAGTAGTAGAGGCTTGAGATGTTTCAATTGTGGAGGACCACACTATAGGAAAGAGTGTCCAAATACTGATGGTCCAGTTTGCTTAGTTTGTGGTAGGACATGGCACATGATACGAGATTGTCCTCAAGTTGGAGGACAACAAACCAGAGGGAATGTGTCAGAAAGTACAGTACAACAGATACCACAGTTTGTACCTCGAACTGTTGGGGGACAAAGAGAAGGGCTGCCCCAACTTCAGATGTATGCACTCAACAAGGAGTAAGCAGAGGCATCTCCTGATGATGTGATAGCGGGTAAGTGTTATTTATTTACTTATCCTGCTTTTGTATTAATTGATACTGATGCATCACATTCATTTATTGCACAAGATGCTCAAAGCGCTATCATATATGCTCGTCTCCACTGTTGATACCTCTATTACCTCGACACCCATGAGAAAGACTGTGGTGGCAGGTCAGATGGTTTATGATTGTGCTCTATGAATATGGAATACAAATAGATTTGATTGTGCTAGATATGACTGATTTTGACTGTATTCTGGGTATTGATGTGTTGAGATATCAAACGATTGTGGATTGCTTCAGAAGACAGTTGGAAAATGGAAATCAGTGGATCTTCTATGGACAGGGATCTCGTGCAAAGATTCCGTTGATATCTGCTATCCGGATGTCACGTTTATTAGCACATGGACAGACAGGTTATTTGATATATGCGATTGATGTTACTGAGAAAAATGTGGAAAGAAAAGTCGATGAGATATCAGTAGTCTCTGACTATGTAGATGTGTTTCCATATGAGATTCCTAGATTTCCACCAAGTCGTGAGGTGGAATTTGGCATTGAATTACTACCTGGTACCTCTGCGATTTCACGAGCACCATATCGAATGGCACCAACTGAACTGCGAGAATTGAAAACTCAGTTGCAAGATTTACTTAACAAGTGATACATACGTCCTAGTGTATGTCTTTGGGGTGCTCCGGTATTATTTGTAAGGAAGAAGGACTGATCGATGCAACTGTGCATTGACCACAAACAGTTGAACAAGGTAACGATTAAGAATAAATATCATCTTCCCCGTATTGATGATGTGTTTGATCAGTTGCAAGGATCAATGATATATTCTAAGATTGATTTGAGATATGGATATCATCAAATACGTGTGAGGGGTGAAGATGTGCAGAAGACAACATTTAGAACTCGTTATGGACATTATGAGTTCCTAGTTATGCCATTTGGTGTGACTAATGCTCCAGCTGTCTTCATGAGTTTGATGAATCGAGTTTCTCAGGAATACCTTTTTCAATTTGTCATTGTGTTTATCGATGATATACTGATCTATTCTCGGAGTGAAGCAAAGCATGTCCAACATCTGCATATGGTGTTGCAAATTTTGAGAAAGAATCATATGTATGCCAACCTCAGCAAGTGTGAGTGTGAGTTTTGGTTGAACAGTGTAGTATTTTTGGAACATATGATTCCAAAAATCGTATATCAGTGGATCCGAAAAAGATAGAAGCGGTATTGAATTGGTCAGCACCTACTTCTGTGCTAGAGATTCGTAGTTTCTTGGGTTTGGCAGGATACTACAGACGGTTTGTTGAGGATTTTCAAAGATTCTAAACCATTTCATATGGTCGAATGCGTGTGACCATAGTTTTCAGGAATTGAAACACCGGTTGACTACTGCTCCGGTGTTGATAATTCCATCAGAACGTGAAAGGTTTGCACTCTATACTGATGCATTTTTACTTGGTTTGGGTTGTGTATTGATACAGGAGAAACATGTTGTGGCATATGCATCAAGACAATTGAAGCCACATGAAATGAAGTATCCAGTGCACGATCTGGAGTTGGCAGCCATAATCTTTTGCTTTGAAGATATGGCGACATTATTTATATGGTAAGTCCTTTACCATATATACTGACCATAAGAGTTCCAAATTTTGTTCACTCAGATAGAGTTGAACATGAGACAAATGAGATGGATGGATCTCTTGAAAGGCTATGATTGTGAGATCGAATATCATCCAGGAAAAGCCAATTTGACAGCTGATGCATTAAGTCGAAAGGTACAATACACTACAAATGATATGATTTAATTGTCAGCTTTGATGACTTCTTGGTGTACATTGAGCTATGAGTTTGATGCAGTAGTGTCAGTATGGGAATCAACATTGTTGGTTGAACTCAATATCTTTGAGCATATCAAAACAACACAAACTGATGATGATGAGTACAACACAGGAAAGAGATGATAAGGCAAAGGAAAACATCTATTTGTAATAGCAAATGATGGGAGTTTGAGATATGCAAAGCGTTGGGTAGTTCCTGCTACATCAGGACTACACCAAGAACTACTGCAACATTCTCATTCTAGTAGATATAATATACATCTCCGGGGATTTTTTACATCTCATAAGCCGACTAGATTCAATACAGGGGGTGAGGAAAACACAGCAAGCTTAGACAAGCTAGAAAGTAAGGAAGCAGGCTCAATTTGAGTTCTTCGCTCTTAGACTGAAAAATCAAGCGCATGAACTTCCCCTGTTGACCTAAAAGGTCAGCCCAGTCAGTGCAGTCTCGATCTTTATGATTCAACTTCTCTTTCACTTCTCTTTGCGAGTTAGCCCGGTGCTCCCGTGGGAAGAGACTTTAGTCATTGATATCCATATTAAAAGGCGGGTATTCCCACAAAACAAAAGCGCTAGACTCCTAGTCCTTTACTTTAATCAATGAAGGCAGCCGCTCTAGCTGGAGGAAAGAAAATGTACAAGGATTTGCGTACACAGTTTTGGTGGAATGCATGAAACAGGATGTGCTTGAGTTTCTGAAGAGATGTCTGATTTGTCAACAAGTTAAAGCAGAGAGACATAGACCAGGAGGTGAATTGATGAGTTTAGAGATTCCTCAATGGAAATGGGAACATATTGTAAGGAATCCGACGAGCATGGAACGCAGCGGAATAAAAAAATTTGGATTCCCACCTAGGACCTATACAAGTAATCATATAGGGAGTCGAGCATTATGCCTTTGTAGCATGTTTGATGCAGAATCCTCGAAGTAAAACGTCCATGAGTCACGAGCAAAACTTTACAGCTTTTCCTCTACGGTACCCACATGATCGAATCGATAAGGGATGTTGAAATTATCAAGTTGCTAGACTTGATAATTCAATGAGGAAAAAGGGACGAGCCTTCGAAGTGAGGTGACGGCTGCACCTCGTGGTTTTTCTTCGAAAGTTGTAGGTTTAGGTTTTTAGTTAATTCCTAATTAACTCATCGACTAATTGTCTCACCTCAAACCTAATGCACGTCTCTATATATACGTATTTAAGGGAGTCGGCTTATTATCAAGAATATAGGCTTTCTCAAAACCATTAGCCTGTTAATCAGTTTCTCGTCTATATATATATATATATATATATATATATATATAATATTTCCCATTATATATAGATCTATATATATATTTTTGGCCCATTAGATTATGATTAGGACTCTTCCTAAACAACTAATTATTTCATCCAATGAATTTTATCTTCCTTTATCGATTTAATCTTTTGTGCGACCCGTTAGGATCTTGCAACTTTGACAGTGACATAAAATCTTATTTTATGTCACAAGCAATGAGCGGTCTCCAGCAACACATCAAAGCTACCTGATATCCGGATATCATGTCCAGTGCGATCTCGGCCCTTACTCGAGTGTAATCTCACCCAGAAGGGCTCAATCCGAAAGGAATATTCCCAGGAGGGGTATTTGACAACTTCTGAGAGCAGCACGGTATTATATGAGCAGGACAGGGTATATTATTTACAAAGGGTGATCAGCTCGGTATTCATAGGCTAGGCCAGTTGCGTTTCCCATCAGTATGCTCAGCTCGGGAAAGGTCTTCAGCCCTGCTGGATTGAACCAGGTAGCACGGGCTATACTCCAACCTTAAACAGCTGTCTTGGTTTCCCCTTTAGAGTTCAGGGAGGTACTCTAGACACAAGTGCGGTCCTCCACGTGGGAAACATCTAACTGAATTTTGTCTCATTAGGGGACCACTTGCCACGAGGACCAATCATATGGTGACTAATATGGGGAATATTTTCTGGTATAAAAATCCCTCAAGTAGTGCGCCCTATACAGGTATAGTGTTTGTCGGTGGCCTCCCATAGGTCCCAGCCAAACACGATAGGGTATTCTTTCTCACCACCCCATATATATATGGGGTCATCAGGTTAAGAAAGAGAGTTTTCTCCCCCGCAAATTTCTAGCTAAATGCTTATTTCCATATTACATAAAAAAGAACCCTGATTTGATCGTCGGAAAGATTCATCGGAGATCACTCTCTGGTCTTCTTCCAACCTTTTCTTTTCAGGACCGCTCACTTCCAATTAGGGAGGAGCTATTGTTAACCAAGATAACCCACTACCAAAATCCGAGTTAACAATTGGCGCCGTCTGTGGGAACTTAGAGTATAAGACGTTGATAAGAATGGCAAACACGCGGAGAACGAATCAGGAGGCAAATAATGAACAACGGGCACCATCGGTGAATCGAGAAGGGCCACCACCTACAGCAGGCATAACAGTGGGTGCATTGACTTTCGAGCAGCTCACACGCCTCATTTCAATAACGGTAGAAAAAGCAATGAAGCGAGCTATGGATCAATCTGAGAGCGGCCGAGGGGAGAGTATTCGGGAAAATGAACAACCCGAGCAGGTAGCCACATCACACCCGCCGCCCACTGGAGGCTGCAACCTCGAAGTCGAGGTGGAGGAGTTAAGAAGGAAGGTCAGGGTAATGAAGAAGGGGATTGGAGGGCACAATACTCTGAAAAAGGGTAGTCCCTTCTCCCAGGAGATAGTGGAGGAGAAGCTCCCAAGTAACTTCCGGCCCCCGAATGCTGGGGAATATGACGGAAGCACGGATCCGGAGGAACACTTGGGCAGATTTGAAAACGCTGCCATGCTGCATTGCTATTCAGACCGTTTAAAGTGCAAGGTTTTCGTTACGACCTTGGTAAGATCAGCCCAGCAATGGTTCAATCAACTCGAACCTTCTTCGATAACCTCTTTCTCGGAGTTCAGCTCGGCTTTCCTTCACCAATGCACCAGCAGCAAACGTTATAAGAAAACCTCGTTGAGCCTGTTTGAAATGAGACAGACAGAGGGCGAACCCCTTCGAGAATATATTCGGCGCTTTAATGTAGTCAGTCTGGAGGTACCTGCCTGCCCAGCAGAGATTTTGATCAGCGCCTTTACTCAGGGTTTGAAGGCAGGAGAGTTTTTCCGTTCTTTGATAAAAAGATCTCCTCCTAACTATGATGATCTCCTGACACGAGCTGAGAGGTATATTAATGTAGAAGAGGCCCAGAGTACAAAAATAAAAGAAGGTGCAAAAACTGGTGATAAGCAGTTCAGATCTGAAGGAAAAAGGCCCGCGGAGGATACCAAACTCGGACGTTTCTCTCAGTTTACGCCCCTAAAAGTCGCTAAAGATGGAGCCGTCAGGATTTGTGAGGAGCGAGACCCTCGAAGATCTCCGCGGACCGAGGACAAACCGAGCAAGGGGTTAGAGAATAAGTATTGTGATTTCCATCAGATCGCTGGGCACAGCACTCAAGAATGTCGTAATCTCGATAGTGGACAGGAACTGGCCAGAAGGAATGACCCTCGATATAGGCAGGGTATACCTCAACCAAACGTTCCCTATGGTCCTTCACGAGAGAGGGGCCGAGGTCCATACCGAGGAAGGGGCAGAGATGGGCGTGCTAATTTTTGCGGCTCCTTTCAGGGCCGGGGACGTGGGCGGAGGCCAGTAAGGAGCCAAGAAGAGCAGGAGCTACCTAGGAATAACCCGCTCCCCCGAGGTTTTATCAACATGATCTCGGGGGGAGCTACTGATGGTGATTCTAATAGGGCTCGGAAGGCTATGAGTAGGAGAGAAATACTGAGCATAGGAAAGGTTGTCAATATTGAGGAGGAGGTAGTGATTAGCTTCGGTCCTAAGGATGTGGTAGGCGTGCAAACGCCTCACAATGATGCCCTCGTGATAAGGGCTACTGTAGCAAATTATGAAGTCGGAAGAGTTTTTGTGGATTCAGGGAGCTCTGTGAACGTATTATTCCGGGAGGCTTTCCAGCAGATGGAGTTAGGTGAGTATACTCTTGAGCAAATCTCTACTCCTCTCTTTGGTTTTGCAGGACATGCAGTGTACCCTCTAGGACAGATCATCCTGCCCCTCTCCATGGGCCAAGGGGAGAGCCGGAAGACTCGTTTAACATGTTTTACTATCGTAGAAGCCCCGTCCTCCTATAACGTCATTTTAGGAAGGCCCGCGATGAATGAATTCAGGGCTATAGCTTCAACTTTCCACCAAAAAATCAAGTTCCCTGTTGGGATAAGGGTGGGAGAAGTAAAGGGAGACCAGCCCTCATCCAAGCGGTGTTACACTAGCACAGTAAGGGTGGAAGTGAAGAGGTCATAAAGGATGGACGACAGTAGTCCGAAGGATCAAGGGGTTCACCTCATACAAAGGTCTCGAGAAGGGCAGGAAGTACACGCATTGTTGGAAGGAGAGGATGAGGTGGTTTTGGTCCCAGGACAACCTGAAAAAAAGATAAGGGTGGCCTCAGACCTCAGCTGGGACCTGAAACAAGATCTGTTGAGGTGCCTGTCAAAGTACACGGATGTGTTCGCATGGTCTTCTGTTGAATTGATTGGGATTTGCCCGGAAGTTGCACAGCATCGGCTGAGTGTCGATCCGAAGGTTAAAATAATCAAACAAAAGAAGAGACATTTCGGACCGAAAAAAGACAAAGTCATAAGCCAGGAAGTGCGAACTTTGTTAAGAGCAGGGCAAATAAGGGAAGTCCAGTTCCCGACTTGGCTCTCCAACGTAGTCCTGGTGCCAAAGTCGTCCGGGAAATGGAGGATGTGTGTTGATTTCAGGGATCTAAATAAAGCTTGCCCCAAAGATTGCTACCCTCTGCCCCGCATTGATCAGCTCGTAGATTCCACGGCAGGTTATGAGTTATTGTGCTTTATGGATGCTTATCAGGGGTATCATCAGATCCCCTTGGCCAAGGAGGATCAGGACAAAGTCAGCTTCGTCACCTCAGAAGGAACATACTGCTACGTGGTCATGCCCTTCGGCCTTAAAAACGCCGGGGCCACGTACCAAAGATTGATGGATAAAGTATTTGAAGGACAGACGGGACGGAATATTGAGGTATACGTCGATGACATATTGGTAAAATCCAAGGTTAGCTCAGATCTCGTACCTGACCTGGAGGAAACCTTTGTTACTCTGAAGAAGTTTGGGCTGAAGTTGAATCCTGCTAAATGTATGTTTGGGGTGAAGAGCGGGAAGTTTTTGGGTTTCGTAGTGACAGATAGAGGAATCGAAGTCAATCCCGAGAAGGTAAGGGCAGTGCAGGATATGGTTTCTCCCAAAAGCATAAGAGAAGTCCAGAAGCTGACCGGTCGAATTGCCTCCTTAGCACGGTTTATTTCCCGGTCAGCACATAGAAGCTATCCTTTCTTTCAAGTATTGAGAAAAGCAAGGAACTTCGAGTGGAACGAGGATTGTGAGAGGGCCTTTGCTGATTTAAAGAGACACCTGACCGAGTTGCCGGTATTGGTCAAGCCAGGTCACTGAGAAAAATTATGGGTATATCTTTCGTCCACTGAGCATGCCGTTAGTTCGGTATTGATTAAACAGGAGGGATCGGACCAAAAACCAGTTTATTATGTCAGTCACGCTCTCCGGGGTGCAGAGCTCAGATATCCTGAGGTAGAAAAGCTAGCATTGGCTTTAGTCATAACTGCAAGGAAATTGAGGCCATACTTTTTATCCCACCCCATCACGGTGCTAACCAATAGTCAAATCGGGAGAATCATGACTCAGCCCGATGTATCAGGCAGATTGGTCAAATGGACTATTGAGCTGGGAGAATATGATATCTCCTACCAGCCAAGGGCGTCTATCAAAGGTCAAGCCTTATCCGATTTCTTTGCAGAAATGATTGGATCCGATCCGGAAGAGGCATGGAGCGTGTATGTGGACGGAGCTGCGAACAGCGAGGGATGCGGTGTTGGAATAGTATTGATCTCACCTATGGGCGAAAAAATAAAAGCTATGATCAAGTTAGATTTCCGGGTATCCAACAATGAGGCAGAGTACGAGGCAATATTAACTGGGCTCAAATTAGCTCGGGAGGTAGGTGCGCTTAAGGTGGTCCTTTATTCAGACTCCCAATTAGCGGCCCAGCAGGTAAAGGGAAATTTTGAGGTAAGAAGCGAGAAATTGATGGAGTATCTGAAGGCAGTCCATGAAATGTCAGAGAGTTTCTCTGAATGGAATATAGTACAGATACCTAGGGAGGAAAATCAAGAAGCCGATCAGCTGGCCAAATGGGCCACGTCCTTAGGTCCCATGTGTCAAAGAGAGGTCATTTGCCAAACCGAATTATTGCCATCAACTCAGCTGGCATCCGAACCTCCTAGTACGGAAAGTTGGATGACCCCCCTCATAAAATACCTGAGGAATGCCGAGCTGCCTTCTGATAAAAGGGAAGCAAGAAAGATAGAGAGACAGTCTTTTAGGTTTGTTCTAGTTCGGGATGATTTGTACAAGAGGTCTTTTGCAGGGCCTTTGCTCAGGTGCCTAAAGGAGGAAGAGGCTAAATATGTGCTCCACGAGATACATGAGGGTTGTTGCGGGGATCATTTAGGGAGCCTAGCCTTGGCACAAAAAACCATACTAGCAGGATACTTTTGGCCAACGCTGAGGAAGGATGCAGTGAAGGTCGTGGCTACTTGTGAAGGCTGCCAGAGGCATGGACGAATCCAACGACAGCCGGCACAATTCATGAAGTCTGTAATATCAACCTGCCCGTTCGACCAGTGGGGAATGGATATCGTGGGACCCTTCCCCATCGCCCCAAGACAGAAGAAGTTCCTGATAGTAGCCGTGGACTATTTCTCAAAGTGGGCTGAGGCCGAGGCTTTAGCCCGGATTACCGAGGAGGATGTGCTGAACTTCTTATGGAGGAATATTATGTGTCGATTTGGGGTACCAAGGAAGTTGATTTCCGATAATGGGAGACAATTCCAGGGACGAAAGGTGACCACCTGGTGCCAGGAAATGAAGATCGAACATGCCTTTACTTCCGTGGCCTACCCTCAGAGTAATGGGCAGGCGGAGGTCACCAACCGATCTATAGTACAAGCATTAAAAGCAAGGCTGTATGGGGTAGGAAAAGACTGGGTTGAAGAGCTTCCCAGTGTACTGTGGGCTTATAGAACTACGCCTCGAACTCCTACAGGGGAGACACCTTTCAGCATGGTTTATGGTTCCGAAGCAGTCTTGCCCGCAGAAATAGGGGCGACCTCAGCAAGAGTCCAAGCTTATGACAACAACAATGATGAACGTCGAGCTCTAGATCTGGATATGATTTGCGAAAAAAGGGAGAGGGCCGTGATCAGGATGGAGTCTTATAGAAATAAGGTCATCAAAGCTATAACAAACGAGTGATGCCTCGGAGTTTTCAGGTTGGAGACCTGGTACTCAAAAAGGTCCAGTCAGTAGAAGTTAGAAAACTTGATCCTAAATGGGAAGGACCTTACAAAGTTATTCAGAAAGTGGGCTCTGGAGCATACTACCTGGAAGATGCAGAGGGAAAAAAGCTAAAGAGACCCTGGAATGCATTTCATCTTAGAAAATATTATTCCTAGGTCTATATTTCTACAATGTATAAGATCAGGAAATCAAGTTTTTGAATGAAGTAATCAAAAATACGGTTCAGTATGCTGACTATAAAAGTTAAGGTCCGCCCTGACTATGAAAGTTAAGGTCCGCCCAGACTACTATGAAAGTTAAGGTCCGCCCTGACTACTATAAAAGTTAAGGTCCGCCCTGACTATGAAAGTTAAGGTCCGCCCTGACTACTATAAAAGTTAAGGTCCGCCCTGACTATAAAAGTTAAGGTCCGCCCTGACTATGAAAGTTAAGGTCCGCCCTGACTACTATGAAAGTTAAGGTAGCCCTGACTACTATAAAAGTTAAGGTCCGCCCTGACTATAAAAGTTAAGGTCCGCCCTGACTATGAAAGTTAAGGTCCGCCCTGACTACAAAAGTTAAGGTCCGCCCTGACTACAAAAGTTAAGGTCCGCCCTGACTATGAAAGTTACGGTCCGCCCTGACTATGAAAGTTAAGGTCCGCCCTGACTACTATGAAAGTTAAGGTCCGCCCTGACTACTATGAAAGTTAAGGCCGCCCTGACTACTATGAAAGTTAAGGTCCGCCCTGACTACTATAAAATAAAGGCCCGCCCTTACTATTTTAATGAGCCCTGATCCTTCCCAACATTAATTACCATAACTAAGCTCAGATCAAGCAAAGGTTTTCCGGTTATAAGTAGCCCCGACAGGTCAGTATTGTTTTATACTTGTGATTCTTCAGTTATTACTTTAGTAAAATTTTATTTCCGGTTAGTAAACCAGTTAAGGGAAACATGTCTACAATCCAAAATTTCCATTTAAGTAAAAAGGCGCTGATTACAAAATGGACAGTCCTCCGAAAATAAATATACAAAAAAAAAACAAAAGGGGTGGGGAGGGGGCAGTGACTGTAAAGAGCCTGGTCAGACATCCCGATCTATAAAGTCAGGAGGAATGTTATTCACAATGGTCTGTAGATCTAGGAAGTCATCCGGGTCTTTATCCTCTGGAAGGAATCCATGAGCCTTGAATTGATCCTTGCAGCCCTGAAAGCCGAGATCTAGAAATCGAAATGCCTTTGCTGCAAGGAGCCCCTTGAACTCCTCTGATTTCAGAAAAGCCTCCTTTCGACCAACCTCTCCGGCGACGTAGGTTTCCAGCTCAGAACGAGCATTGTTCAGTTCGGCAGACGATTCGTTGAGGGCAGTCTCTTTCGCTTCAATAACAGAGCGCAGTCGATTGACCTCAGCCCGGTATTTTGACAGTTCTACCTCTACAGTCGTTAGCCTGGCGTTGGCTTCCTTTGACTCAGCTACTGCAACCTCAGCCCTATGTACAGCATCTCGAGCTTTCTTCCTGGCATCCGATGAGGATTGGCCATAATTGGATCCCCTCCTAACGCTTTCGCGTAACATCAGTAAGCCCTGGATAAAGGTAACCTAGTAAGAAAATATCTATAAGGGAGCAGGTAAGAACAGTAAGAATGGATACCGATAGAGCTCGGGACAGCCCTTCTTGGGCCAGAGGCCTCCACTTCATCCCCGCCATGGCTTGTTGATCTGCGCCGGAAGTAATGCATTCCAAGATCTCAGCCGGTAGTCCTGAGGGGGCTCCAGTGATCAAGCTGGTGGACTGTGTATACTCCACGGGAAGTCCAGGAGAACCAGGCCCGGCAGTCCGAGCCGACTGCGGGCTTTGAATAGAATCCCAGGATGTTTCAGCCTGTGGTCCTGGAGAGGTGGCCACTTCTTCCCGGGTCGAAGGACCAGGGATGTTCTCACCCCTTTTCCTTTTGAGCAGTGAGTTACCCCCACCCCCGCTCTCTTCCGATTGAAGAATAACTATCGGGGCAGCCTGGGGAGCAGGAGGCGGCATGGAGGCTCGTCCTTCAGTGCGGGATTTTGGAACCGCCTTTCCTTTCCCTTTTTTCTGGGCAACCATGGCCGAGAGCATCTGGTTAAACGACATTTTACCTATATGGAAAAGAAAGACAGGTGAGTAGCCAGTTATAAGAAAATAAAGGCAGGTTAACTGAGGACGCACCAGGAGGAGGACTAGCTGGGTAAGAGCTCAGCCTGTATCGCCTGAGTACGTCCTCCCGGATTAGTATAGTTGTATCAAATTGTCGGCGCCCAATGGTTGACATAACCTTCTGATAGAATATGTCTTCTTTGTACCGATACGGAAGGGGACGACCCGGAGGGAGAGAGTCTCTCCAGGCCATTGGGCAAGACCAAGGTCTGGGCGGCTTGACAAAGAAAAATGTTTCCTTCCACCCTTTGTGAGAGCTCGGGATTTTTTCCAAAAATTTACACGAAGGCCTGGAACCAAAATAGAATAGACCAGGGAAAGTGGTGTTTTTGACACTAAAGAAGTAGTGTAGAAGAGGCGGAGAGAAGGGGAGGTTGAGAGATTGAAACAAGGCGACTACGGCTGCCATGATCTGGTAGGAATTGGGGCTAAGTTGGCTGAGGGAAACACAGAAAAAGGTGGAAACTTCTTGATACAAAGCAGGAATGGGGAAGCGTAATCCACTCCTGATCTGCTCAACAAAGAAAGGAAAAAACCCCGGAGGGGGCAAATGGGGACGGTCACCCGATCTTGGTATTTGAATCTCGTGATCGGGAGGAATGACATGACGACGGAGAAGAGTCTCCGCCTCAGATGAAACCCGAGAGCTAAGAACCTCGTACCATGGTAGCCCAGCCCGCACTAGATCTCGAGGATCAACCTCGAAGTTCTGGGGGGAGGGATCCTGGGTAAAAACAGGGGGGACTTGAAGAAGAGGAACGGCAGTAGTAATTGGCTCTGCCTGGTCACTAAGGGTCGGAGAGCTCGACAGCCCCGACCCCGAGGCATCGGCGGCCGATCCCTTAAGGGCATCCCCGGAAGTCGACGGCGTTGAGGTAGACATGAAAAAAATAGATATAAAAGCAAGGGCGAAAAACTTACAGAAAAAGCTGGGTAGACGGAGCGGAAGGAGGCGAAGAAAGAAGAAGTGGTGCGAATGAGAAGTGAGGTTTAATTTATAGGCGCCCGGAAGGTTGGGCCGTTAGGGCCAGGCCCATTTCAATGGCCAAGATCAAGGGAGTTCAAACGTCTCAATTGTGGATGATGACGCGTGGCAGCTGCATCGATTAGCCATACATCAACGGTCACATCTGACTGACACCCTGTCTTGTCAAGGGTTAGAAATTTGAATTTGATAGCTCGGTTCAGGCCTCGGTCTAAGTATAGTCGAGAACAGCGTTACTCTAGCTCGACTAAGAGGGGATACTCATGATATCCGGATATCATGTCCAGTGCGATCTCGGCCCTTACTCGAGTGTAATCTCACCCAGAAGGGCTCAATCCGAAAGGAATATTCCCAGGAGGGGTATTTGACAACTTCTGAGAGCAGCACGGTATTATATGAGCAGGACAGTGTATATTATTTACAAAGGGTGATCAGCTCGGTATTCATAGGCTAGGCCAGTTGCGTTTCCCATCAGTATGCTCAGCTCGGGAAAGGTCTTCAGCCCTGCTGGATTGAACCAGGTAGCACGGGCTATACTCCAACCTTAAACAGCTGTCTTGGTTTCCCCTTTAGAGTTCAGGGAGGTACTCTAGACACAAGTGCGGTCCTCCACGTGGGAAACATCTAACTGAATTTTGTCTCATTAGGGGACCACTTGCCACGAGGACCAATCATATGGTGACTAATATGGGGAATATTTTCTGGTATAAAAATCCCTCAAGTAGTGCGCCCTATACAGGTATAGTGTTTGTCGGTGGCCTCCCATAGGTCCCAGCCAAAAACGATAGGGTATTCTTTCTCACCACCCCATATATATATGGGGTCATCAGGTTAAGAAAAAGAGTTTTGTCCCCCGCAAATTTCTAGCTAAATGCTTATTTCCATATTACATAAAAAAGAACCCTGATTTGATCGTCGGAAAGATTCATCGGAGATCACTCTCTGGTCTTCTTCCAACCTTTTCTTTTCAGGACCGCTCACTTCCAATTAGGGAGGAGCTATTGTTAACCAAGATAACCCACTACCAAAATCCGAGTTAACACTACCCAAGTTACAAGAATGTCATTGACTCGACATTACCTATGGACTGTGATAATATTCACCCATGTAACTTAATCTCTTTGTCCTATGTGTTTAGATTAAACACGAGTCATGGAATAAGTCATACTCGTATATTTCAATCTATATTTCTTGATCCCCAAGTAGACTAGAATAAACGAATAAGCTCGATATCACATATTGACTCATTCGAGCATGGCCATGCATTTTAGTCTCACTTGTTCAAGAGCCCAAACACTTCTCCTGTTATATAGGAGGGACAAATCATATCTTGATCACTCAACATCCATCTACATAATTCGTAGTGTATCCAATGATTTCTTTATAGTATACCTTGTTACAGGTAACATTTGACAATAGCAAGATACACAACTCCTTATGTTGGGATCTGTGATGATCTCAAGTCGCAAGGATTACATACACTATTATCACTATGAGAATTGCTTATGACATTCATATAACTATCCATGTAGCATTCTCATGGTGGGTACATAGTTCTCTAACATGTACCCATGTGTTGATTCGATATCTCATATCCATGAACAAATTCATCAACCAATACATACTAGTCTCAATGCATTATCATTATCATAATTCATGATAATACTTGACTAGGGACAATCTTTAAGAATAACACAATTTTATTCTAAGGACATTAATATATATATATATATTTTTATTTATATTACACGGATATTGTAATAATATATAATAATGAATTGCCATTACTAAAATCATATTACATTGTAAGCCAAAATGAATCATCTAATGAGTTGTCTTAGGGCATATCCCAACAAATCTCCCACTTGCACTAAGACCAATCAGACATGCACTTAATGCTTAAAGATCTAGAATGACGATCATGCTTCTGCTGTGACAGCGGTTTCGTCAGCGGGTTGGATTATCATCAGTTGGTACTTTGCATATTTTTACTTCTCCTCTTTCAACGATTTCTCGAATGAAATGAAAATGCCAAAGTATGTGTTTGGATCGCTGGTGAGATCTGTGTTCTTAGCCAATGCGATGGCTCTATTGTTGTTAGAATAGAGTTCAATCGAATCTAGAATGCTAGGCATAACCCCAAGATCATAAATGAACTTCTTGATCCAAACGGCTTCCTTTGCTGCATCTGAGGCATCAATATACTCAACTTCAGTTGTAGAATCGGCTACTATCTCTCGCTTTGAACTCTTCCAGCTCACAGCACCGCCATTTAGGCCACACATATCCGATTATGATTGAAAATCATCCTTGTCGGTTGGGAAGCTTGCATCATAATAACCAATTACATTGAGTTCTTCCTCACCTCCATAAATCAAGAATGTATCCTTAGTTATTCTCAAGTACTTCAGGATATCACATATCGACTAATTCGAGCATGGCTATGCATTTAGTCTCACTTGATCAAGGGCCCCAACACTTCTCCTGTTATATAAGATGGACAAATCCTATCTTGATCACTCAACATCCCTCTACATAATTCGTAGTGTATCCAATGATTTTCTTTATAGTTTACCTTGTTACAGGTAAAGTTTTACAATATCAAGATACACAACTCTTTATGTTCGGATCTCTGATGATCTCAAGTCGTAAGATTACATACACAATTATCACTATGAGAATTACTTATGACATTCATATAATTATCCATGTAGCATTATCATGGTGGGTCTGTCCAGTACATAGTTCTCTAACATGTACCCATGTGTTGATTCGATATCTCATCTCCATGAACAAATTCGTCAACCAATACATACTAGTCTCAATACATTATCATTATCCTAATTCATGATAGTACTTGCCTAGGGACAATCTTTAAGAATAATACAATTTTATTCTAAGGAGATTAATATATATATATATATATATATATTCATTTACACAGATACTGGAATAATATATAATAATGAATTACCATTAATAAAATCATATTACATTGTATGCCAAAATCTATCATCTAATGAATTGTCTTAGGGCATATCCCAACACATATTACGATAGATTTTGTGACCCATTTGCCAAGAACTTCTTCTGGTTCTGATGCTATTTGGATGATAGTTGACAGACTGACGAAAGTAGCTCACTTCATACCTTAGAGTATGACGTTTACTTACTTGAGGATGGCTCAATTGTACATTCGTGAGGTAGTAAGACTATGTGGTAATTACATTCAGCAATGGGGACTGAAGTACGGTTGAGTACAACTTATCATCCTCAGACAGATGGTCAAACACTGCATACGATACAGACGCTTGAGGAAATGTTACTCGCATGTATAGTAGAGTTTGATAACTCTTGGCAAGGGTCATTGCCATTAGTGGAATTCTCCTACAATAATAGTTATCAGACCAGTATATAGATTGCACCATTTGAAGCTTTGTATGAGCGACGATGTAGATCGCCATTATATTGGGATGTGGTGGATCAATCTTCTGTAAGTGGACCGGATATGGTGCGAGACTTGGAAGTGAAAGTGAAGTTAATTAGATTGAATTTAAAGGCCGCACAAGACAGACAAGTCGCTTATGCAAATAAACGGCGAAGGCCTCTTGAATTTCAAGTTGGTGACAATTTTTCTTGAAAATTTCACCTTTCATAGTACGATTTGGTATGCGTGAAAAGTTGTCACTGATAAGTGTGATTTTTACACTTAATTGGATATAATATTATGGGTGTTTTTGTAGTGATTCCTGGAAAATATTACGCTTTTTGGTATGTATTTGTATATTTCAGAAATCTAGGTCCAAATGCATAAAAGTGGAGGAAATAGGCTTAAAATGATGAAAAATGACCAAACCGAGCATACACGGAAAAGGAGGGACGAAAGTGCAAAATGTTGAAAATCAGACTCGCGATCGATCGGTAATATCAAGCGAACGATCGCCTCAGAACAGTGCACATTCGTGATCGATCGGTAAAGACAGCGATCGATCGCCGCTTCGAAAATTTTGAAAAATAAAATCAGAATAGTTTGGCGATCGATCGGCACATTGTCGCGATCGATCGCCAAACCCGAAAAACTCGAGATTTCTTTCCTTATCAAGCTATTTTGTGTCCAAAGAATGGAAGACTCCTCTAACACAATATATAGAAGATTTCAGATGAAATTAGGGACTCTTGGCTCATAATAAAGCCTACAACAAGTAGCCTCCATCACTTTCCTTCATCCCCAACCATCCATACTTCATAACCATTGAAGAGAAGATGCAACGGAAGAGACGGGATGATGGAGCAACGCAAGGAGTCACCGTCTCTCGTTATTTCCGTATTTCTAACTCTAGTTCTATATTTTCATTAGATTTTAATGTTTAGAATGTTGCAAAACATGTTTATGCATTGTTATTTGATGGAGATTGTTGGCTTGGTTTGTTATCAAGACTTAGGAGATCCTTTGTATGAACCCATGATTTAAATTGAATGTTTCGGTTGATTCTTATATATTTAAGTGCATAGATCATTGTTCTTCATGCTTTTAAGGGTTTGGCCATCCTTGAATGATAGTAAATTACAATTGAGATCGAGAGATAAAATTAGAAATAATTACCAAACTCCTCTAGTTTAACTATATTTATTCTACGATAACTGGTTGTGATTATTAAACTAACGTGACAAATTAACTCAATAATTAACCCAAGCAAACAGTGATGAATAAGAATAAGAACCAAAAGAAACAATTATCAAGACTTTTGGTTCACCTATGTAATCCTCCATAATTCGCCTATTAGTTAAGAACTAAATTCAAACAATCTAAGGTGACGAGTTTTCCTAAAGCACTTATTATACCTTGGCCCGGCTATAACAAATCTAATACTAACGTTGCAATAAGCTACTCCTGTATCCTTATTGAACAATTAATATTGTAAGTTGATCTATGAAAACTTCTAGCTTTCGATTACTAGATATCTATAGCTATCACACGTGTATTTGACTTCATCTCTCGATATCAGTATGAAATCCATGGCATAAATCACTATATCGAATTCCAATTTTATCTCTCGATCTCAATTGTAATTTATTATCATTCAAGGATGGCCAAACCCTTAAAAGCGTGAAGAACAATGATCTATGCACTTAAATATATAAGAATCAATCAAAACATTCAATTTGAATCATGGGTTCATACAAAGGATCCCCTAAGTCTTGATAACAAACCTAGCCAACAATCTCCATCAAATAACAATGCATAAACATGTTTTGCAACATTCTAAACATTAAAATCTAATGAAAATATAGAACTATAGTTAGAAATACGGAAATAACGAGAGGCGTTGACTCATTGCGCGTCTCTTCCGATGCGTCTTCTCTTCAATATGATGTATGGATGGTTGGGGATGAAGGAAAGTGATGGAGGCTGCTTGCTGTAGGGTTTATTATGAGCTAAGAGTCCATAATTTCGTCTGAAATCTTCTATATATTGTGTTAGATGAGTCTTCCATTCTATGGACACAAAATAGCTTGATAAGGAAAGAAATCTCGAGTTTTTTGGGTTTGGCGATCGATCGCGACAATGTGCCGATCGATCGCCAAACTATTCTGATTTTATTTTTCAAAATTTTTGAAGCGACGATCGATCACTGATCTTTACCGATCGATCACGAATGTGCGTTGTTCTGTGGCGATCGATCACCTTATATTACTGATCGATCGCGAGTCTGATTTTCAATATTTTGCAATTTCATCCCTCCTTTTCCGTGTATGCTCGGTTTGGTCATTTTTCATCATTTTAAGCCTCTTTCCTCCACTTTTATGCATTTGGACCTAGATTCCTGAAATATACAAATATATACCAAAAAGCGTAATATATTCCAGGAATCACTACAAAAAACACCCATAATCTTATATCAAATTAAGTGTAAAATCCACACTTATCAACTCCCCCAAACTTAAACTTGATCGTCTCGAGCAAGAAATAAGATCACAAAGTAGAGTTCAATATTGAAGATTTAAATAAACCAATTCATAGTCAATCATGTAGCTCAGATATCTCACTTACAGACGAACAAAAAATAAATCAGAAAGTTTAACAAGTTGTGTTTTCTCCTAGTTCAAGCAACATGTCTCCAAATCAGAACGTGTGTATGTGCTATTGTCATTTTCAAGTTCCATGCAAATTTCATAGATCAAATCATGCTAGTCAATGAAAAGTAATATTATCCTTGAGCACCCCATAGTCCTATTTTCAAACACCTCCAGTAATATAGTCACTCCCTAGACTTGAATCAATAGGTCTTTTAAAGCTTGTAATGTTAGGCCTAGATGTGTGGCTTCAAAGAAAAGATAGGATAGTACAAAGAAGAGAGTATAAGCATGTAATGTTCATATTTTTAGCACAAAATTGAGCTTCTCTTCTTTTTCTTTTAGCCTTTACCACTTTGGGTCTTATTTAGTCACTTTTTCAAAATGCTTTATCTAGCTTTTTATTTTTACATTCATCAATTTTTTTCAATAATAAGCTCTTCCAAATGTAGCAATTCAATTGCATCTAATGAGAATCATTATACTCCCTTAGGGTAAGGATAATTTTTTTTTTGTTTTAAGCTCAAATTAGGGTAGGTATAATGAGTTGCCAAAAAATATTGAATGTGGATTAATAGTATGTTAAACGTACTCCATTCTTTTTAATTAGGCTCAAAATGGGACACTAGGGATTGATATATATAAGGGTAAGCTTGAAAGGCTCAAATGGTCCAAAGATCGCCTAAATCATTTCCAAGTCAAGTTCATAACTATAAAATTTCGCCTCAAAGTGTCATCATCAAATAGTTTCTAAGGTACTCTAAGATGCTCAACACGATTCATCAAGTTCACAAAGATTTTCACTACTACAAATGCAATTCACAAGATTATGACTCAAATGTGCTTAATAAATTCCTCATCTTAGACATGCTACTCAAAACAAGATATTCACAAACAAGTCTTACAATCATCAAAACCCAAGTTGACATGCATAGTGAGACTAATATCATCATGTAATAGAGACCACTACTATGATTCATTCTTATCTTACTAATTGAACTAATTTTCAAGAAAAAAAAATTTTGATGGTCTCAAAGAACGATCAATTTCTAAATAAGAAGCATGACACAGTAATGCACTCCCCCAAACTTAATTCATGCATTGTCCTCAATGTAATGGTCATGGAAAATGAGACAAAGCATTCACCTTTGACAAGGACCGTCAGTGATCGTTGACTGGTACATCCTCCACTATTTCATGAGGGTACTTGATGGACTTGTCTGCCACCTGCAGTGAAACATTGATTGCTTTGAGCTCTCCTAACCCAGCTTCCTGTACACAGACAAAGGCATTAAATTGACCCTTGACCCCAAATCACATAAAGATTTATTAAAAGATTTAGAATTGATTTTGCAAGGTATAGTGAAACTCCCTAGATCCTTTAACTTTGGAGGTGAATCATTTTGAATGATAGCAGAACACTCCTACGTTAAGTTTATCATCTCATGCTCTCTCAATTTCTGCTTTTTTGACTGAATCTCCTTTAAAACTTAGCATAATTTGGCTTGTGCCGATTAGCATCAATGAAAGGCATCTCAATATGGAGATTCTTTATCAAATCTAATAACTTAGCAAATTTAGCATCTAACTTTGCTCTCTTATATGCATCGGGGAATGGGGGTGGGATATCTACCTTAGCTGGTGTGATGGGTGTAGGGGTCTTAGTAGACTTACCTTTGTCGCGGGTTTGTTCCTCTTCTTGCTTGATGTCTGCCTCGCCTTTTAACTCAACGCGTGCATCCTTCTTCTCAGCGACCTCCTTTCCGCTCCTCAACATGATTGCATGGGATTGCTCCCTAGGGTTCATGTCAGTGTCACCAGATGGTGATCCCTGTGCTCGTTCGGCTAAGATTTTTGCTAACTATCCCATTTGGACTTCCAAGTTCTTTATCGACGCCTCGTGATTTTGGAATCTAGTCTCCATCGCCGTGATGAACTTGGGCAACAACTCCTCCATGCTTGGCTTTGGTACATACCAAGGTGGTGGTTGGGGATAGTTCATTGGCCCTGTATTGTACGTGTGTTGGTAGGGGTAGGTCGGTGGTGGTCAGTTTCCTACACAATTAATAGCTTCTTTAGTTGTAAGTATTCAGTACTCGGATGTCCTCCTTGGCAAAGCTCGCATGTAACAGTTTTAACTTGCATTGCATGCATGCTCAAACTATCCATCTTCTTGTTCAGCGCTTCCAACTGGGCAGCGAGGGCAGTGACTTCACTCACTTGATGCAATCCGGCTTGCTTCATTGGCACGTTCATCTCGGATTGCCATTGACAGCTATTAGCAGCCATATCCTCCAACAGCGTTTAAGCCTCCTCGGGCGTCTTCCTCATCACAGCACCTCCTGATGCTGCATCAATCATAGAACGGTTATCATCAAATAAATCGTTATAAAACGTTTGTACCTGCAGCTAGATAGAGAGGCCATGATGTGGGCATCTCCACAGTAGATCCTTGAAGCGCTCCCATGCTTCAGATGGTATTGGGCAAAGTCATGGTATCATTTCGCATCTTGGCCATCTTGGATGACTTTGACAATAATAATTGTGCCACCCATCCCACGTGGTAATAGAACCTGCAGGCAACGATTGTAACCAAGATTTAGCTTTTTCACGTAAAGAAAAGGGAAACAAACGTAATCTGATGGCGTCGTCAGTGACGCCATTATGTTTGAATGTATCACAAATCTCCAAGAAGTTGGAGATGTGATTATTTGGATCATCAGTAGTTGCTCCCCCAAACTGGACAGAATGTTGGATCATTTGTATGATAGGAGGCTTGATCTCAAACTTGTTAGCATGTATGGTTGGTCTTGTGATACTCGACAATGATCCATGGAATGCAGGGTGGGCGTAGTCTATGAGTGATCTTGCAACTGGTGGTACTGGAATCTCCTCGTTATTAGCCACGTGTACTCTTGCTTGACATAACCTCCTTTGACAATTGCGTTCGATCTCGGGGTCAAAAGGCTCGAGTGTAGGCTTGATACTCCTTAGCATGCAGTAATAGATAACAACCTACAAAAAAATTCACACAAGAACAAGAAAAGTAGAAAAGCAAGAAATCAAAAATAACAAAAGAAAAAAAAAACAAATGACTAAATTACAGTCAACTAATCTCGTTTGATATTATTAAAACTAGTGCCCGGCAACGGCGCCAAAAACTTTTCACCACGATATGTAGGTTTGTATGAGCTGTTGCAGCAAATTGGTACATTGGCTTATAGATTGGCATTGACGCCATCGTTGAGTGGTATCCATGATGTGTTTCATGTTTCGATGTTGAGGAAATATGAGCCAGATCCGAGCCATATATTGCAACAGTCTGAAGTACAGTTGGACACAGATGTGTCGTATGTGGAACGACCAATCAGGATCTTGGATAGAGCAGATTGTAAATTGAGAAATAAAGTGATACCAATGGTGAAAGTACAATGGGATAGGCGTGGTGTCGATGAGGAAACGTGGGAGATGAAGCATCATATGATGCAGCAGTGTCCTGAGTTATTTGCTGGTATGTTGTTTACGTTTTGATTATACTGCTAGTGAGTATTCATATTACGGCAATGTTGTGTATGTGTTTGTGTTATTGCAGTAGTGTTGCGTATAGTCAATTTCGAGGACAAAATTCAATTAATATGGGAGAATTGTAATGCCTCGATATGAATCATACACGTTTGATATGATTATTGAGTAATTATGAGATAATTACGGAATAATGTGGACTCAGGTTCGGATTGAACCGAGTTTGATAAGAATATGACTAATATATGGGCTTTTAATCTATGTGGAATGAAAACAATGTTTACTTGCTCATTAAGAACATATACATACCATTGTGAATATGTAACAATACATGAAATTGACTTGGAATGGGATGAGTAGTTGATGAGAATTTCATGTAAATTTGAGTGAACCAATATGACCTTCAATTCAGCATTACAAACATATAACACACCTTAAAGCTCCTACAAATCTCTACATACACTCCCTAGCAAACCCTTGCTCTTATATGCAACTTTTGCTTGGATTCAGCTTCGAAATCAAGTAAGAATGTACTTGTAGTTGTGACTTTTGTTGTCTTGCTAAAAGATGCATGTTATATATGCTTTGGGCATGAGTTTCTTGTTAAGAACTTATGTGGAATCAAAAGCACCTTGTTTGAAATGATATATGATGTACTTTCAAGAAATAGTTACGAAAATATGGTTAGATGATGATGTACTACTACTTTCTCACATTTTGGTGATGATATATGAGGTATTAAGTTGGAACCATGAAGATAATCTCAAAATCACCTGTTCTGAAAAATTCAGTCATCGGCGATCGATCGTGAGCCCTATGGCAATCGATCGCCGAAACAGGGGAAAAATAAAGGTGGTGAAATGTTATGGAGATCCATCATGAGAAACATGCCGATCGATCGTGCGTGAACATAACATTTGGGCGATTGATAGCGAGAGTGGCGATCGATCGCGCTGAGACAGAACATTTTGGCAATCGATCGGTGAAAATGGCGATCGATCGCTAGGGTTGGATTTTTGAAAATTGTTTTATTTTCTTGGAATTTGATGGTGAATCCTATTATGGCATTGTATATTGTTGATTTTCATATAGCATCATCACAGGGGACAGGACAGAGAGGCGGTTAAATATTGACGCCTGATATTATATAATTTGTATCGCACGACAGGTACGTATTGACGTACGAGTATTGATTTATTGAGGATGTTATGTTGATTACATGTGTTGAGATTGAGATATATGATTGTTGTAATCATATTGTTGTACATTCATATTGTTGAGGCATATAGTTGATGCCATGAGAGGTATGCTACTGTTGGGCATACGACTTAGCTGTTATAACGTGTGAGGTCGGAAATATGATATGTGCTGCTAATATGGGATGTGAAGGCTGAGCCACTGACATATTGAGCTGAGAGGCATATCATATATGCCTCGTTATACAGAATGATGAATGAGACATGTCACAGTTGAGATGCTACGATATTTATTTATCTTATTGTGTATTCATATTGATATGGAATTGAGATGGTATATATATACTCATGATGTGTGGTTGTTTCTGTAGGAATTTATAGACGGGGGAGGTCAGGATTGTTAGGATCGGGGTAGTGTTTAGAAGGGGGGGTTGAATAAACACTAGATTCAATTTCGATTTCTTTCTCAAGTTAACTGTAAACTGTTAAGTGTTACAGTAGCTTCTCAATGTATGGCAAGTCAGCAGACACTTGATTTAAGTGCGGAAGACGTCTGCTGGACTTGTGAGGAATAAACAGAGTAATAAATGGACAATAAGTAAATAACACAAGAGTTGTTTCTGGAAGTTCGAAGCACAACGCTTCTACGTCTCCCCTTCTTCCTTTGCAGGAAGGATACACTAGAAGATTTGGTTTACACTTTACAGTATACAACCTTCTTAGGCACTCACACAGCTTGGCCTAAACTCCTAGCAATCACACGTCTTAATTTGATTATACAAGATTCTATTACACTCTCACAATATAGACTAGTAGCTTTGAGTGTTCTTGAGCAGCCGACTTCAGTTGGAGATAATCTGATACAGTTTCAGTGTCACTGCTTGTCTGCTCTTTTGCTGAACTCTTGAATATCAGAAAGTTGATTTTCTGTTTTCAATGAAGTGTTTCTCTCAGATTGAATAATTTCTCAGCTAACCGCTTCATTCTTTGCTTGGACGTATTTATAAGGTTCGTGGTCCAACGGTAGCTTTTCTGTATTAGGAAGAGATCAGCTTTCAAAATTTAGATGGTCTTCTTTCCTATTTTGAGCAACGGCTCTTTTGTTCTGACGGTAATGGTGGCGGGGATGTAGCAGGGTGTGCCGCTCTGGTCTTCTTTGTTCAACTAGTCATTCATTCGGTAGTGACCAGTTGATGTCTTTGTTTAGTGTGAGATCATCCGGTTGATGTTTGTCCAGTAGATGTCTGGTTAGCGTTTATCGTGTACGCCCAAATTAACCCTTCTTCAGTTAATGACAAAAATATGTAGTAGTGGAAGTAGGGATCGATCTCACAGGTAAATTTATTTCGTGCCAAAAATGAATATTAACAAAGGGGGTTTTAGGATGAATTATTACTACTAAGCAAATTCTATAATTAAACTAATTAACGAGATTAACTAAGATGATTTAAACTTATGAGAGTGAAGCGATTCTTGGTTTTCAGGTAACCGTACTTTTGGAAAATTATCTTTTAGTCATCAAATCAAAACATTCGAATTCTTTCAATTATCTATCGATTGGAAATTCAATTCCTACTCATCTTATTCGTAGTCAAAGAGAAAACAGCATTCAATTCAACCCTTACCAAATCTCTAATCACCACTACAGCCGTTAATGATTAAATCAATGATAGTTTTCAAAACTAATGAGTTCGATAAATCTAATCAATGAAAACTACAGCCGTTAAAATTGATTACTCAACCGTTTCTCCTAAGAATTCAATAACACCTACAGCCGGTTAATTATTGATCTTAGTTGTTTCTTAACAAACTATCGATTATGTAATTGAATATTAGGTGATCGGTCTAATACACAAACACAACAATCATGGAATTCGAAATTTGAGAAACAAATTGAAATTGAAATCTAATTCAATCAAACCAAATGCTCATAAAAGATTTGAATCCAAAAGTAGGTATCCCTTCAACCAAGAATCGAAGAGTTTTAGCCTAGCATAATTAAATCTAAAAACAATAAAAATTCGATGGAAAACATTAAATAAAAAAAGGAAAAGAAATTACTAATATAAATCACGATTCCGGCTTGTCGATTCCGGTTCCGTTCTTCGTTGTTCTTGAAGAAAACTTGAAAACAAATTAATCTAAAATCTCCAAATATTCTAAGAGTATGAAAAACTATCAAAAACTGCTGCTAATGAGGCTTAGTCTCGAGTTTTAGGGTATGGAAGTGATAAATATGGGATACAATCTTTTAAACATGGTAAAAGACTCAATTTCCAAATTTCCGGACTCTTCGGCGATCGATCGCCTTGAATGCGGTGATCGATCGCTGCATTATTTTTTTTCGGAAAAACCCTTGAGGCGATCGATCGCTATAAAGTGGCGATCGATCGCCGAGCTCCAGTAGACTTTGGCGATCGATCGCCACTTCTTCGCGGTCGATCGCTGACCCGTAAATTTTGATGCAAAAGTTTCTGTCCATAGGCGATCGATTTCCTCTTCCGGGCGATCGATTGCCACCTCCAAAATTACATTTTTGCCCTTTTCTTGATCAACTTTGAGTCCTTGTCATGTCCATGTCTCTCCTTGGTCTTTACACATCGTTTTTAGCTCGTTTTCTTCGATTGTACCTACGATTACACAAATATACGATTAGGTAGCATACGTATCAAATTATCTATCAAAACCTACCAAATCGTAGACAATTAAGCACTAAAGATGTGTCTATTTCTAGTTACATCAAACTCCCCCATACTTACTCTTTACTCGACCTCGAGTAAACAAATAAAACTACAATATTTTTGTTTGGCTCATAGGTTCATAACAAAGCCACTTGTCCTCACTTTAGTGCCTCAACAATTTTAACATGCATAATAATGAACGACGGTGAAAAGTTAACAGTGGAACAAGTTCAATCCCTAAACATTTCGTACCTAACGAAGTAGTGAACGTGTGTGTGTGGTCATAAACAAGTGTTGTGTACAAATTATAGATCCAAAATATGCAAAGCCATAATAGTTCAAGTCATACACTAACACAAGTATAAGCTCACTTGCACACTCTTCTCCAATATCTTAGCTACTTTGCAAACATAAATCAAGTAGGTCTTTATTAGCTTGTAGCTTGGCCTAGGTATTGGCTTATGAAAGAAAGGGTAAGGATATTCAACAAGAGAGTATGATGAAATGCACACTAAAAGCTTCTCTTCTTGTAAATTTTTCAACTTTGTTCTTTTTCACAAGATTTATTTCAACACTTTTCTTCTTTTGTGCCTTGGCTCCCCTTGGAGTCATATTTTTATCTATTTTTTCAAGGCATCCCTTTTTCTTTCATGCATTCCATTCTTTTGATAATTAAGCTCACAAATATACTTCAATGATTCTCAAGTGCATTTGAATGAAATACATCATACTCCCTTAAAAGGTATGGATCAAAATCACATTTAGGCTAAAAGGGTAGGATGATAAGCTAGTCAAGAAATGTTGAATGTGAGTCTTTAGTATGCTTAGCATACTACCATTCTTTTACATTTAAGGCTCAAAATAGGTACTAGAGAATGATTTTGTTTACATGGTAGGCTTGAAAGGCTCAAACGCATCAAAGATTGCCTATATCACTTTCACGTTTGCAAGTAGTCTAGACATACGCCTCAAAGAGCATGTAGTTAAGTTCTAGCATGTATTAGAGACTTCTTAAGACTAACACAAAGTTCACACAATATTCACTAAGTTATGCACACTTCACAAGTCATGACAATAATGTGCTCAAAATATTCAACTTACTAAGTTAAAGTACACTTTGCATTAGAGTTCAAAGTGTTCCAAGGTTAACAATTCACCTATGTTCAAAAGCATGCATGATATCAATTAGGTTTCATCATGGGCTAGTGATTCTAAGCATGTGTTCATTACTAACTATGAGTTCAAAATTTAAATTTTTCAAATTTTTTGTATTTTTGAAATAATAAAAACAATAACACACTACTAATCCCTCCCCCATACTTAAATCTTACATTGTCCCCAATGTAAGGCAAAAAGATAAGAGAAAAGAAAAGTTCAACTAAAACGCAATAAAAATAAAAGGGTAAAAGGGAAACTAACTCCCCTTGGGTTGCCTCCCAAGCAGCGCCTCTGTTTAACGTCGGTGGCCCGACGCTATTCCTCTATCAAGGTGGTTGATGCAGTGTGCTCTATCCTTCCTTAACCACCTCAACATCTTCTTCATTCCGCGGTATCTCGGCTTGTTGCTCTTTGAGTGGTCGTCCCCAGTCTTTGTTACTCCTCCAGCATTTGTTGCTTGCTTTGGTCGATCCGTAGGGTGCTTCTTTCCAATGGTACGATCCTGCAATTGAGAAATACGAGGGTCAGCAGTATCATGAGTAGATAAAGCAGCAATAGTATGAACAGTATGCACAGGAGGAGGATCCATACCTCTCTTCTCGTCAAGGCCATCAGTAGCCTTTCCCATTTCCCACAACTCATCATTATCAAAATCAGAATCATAATCATCATGTACATCAATAGCGTAACTAGAATGCTCAAGAAGTTTAAAGGTTTCATACATGTTGAATTTTTCAAATTCACCATTTGACTCCAATGTGATCATACCACTATTCATATTGATTACTGATTTTGATGTTTTCAAGAATGGTCTCCCTAAAATAATTAGACCGGAAGGATCATCATTTCTCATGTCTAAGACATAGAAATCGGCTGTGAAGACCAAGTTCTTTACAAGCACAACTACGTCCTCTACTATCCCCTTAGGTATGACTGTGGATTTATCAGCTAAGTGAATAACTGCGTTATTTCTTTTTAAAGGTCCCATTTTCAGTTGAGAGTACATTGAGTAAGGCATGATATTTATGGACGATCCTAAATCGAGCATAGCCTTCTCAATCCTAATACCTCTAATCTGACATGGGATAAATAACATACCTGGGTCCTTGCATTTAATGGGGATGCTTCTTTGGTTATCCGCCGAAACATTGTCATTGAGCTCGACCTTGGGCTGCCCTTTGTGTTCCGTGCTTTGATCCTCTTTCATGGTTTCATGCAATGGGTCTTGCTCTTTGCATCGTGGATTCATCTCGTAGAGGCCTTTGAGTCTGGCATCTTTCCTATTGTCATTCAATGCTTGGGGGAAAGGGGTTGGTTCTCTATATTCAGAAAGTTTGGGGTACTTACCTCGTGGTTCCTCCCCTTGCATTGGCTCTTCAACATCTGTCTCTGTCTCCGTCATCTCTTCTTTTTGGGGTAGCGTCAGTACCACCTTCTCTTCAGCTACCTCTTCATTCAGATTCACTGTGATAGCACTCACATTTTCACGGGGGTTCATCTCTGGTTGTGACGGCAGTCCATTTGAAATCCTTGCTTCGATCTTGCTGATTGAAGTTGCCAATTGTCCCATCTGCGTCGTCAAGCTCTGGATGCTTGCCCTCGTCTCCTGTTGAAATTGTAAACTATATTCAGCAATAATTTTAATGCTATGTTCTAACCTGTCAGAAGGAGGGTGCGCTGGCGGTGGTGGAGGTCGCTGATATGGCGGTCTGTAGGGTTGAGGTTGGTGCATCTGTGGGTTCCCATAGCCTTGGTTCGGATGATCTCTCCACCCTTGATTGTAGTTGTTTGGTGGATGGTCATAACTCCTTTGTGGGAGGCATGGGAATCCTCCCGCAGCATTCACGTTCTCCGTGGTTGTCTCTTGTAGTGAGGGGCATGCGTCTGTGGAATGGTTCGCAGCCAGACAGATTCCACACGGCTTTGTCTTTCCTAGATTTCCACCTGCCATACCACGCACAAGAAAAGTGAGGTCTATCAGTTGTTGTTCTAAGTTTGATACGTTTACCTCTTTTCTTTGCGGTTGTCCATGGCGCACAGATCCAAATTGTTGGGAGTTGGCCGCCATGTTAGCTTTCAACCTTCTAGCTTCCTCCGCTGTTTTATCTATAAATGCTCCTCCGCTTGCCGCATCCACTAAGTTCCTGTCAGAAGAAAGTAAACCTTCATAAAAGTATTGGATGAGAAGGTGTTCACTTATCTGGTGTTGTGGACAACTTGCGCACAACTTCTTGAATCTCTCCCAGTACTCGTGTAGTGATTCCTCGTAGAGCTTCTTTACACCATATATCTCTTTCCTCAAGTTTGTTGCCCTTGAAGCTGGGAAGTACTTTTCTAGGAATACTCTTTGTAAGTCAGTCCACGTGGTGATCGATCCGGATGGTAAGTAGAAGAGCCAGTCTTTTGCAGCGTCCTTTAGAGAAAATGGGAATGCTCTTAGCTTTATTTGATCCTCAGTGATTCCGGTTGGCTTCATGGTAGTGCACACCACGTGGAACTCCATCAGATGCTTATGTGGGTTTTCTCCTGCAAGACCATGAAAAGCTGGCAATAAGTGAATTAAACCAGATTTAAGTTCGAAGTTTACGTTATTGGCCAGAGCAGGGAAACTGATGCAGAGCGGTTGTTGATCCAAGTTAGGATTCGCCAACTGCCTCAAGCTTTGATTTGCAGCCATCATGGATCTCTCTTCTTCTTCAAGCAGCCTTGCTTCTCTCCTTCTCTGATGTAGTGTCCTCTCAATCTCAGGATCGTAGTGAAAGTTATCTTCGTGATTGAACGATCCACATGTACTCATTAACAAACCAAAGTAGTAATGCGGGATAAAAAAAAAATCGACACAAATAAATGTTGCCTTCCCCGGTAACGGCGCCAAAATTTGGTTAGCATTTATTGTGTACGCCCAAATTAACCCTTCTTCAGTTAATGACAAAAATATGTAGTAGTGGAAGTAGGGATCGATCTCACAGGGAAGGTAAATTTATTTCGTGCCAAAAACGAATAGTAACAAAGGGGGTTTTAGGATGAATTATTACTACTAAGAAAATTCTATAATTAAACTAATTAACGAGATTAACTAAGATGATTTAAACTTATGAGAGTGAAGCGATTCTTGGTTTTCAGGTAACCGTACTTTTGGAAAATTATCTTTTAGTCATCAAATCAAAACATTCGAATTCTTTCAATTATCTATCGATTGGAAATTCAATTCCTACTCATCTTATTCGTAGTCAAAGAGAAAACAGCATTCAATTCAACCCTTACCAAATCTCTAATCACCACTACAGCCGTTAATGATTAAATCAATGATAGTTTTCAAAACTAATGAGTTCGATAAATCTAATCAATGAAAACTACAGCCATTAAAATTGATTACTCAAACGTTTCTCCTAAGAATTCAATAACACCTACAGCCGGTTAATTATTGATCTTAGTTGTTTCTTAACAAACTATCGATTATGTAATTGAATATTAGGTGATCGGTCTAATACACAAACACAACAATCATGGAATTCGAAATTTGAGAAACAAATTGAAATTGAAATCTAATTCAACAATCAAACCAAATTCTCATAAAAGATTTGAATCCAAAAGTAGGTATCCCGTCAACCAAGAATCGAAGAGTTTTAGCCTAGCATAATTAAATCTAAAAACAATAAAAATTCGATGGAAAACATTAAATAAATAAAGGAAAAGAAATTACTAATATAAATCACGATTCCGTTTTGTCGATTCCGGTTCCGTTCTTCGTTGTTCTTGAAGAAAACTTGAAAACAAATTAATCTAAAATCTCCAAATATTCTAAGAGTATGAAAAACTATCAAAAACTGCTGCTAATGAGGCTTAGTCTCGAGTTTTAGGGTATGGAAGTGATAAATATGGGATACAATCTTTTAAACATGGTAAAAGACTCAATTTCCAAATTTCCGGACTCTTCGGCGATCGATCGCCTTGAATGTGGCGATCGATCGCCTTCAATGTGGCGATCGATCGCTGCATTATTTTTTTTCGAAAAAACCCTTGAGGCGATCGATCGCTAAAGTGGCGATCGATCGCCGAGCTCCAGTAGACTTTGGCGATCGATCGCCACTTCTTCGCGATCGATCGCTGACCCGTAAATTTTGATGCAAAAGTTTCTGTCCATAGGCGATCGATTTCCTCTTCCGGGCGATCGATTGCTACCTCCAAAATTACATTTTTGCCCTTTTCTTGATCAACTTTGAGTCCTTGTCATGTCCATGTCTCTCCTTGGTCTTTACACATCGTTTTTAGCTCGTTTTCTTCGATTGTACCTACAATTACACAAATATACGATTAGGTAGCATACGTATCAAATTATCTATCAAAACCTACCAAATCGTAGACAATTAAGCACTAAAGATGTGTCTATTTCTAGTCACATCAATGTCCATCCAGTTGATGCTTATCTGGTTGATGTCTGTCCGGTAGGTGTCCATCCAGTTGATGCTTATCCGGTTGATGTCTGTCCGGTTGATGTCTATCCAGTTGGTAGCCATCCAGTTGATCTTTATCACCCGGTAAGTCTTCAACATCCGGTAGGTGTCTTCACTCGGTAGGTGTCTTCACCCGGTAGATGTCTTCACCCGGTAGATGTCTTTACCCGGTAGGTGTCTTTACCCGGTAGGTGTCTTCACCCGGTAGGTGTTTGTAATCACCAAAACTTAGAAATCGTTTCCCAACAATTTCCCCCTTTTTGGTGATGACAAAACTAAGCAATAACGATTTCATACTTGAGTAATTTAAACGGTGAATCCTGAAAATACTTGGAGACAAAGGAAATTTTCATTTGTTATAATAATAAGCAGATTACGAGTTGTAATCAAACTGGACAATTGAGAGAGATTCATCTTTATTTAAGATGACTTCTTATAACTAGATCTAACCTAATACAAATCTATTGCTACAAAATATAGCTGATACATGACAAAATTTGAAACAAACAGTGTAGACCGGAGAGCTTCGATCCACCTAGTTGTGGAGAGGAAGAGCTTCGATCCACCTTGTTCCTAGAGCGGAAAAACTTCAAATGTATATACATCAGGCCTCGATGGTTCATGGATTCACCTCTGAAAATACTCTATCTCTGTTTTCCCCCTTTTTATCATCAGCACCCATATAACTCCTGATTGCAGTTCCTGACTGATGATGAGCATCAGAGCAGGATTTAAACGCTGTAGCTTAATGGAGCTGAGTTAGATAAGTAATCAACCCATGAGGGGTTGATTTAGATAAGTAATAAACCCATGAAACTAAACAGTTGAAAAGTGGAAACCAAGGAATTTTCAATGAATTGAAAGTAATCATGATGAGTGAATGCGTGTTAAAAAATGAGTCTCTATTTATAGAAGAATTCAGTAAGTGTGAACACAATAATGTTGTTAGGATAACTATTGAAAAAGTCAAATGTAAACCGTAAATAGATAAATGGAATTAAATAAGAGATCAAAAATGATATTATTTCCTTCCTAACCAATGTCGGGAATAGTCGCGCTTTTTAGTAGGCGGTTGGCGCGGACTTCGTGGGCGTTGTTGAGGAGAAGGTCTCGACTGTTGTGAAGCTCCAGCTGCAGTGGATGAGCGACTTGCTGGACTCGGATCTCGCTGGGACTGAGGAGCAGGGTTACTGGTCTCAGGCAGTCTTCTGATAATTTGAGGAGCAGCAGGCAAGCTATGGCATAAATCTTGAATTTGAGAGGCAAATGCTGCCTGCATTGTTGCCAGCTGCTCGGTCAAGACTTTCTTAGCATCTTCAATCTTATCTCCAAGAGCCAGAGAGGAGGCAACCTGAAGAGATTCACTGTGCTGATTTATCTGAAGATGAGCCTGCCCTATCCGAGAGAATGAGTCCGCAAAAGTATCCGCAACGAAGGTCTGGAGTCTGGTGACAGTAGTAGTTAAGTTAGGGGTGAAGTCATCAAATCAAATTTTCACCCGTGCTTTTACCCATCGATCAAAGACTTCTAGCTGAGGCTGCAGCTTGCCTTCGACTGTATCCATAACCATTTGTATCTCAAAGGCAACAGGTGAGGACACTGGAGCCATGAGATTCTTTCCTTTTCCCGGGGTGGTGGTCTTTGGATTACAGTAAGGACACAAGGACTTGGGTGTCCTAAAACTGATAGTGCCAGGTCTTGTAGAGAACTCACCGTTGCGGAAGGATTATCAGCAGGGGCCATGGTTGTGGCAACTACCATTGCCGATGAAGCAAGTAATGCTGTTGGTTCCTCGGGGGGAGGACTTCCAGATCTGGGTTCTCTACCAGGGATTGCTTCCGTAGGTCCTGCGGAGGAGATGGTATCAGAGGCCACAATGACTCTCTGTTTTAAAGCAGGAGGAGCCCCTTTCTTTGTTCTGGGCTTCTTAGGAGGAGGAGGTGGAGGAGATGACTCAGTCGATTCAGATATGGTTTGTTCAGAGTCCCTAATAACTTGAGTTGATCGGCGCTTAGTCAACCCAACCTCTCTGCCACTCCTCTGTCTGTGAAGCTGAAGAAACTTGGCAGTTATAAGTTTTCCTGGATGAAGTTTGGTGAGATCCCTGTAAGTAATCCTTAGAGCATACAACGCAGCGGAATAAAATATTTTGGATTACTAGAACAATGGATCTATACATAGGGATTCATATCGGATAAAGGATTTACAAAAGTCTCACCCTTGTAGCGTGTTTGATGTGAAAGTAATCCTATGTCATACAACGCAGCGGAATAAAATTTTTAGGATTACTAACACCGGATCTATACATAGGGATTCATATCGGATTAGAGAATACATAAGAGTCTTACCCTTGTAGCGTGTTTGAAGCAGATTCCACGGAGCAGCACCACGTCCTACGCCTTCTCCGAGTCAATAGCAAAACTCAATGAGTTTTGCCTCAACGGTATCCACACGATCAAATCGGGTGAAGGGATTGTTTAATATCAAGTTGCTAGACAAGATATTAAACCGGAACCAAAAAACCACACTTTGATTCACAATCAAATTGGCACAAAATCACCAAGAACCACTCGGCTATGAAGTGGCCGAAAGTTCTTGATGGTGCGGCCGTGTGTCTTGCTTTTGGTGTTAGGTTTTGTGTTATGAAGTTGTCTTGCAATTAAACACCTTGTAATCATCTTTTATATAATTAATTAAAGGCTTTCATAAGCCTCATGGGCTTAAGCCCATGATTTAATTAATCATTATGATTATTAATTAAGACTCCTCTTAATTATTTAATTCATCCCATGAATTTAATTTCCCTTCTCGATTTAATCTTTTGTGCGACCCGATAGGATCTCGTAATGTTGGCAGTGACATAAAATCTCATTTTATGTCGCAAGCATTGAGCGGTATCTAGCAACACATCGATGCTACCCAAATTACGAGAATGTCAATGACTCGACATAACCTTTAGAACTTGTGATAATATTAATCATGTAACTTAATCCCTTTGTCCTTTGTGTTTAGATTGAACACGAGTCATGGAATAGTCATACTCGTATATTCAATCTTTATTTCTTGATCCCCAAGTAGAACTAGAATAAACGAATAAGCTCGATATCTCATATCGACTCATTCGAGCATGGCCATGCATTTTAGTTCTCACTTGATCAAGGGCCAAACACATCCCCTGTTATATAGGAGGGACAAATCCTATCTTGATCAGTCAACATCCCTCTACATAATTCGTAGTGTATCCAATAGTCGCCTTTATAGTATACCCTGTTACGGGTAACGTTTGACGATATCAAGATACATAACTCCTTATGTTGGGATCTCTGATGATCACAAGTCGTAAGGATTACATACATTATTATCACTATGAGAATTGCATATGACGATCATATAACTATCCATGTTGCATTCTCATGGTGGGTCTGTCCAGTACATCGTTCTCTAACATGTACCCATATGTTGATTTGATATCTCATATCAATGAACAATTCATCGATCAACACATACTAGTCTCTACGTATTATCATTATCCCTTTCATGATAATACTTGACTAGGGACATCTTTAAGAATAATAAAATATTATTCTAAGGACATTAACATATATATTAATTCACATTGCACAGTTAAAAGAATAATATATAATAATGAATTGCCATTCATAAAACCATAAACATTGTATGTCTTAAACAATCATCTAATGACTTGTCTTAGGGCATATCCCAACAAATCTCCCACTTGCACTAAGACCACTCAGACATATACCTAATGCCTAGAGATCTAGTATGACGATCATGCTTCTGCTGTGACAGCGGCTTCGTCAATGGGTCAGATACATTATCATCTGTTGGTACTTTGCATATTTTAACATCTCCCCTTTCAACTATTTCTCGAATGAAATGGAAACGCCTAAGTATGTGCTTGGATCTTTGGTGAGATCTTGGTTCCTTAGCCAATGCGATCGCTCCATTGTTGTCACAATAGAGTTCTATCGGATCTTTAATGCTAGGCACCACTCCAAGTTCAGAAATGAACTTCCTCATCCAAACAGCTTCCTTTGCTGCATCCGAGGCAGCAATATACTCAGCTTCCGTTGTAGAATCGGCTACTGTTTCTTGCTTTGAACTCTTCCAGCTCACAGCACCTCCATTTAGGCAATACACATATCCAGATTGCGATCGAAAATCATCTTTGTCGGTTTGGAAGCTAGCATCAGTGTAACCCATTACATTGAGCTCTTCCTCACCTCCATAAATCAAGAATGTATCCTTAGTCCTTCTCAAGTACTTCAGGATGTTCTTGACAGCAATCCAGTGACCTTCACCTGGATCAACTTGATATCTGCTCGTCATGCTCAAAGCATACGATACATCGGGACGAGTACATATCATGGCATACATGATAGATCCAATAGCTGACGCGTTTGGAATCTTACTCATGCGTTGTCTCTCATCTGGTGTTGAAGGACACTGTTCCTTCGAGAGATAAATACCATGTGTCATAGGCACGAATCCTTTCTTGGATTCTTGCATGCTAAACCTTTTAAGCACCTTGTCTATGTATGTACTTTGACTTAGACCAAGAAGCCTTCTCGATCTATCTCTATAGATCTTGATTCCTAATACATAGGTGGCTTCTCCTAAGTCTTTCATCGAAAAGCAGTTCCCTAGCCAAATCTTTACAGATTGCAAGGCAGGGATATCATTTCCAATAAGAAGTATGTCATCTACATACAACACTAGGAAAATGATTACGCTCCCACTGACCTTCTTGTAGACACAAGGTTCATCTTCATTTTTGATAAAACCAAACTCTTTGATTGCATCATCAAAACGAAGATTCCAACTCCGAGAAGCTTGCTTCAATCCATAAATGGATCGTTGTAGCTTGCATATCTTTCCAGCATCCTTTGGATCGACAAAACCCTCGGGCTGTGTCATGTACACATCCTCGAGCAGATTTCCATTAAGGAAAGTTGTTTTGACATCCATCTGCCAGATTTCATAATCATGAAATGCAGCTATTGCAAGTAAGATCCTTATGGATTTAACCATGGCCACTGGTGAAAAGGTTTCATCATAGTCAATACCATGAATTTGTTTGAATCTTTTTGCAACCAGCCGACCTTTATAGGTTTGTACGTTACCATCCATATCGGTCTTTTTCTTGAAAATCCATTTGCACCCTATGGGTCGTACCCCTTCAGGTGGATCAACCAAAGTCCATACTTGGTTTGCATACAGGATTCCATCTCAGATTTCATGGCCTCTTGCCATTTCTCAGAATCATTGCCCAATATAGCTTGTTGATAAGATGACGGCTCATCCTCATCAATAAGTAGTAAGTCACCTTGTTGAGTCACAAGAAATCCATATCTCTGTGGCTCCCGGTGTTCTCTTACAGACCTACGCTGGGCTTGTGTCTCTTGAGCAGGTGCTTCTTCCACAACAGCTTGTGGTGCCTGCTCTGTTTCCATCTCAATCTCAGGTTCAGTGTTTTCTTGTGGTTGAACTTCACTAAGTTCTATTTTTCTCCCACTGGTTTTTCTAGAAATAAATTCTCTTTCAACAAAATACACCAGTCCGAGCAACAACTACTTTGTTCTCGGTGGGATAATAGAAATAGTATCCTTTCGTTTCCTTAGGATACCCCACAAATAAACACTTATCAGATTTGGGTCCAAGTTTGTTAGTGGCGTGACGTCTAACGAAAGCCTCACAACCCCAAATCTTCATAAAAGACATACTAGGACGCTTCCCAGTCCATATCTCATATGGTGTCTTTTCCACTGATTTAGATGGAACACGGTTCAGTAAGAAAATCGCTGTTTCTAGAGCGTGTCCCCAAAACGATATCGGAAGATCTGCATGACTCATCATTGATCTAACCATGTCTAACAAGGTTCGATTTCTCCTCTCGGATACACCATTCCATTGTGGAGTATACGGAGGAGTGAGTTGTGGGACTATCCCACACTCCTTTAGATAGTCATGAAACTCTTGGCTTAAGTATTCTCCTCCTCGATCTGATCGAAGGATTTTGATACTTTTGCCAAGTTGGTTTTGTACTTCATTCTTGAAATCTTTGAACTTTTCAAAGGTTTCATGTTTATGTTTCATTAGGTACACATACCCATATCTACTGAGGTCATCAGTAAATGTAACGAAGTATTGAAAACCACCTCTAGCTTGTGTACTTATTGGTCCACATACATCACTATGTATTAGTCCTAATAAAACATTTGCCCTTTCAACATGTCCCTTGAAAGGGGCTTTTGTCATCTTGCCCATTAAACAAGATTCGCATGTTTCATATGATTCAAAATCAAATGAATCTAATACTCCATCCTTATGAAGTTTAGATATGCGGTTCTCGTTTATGTGGCCCAAGCGACAGTGCCAGAGATAAGTCGGATTACAATCATTATTTTTAATCCTTTTAGTATTTATGTTATAGATAGGCATATCAAGATTCAATACATAAAGACCATTCACCATTTGTGCACTAGCATAAAACATATCATTTAAATAAATACAACAACAATTGTCCTTTATTATAAATGAAAAACCATACTTGTCTAAACAAGAAATAGAAATAATGTTTTTAGTAATTGAAGGCACAAAATAACAGTCTTTTAAAATCAGTGATAAACCAGAAGGTAAAGCTAAATGATAATCTCCTATAGCTAATGCAGCAACTCTTGCTCCATTTCCAACTCGGAGATCAACTTCACCTTTCGCCAATGTCCTACTCCTTTTGAGATCCTGCACATTTACACAAATGTGAGATCCACATCCAGTATCTAATACCCATGATGAAGAAGTAGATAAATTGACTTCTATAACAAAAATACCTGAAGCGGAAGTCACACTTCCTTTCTTTAGATCCTCCAGATATACTTTGCAGTTTCTTTTCTAATGGCTGGTCTCACCGCAATGGAAACAGTTCCCTTCCTTTGCTATCCCTCCCTTTGGCTTCAGTGCATAAGACTTTGGCTTAGATCTAGCAAAGACCTTCTTTGCTTTCTTGTTGCCTTTTGCTTTGGCCCTTCCTTTGCCCTTATTCACAATAAAGACATTTGTGGCCTTAGTCTTCTTAGTATTTGCTTCATATGTTCTCAACATACCAAGCAACTGTGGTAGAGTCTTTTCCATGTCAGTCATATTGTAATTTACTACAAATTGACTGAAGCTCTCAGGCAACGATTGCAAGATCACATCGGTGGCCAACTCTTGGTCCAATGGAAAACCTAGCTTGTCCAGATTCTCAATGTACCCAATCATCTTGAGCACATGAGTTCCAACTAAGCTTCCTTCTACCATCCTGCACCGAAATAACGCCTTAGAGACGTCATACCTCTCTTGTCTTGCTTGCTGTTGGTACAACTGCTTTAAGTGTTCAATCATATCGAACGCCTCCATTTCCTCATGTTGCTTCTGAAGCTCAGAGTTCATGGTGGCAAGCATGAGGCACCCAACATCAAGTGCGTCACTCTGATGCTTCTTGTAAGCATCTTTTTCAGCTCTTGTAGCTGTTAGGGGAGGTTCCTCAGCGGGCAAGGGTTCCTCTAGGACATATTGTTTCTTTTCTTGTTTGAGGACTATCCTCAAGTTCCTATGCCAGTCTAGGAAATTTGTCCCATTTAATTTGTCCTTCTCAAGGACCGATCGCAGTGATAAAGTGCTAGTAACGTTGTTAGTTGCCATGGATATCTACAATATAAATATGCAAAATAAGTTTATGATTTAAATCATTTAACATGGTCTTATATTAAATGATACTCCCACTATTTTGTTTGAAAAATATCAACCCTCGAAACCTTTAGTGGGCCAAGATCCATATTTCGCCTAATCTTGAGTTAGCTTTGGCTAATCGCCCAAGACTCGGTTATTTAGGTAGACAACACTTTGTCAATTATATCACATATAATTCTTGGATAGTTGGACGAACAACACTTTGTTCAATTCATCAAATAAATTATAATCCAACCCATGCCTCTAGGTTCCCAATCCTATTGAGATAACCTAGTTAAGTCGTACCCAATTAAAGTATAACGGATATCACTTTTATCCTTTCGCGCCTTACTAAGATTGCCACGGTGCTTTGCTTTGGCAATCCCACACATGTACAATCGAAGTTATTGACGAGTACTTTTAATTTTGGAAGGCATCTAAAACTTAATATTTTAGAGGGATTTATTGATCTTATGATTAATTTGATAATTTAAAATATGTCCACTACATATAGTTGTATACATATCTACATATATGTGTAATACTATTATCAAACTAAAACATAAGATAAATCATGCATCAACATACATAATTAAACGTGACATGGTTATAGCCCCTACTAATGATTTTCTCAAGCCAATGAGAAAATCCTATGAGTCAACCTAAGGTAACTTCACAAGCACCTTCCTTGGCTCCAATTTGTGAATGGCCTCCTCATCCCGGCACGATGCTCCATCTTCATTGATCACCATCAATAAAATAAACTACACTATTAACAAGATATAGAATTCCTCGTTCCCATTCGAGGGGAACATAGGGGAGGGATTACATTTAGAATAAAATAGAGAAAGGCACGACACGCAGGTCGTATTATAAATTACAAACATCCACAAATCCTATCTAATAGGTCAAAGGGCTATAACCACGCACCATGCTCAAACAACACATAAAGCATGCATGCATTAACATTTAATTAATTAAATTCTAAACATTTTAAATTTAATTCTAATTAAAACTGTAAAATAATTTTTGAAAAAATTATCGTACGCTCGGGACATCACATGCCACGAACTAAAGCGACTAAAGCTTGAACCACCATGGTTCGAACCACAACAACTCGGCTGGACCATTGATGGGCTTAGGGTTCGAAACCCTAGCCCATGGCCGAGCCAAGCTCGAGCGGCGGCGGCGCTAGGGTTCCAAACCCTAGCCGCCTCGCACCATCTTTAATTTTTATCGAGCCAACTTGCTTGAAACAACAAAATTTATGAGCCACAAGCTACGATCCAACCATGGACGGTTCATGACGGTGACGGCTTAACCATCTCGAGCCAAGGGTTCGAAAAACCCTAGCCCTCATGTGGTGTAGCCGTCGACCCTCATAATTCCGTGGACCATGATCGAACCAACTTGCACCTTCTCAATACTTTATCGAGCCAATAGAGTTCAAAACCCTAGATTAAGTGACTGCTTGACCCATGCACGAGCCAGGGTCCGAACCCTAGCCCTTATTCGGCGGCTACATGGCCATGCACGAGCTTATGGGTTCGAAACCCTAGCTCATGCGGCGGCCGTGAGCCAAAGTGACTAGGGTTCGAAACCCTAGCCATCCTTTGGTGGCTGCCGTGAGCCATGCATGGGCTAACCCCTCGATTTTACGCTTTCGTGTATCGTATACAATTATGCGCCAATTATATCAAATACAATTATACGATGATTTTCATAAACTAAAATTAATTTCATATCATATATGAATTTAAACAGTTTTAATAGCATGCAATATTAATTCTAATATGATTAACATAATTTAATCACATAGATCCGATATGAGCCTTGTACACGGCTCTGATACCACTGTTAGTAATCCTTAGAGCATACAACGCAGCGGAATAAAATTTAGGATTACTAGCCAGGATCTATACATAGGGATTCATATCGGATTAGAGAATACATAAGAGTCTTACCCTTGTAGCGTGTTTGAAGCAGATTCCACGGAGCAGCACCACGTCCTACGCCTTCTCCGAGTCAATAGCAAAACTCAATGAGTTTTGCCTCAACGGTATCCACACGATCAAATCGGGTGAAGGGATTGTTTAATATCAAGTTGCTAGACAAGATATTAAACCGGAACCAAAAAACCACACTTTGATTCACAATCAAATTGGCACAAAATCACCAAGAACCACTCGGCTATGAAGTGGCCGAAAGTTCTTGATGGTGCGGCCGTGTGTCTTGCTTTTGGTGTTAGGTTTTGTGTTATGAAGTTGTCTTGCAATTAAACACCTTGTAATCATCTTTTATATAATTAATTAAAGGCTTTCATAAAGCCTCATGGGCTTAAGCCCATGATTTAATTAATCATTATGATTATTAATTAAGACTCCTCTTAATTATTTAATTCATCCCATGAATTTAATTTCCCTTCTCGATTTAATCTTTTGTGCGACCCGATAGGATCTCGTAATGTTGGCAGTGACATAAAATCTCATTTTATGTCGCAAGCATTGAGCGGTATCTAGCAACACATCGATGCTACCCAAATTACGAGAATGTCAATGACTCGACATAACCTTTAGAACTTGTGATAATATTAATCATGTAACTTAATCCCTTTGTCCTTTGTGTTTAGATTGAACACGAGTCATGGAATAGTCATACTCGTATATTCAATCTTTATTTCTTGATCCCCAAGTAGAACTAGAATAAACGAATAAGCTCGATATCTCATATCGACTCATTCGAGCATGGCCATGCATTTTAGTTCTCACTTGATCAAGGGCCAAACACATCTCCTGTTATATAGGAGGGACAAATCCTATCTCGATCAGTCAACATCCCTCTACATAATTCGTAGTGTATCCAATAGTCGCCTTTATAGTATACCCTGTTACGGGTAACGCTTGACGATATCAAGATACATAACTCCTTATGTTGGGATCTCTGATGATCACAAGTCGTAAGGATTACATACATTATTATCACTATGAGAATTGCATATGACGATCATATAACTATCCATGTTGCATTCTCATGGTGGGTCTGTCCAGTACATCGTTCTCTAACATGTACCCATATGTTGATTTGATATCTCATATCAATGAACAATTCATCGATCAACACATACTAGTCTCTACGTATTATCATTATCCCTTTCATGATAATACTTGACTAGGGACATCTTTAAGAATAATACAATATTATTCTAAGGACATTAACATATATATTAATTCACATTGCACAGTTAAAAGAATAATATATAATAATGAATTGCCATTCATAAAACCATAAACATTGTATGTCTTAAACAATCATCTAATGACTTGTCTTAGGGCATATCCCAACATGATTCAGAATCCTCGATGTAGCACCACGAGTCACAAACAAAAGTTTGCACCTTTGTCTCTACGGTATCCACACGATCAAATCGAAAAGGGGATTTAAGAACAAGTTTGGTACACTAGTTCTTAAATCAAAACTCAACTCACGGTTCAAAACCGATCGACGGCGGCCAATCAAAAACCAAAACCAACTCGACGGCGGCGGCGGTGATGGTTGATGAAGGGACGGCCGAGAGAGAGAGAGCTAGAGTAGGTTTAGGTTTTGATATCAAGCAATGATATATAAGAATGATTAACAATTAATCAAAACCTTGTATTTATATTATAAGGCTTTTAATTAAGGTTCAAGACTTTCTTAAAGTCTTATGGGCCCAAACCCATGATTTAAGTAAAACCTTTTAATCATTTAATTAAGACTCTTCTTAATTAATTAATTCATCCAATGAATTTAATTTCCCTTATCGATTTAATCTTTTGTGCGACCCGATAGGATCTTGTAATGTTGGCAGTGACATAAAATCTCATTTTATGTCGCAAGCAAGGAGCAGTGTCTAGCAACACACCGAGGCTACCCAAATTACAAAAATGTCAATGACTCGACATAACCTTTAGAACTTGTGAAATATTAACCATGTAACTTAATCCTTTTGTCCTTTGTGTTTAGATTGAACACGAGTCATGGAATAGTCATACTCGTATATTCAATCTCTATTTCTTGATCCCCAAGTAGAACTAGAATAAACGAATAAGCTTGATATATCATATCGACTCATTCGAGCATGGCCATGCATTTTAGTTCTCACATGATCAAGGGCCAAACACATCTCCTGTTATATAGGAGGGACAAATCCTATCTCGATCAGTCAACATCCCTCTACATAATTCGTAGTGTATCCAATAGTCGCCTTTATAGATTACCCTGTTACGGGTAACGTTTGACGATATCAAGATACATAACTCGTTATGTTGGGATCTCTGATGATCACAAGTCGTAAGGATTACATACATTATTATCACTATGAGAATTGCATATGACGATCATATAACTATCCATGTTGCATTCTCATGGTGGGTCTGTCCAGTACATCGTTCTCTAACATGTACCCATATGTTGATTTGATATCTCATATCAATGAACAATTCATCGATCAACACATACTAGTCTCTACGTATTATCATTATCCCTATTCATGATAATACTTGACTAGGGACATCTTTAAGAATAATACAATATTATTCTAAGGACATTAACATATATATTAATTCACATTGCACAGTTAAAAGAATAATATATAATAATGAATTGCCATTCATAAAATCATAAACATTGTATGTCAAAACAATCATCTAATGATTTGTCTTAGGGCATATCCCAACAAATCTCCCACTTGCACTAAGACCACTCAGACAAATACCCAATGCCTAGAGATCTAGTATGACGATCATGCTTCTGCTGTGATAGTGGCTTCGTCAATGGGTCAGATACATTATCATCTGTTGGTACTTTTCATATTTTAACATCTACCCTTTCAACGATTTCTCGAATGAAATGGAAACGCCTAAGTATGTGCTTGGATCTTTGGTGAGATCTTGGTTCCTTAGCCAATGCGTGTGAGGACCCGTTCCTAATCAAGTGTTTAATTAGCACACAATGATTATTTATGTGTAAACAGCAGAAGATTTTTTTTTTTTTTTTTTTAAAGTCCTGCCAACAAGTGGCTCTCAAAATTTCGGAATGACCTCCGCGCACGAGGGACATACCAGAAAAATGAAAAGCATAAAATAATATCCCAATGCAGTACATAATACCATAGCATGCATCATAGGCATCCAGCACATAATCCTTACTCAAATTATTTACATAATACCATCAGTGACTGAACTGAAAATAAACTCAAATTACATAATTATACGATCCAGGACACACCCTGGTATAATTTAGCTATCCTACGACTGGGAAAGAGACAAAAGAAACAACCTCAAGTAAGACTTCAACGAGTATTCCCTCTTCGGGATCCTGGTTACTGTAATACCTGTCATTGTCCACACACAAAGACAACAACAGCCCCCTACGGGGTGAGCCAAAGCCCAATATGAAACTATCAGGTAAATACAACATGCATCTATAAAATGTGATATGTGATGTAATGCAGTGCAATGTAATGCAATGCATGTAAGGTACAATAGATTCTATCTCAAGATACCAAATCGGAGTCCAAAGGAAGGTATCATCAAATCATCAAAGCTCGAGCAGAGGGTGACAGTATACGTACATTGCGCTAGGAAAACTCATCCTATGTACGTTACTGCATCCAGCCCTCGTGTCTAGGTCCGGTCGCACCTGCACGTGACTACAGTTACTACCTATACTGCCTGTCATCGCCATGCTCGTCGTACCCGACACTCAGAGTAAGTCAACTCAGTCATAATCAACATGAATATCAAAGAAATAGATAGCTCAATATGATATGTCCATGTATATGTCATATGTCAATGTATATCAATGTAAATTATCAAAATGATGTGTGTTAACAAAACATTTATTTTCATACATTGATATGTCAATTATGAATGCTATGAATGCTCCATCAGTCAATTTAACTCACATAGCCAAGTAATACCACATAGCCAAGTAATTTCACATAGCCAAGTAGCTTCACGTAATTCACGTAAGTTCAGCAAATCAAATATCAAATAATACAGATACCTGTCGTATGTTACTGACCGCAACATACCTAATCTTTCCTTCTAAAGGATGAATATCGTCCTTGAAGCTCGAGGAGTACCAATGCAGTGTGTTAATCTATCAATTTCATAAAACACCATTTCATTACTTCTTTATCACTACAACCACCTCAACATACTTATTTTATATTCTTTAACTTGAGGCGTCTAAACATATCTAAATTATGTAAGATAGAAGTATTTTGATTCTTGTATGCTCATTCTTACCATTTCTTGAATTCTAGAGTTATTAAGATGTCTAATCATCATTAACATCCTAAGAATGCATTTTATTTCATTGAACACAATTCACATGTTCTCATATTATAGTTTTCAATTAACATCCTAAGAATGCATTTTATTTCATTGAACACAATTCACATGTTCTCATATTATAGTTTTCAATTATCATCCTAAGAATGCATTTTATTTCATTGAACACAATTCACATGTTCTCATATTATAGTTTTCAATTATATCCTTCAATCTTATCCATCGCTTGGAAACTAACCTCATAAGATCTAAACTCTCAACCTCAAGTCCCAAAAAAAATGATGACAAAACCCAAATCCCCAACTATCATGCAATGTAAATCAAAACTAGCATGAAGTGGTTTAATCGATCAAGAGACCCAACATCAACTCAAAAGCTACAAATCTCCCCCAACAGTCATAAAACCATCGAACCAATCCAATACTGACAAGGAAATTTCATGCAAGCCTCGCATACATGATTCATCAGCTTAAACATGACTAAAATGGGTTAAATGTGAATTAGAAAACAATTTAAGCATTTTCACTTCCAACTCTAAAAATCAATCGGCTTCCCTAGACATGCATCGGAAAAATCGAACCAGCATCCACAAAAATTGCAGGGACTAACATCAACATTTAAATTAAAGCCCCTTTTCGAAATTAAAAGCTGGAATTTCGAATTTACCATCGAGTGAACAGTAACCGCGGTTGCATGCACGTTTTCCGGCGACTCGGGGCGGCGGGAGGGTCAGAGGACCGGAGGGGAAAAGTCGGTCTAGGTGAGGGGAAGGGATTAGACATGCATAATCGAAACAATTGAAGATCAAATCGAAGAAATCGAACGGAAAACTCAAGAACCCTAAAAATCGGTTTCGAACGTTTCAGAGAAAAAATCGGAAGATTCAGAAACTCTCACCGTGGATTCTTGGTGTGGAAATGACCGCCGGTGAGTTGGCTACATGGTGGTAGGTCGGACGCGCCGGGAGGCTGCCGGACGGCGCCGGGCGCAGCACTTTTACGCGCGGTGGTCAGACGCGAGCGCAGGATGCATGTGAAGGAGAAAGAATCGGGTCTGATATGTGTGTTGATACACGTTTTTGTATGTGAAAAATGGGATGGCTATGTATTTATAACATTGTTTCCAGTCCAGTTATGTACATCGGAGTGTCATTCGGTGTACTGATATATTAGATGTACAGACCACACTTGAGATTTATATCCACTAATATACTAACAAAATTAAATTCTTAATTTTAATCAAATATTTTAAATGTATTATCGGAATTATTTTACCAAGTCAAAAATATATCATGTACCGATTAAATTGTCAGTTGACATTTATATTGTCAATTTCACTTCTAATTAATTAATCACAAATTAATTATTAATAAATTCCCAAATTATATTTAATTAACCGTAATCAAAATATCGGGGCCTTACACTTCTCACCCACTTAAACAGATTTTGTCCTCGAAATCACAAACATAAATCCAGCTCAGTACTGAAAACAGCATATGGATCAGAATACACGACAGGATATATTGAATACAATGGAACATGTATACATCCTTATGATCCAAAATACAAACAAGATGTTCAACACAAATGATCAAGTCCAAACTCATCAAGCTGAAAGACGTGATAACTTCAATTAATATATTCGCAACAAAGCAACGTGAAGCAAAATGCATCCTGAGTGACCAATAAGGCTGGTGACAATGCCAATATACAGGCAAGATTCCAATTCATTCTCAGATCTTGTACAATCAACCCAACAAGGTGATAATTTTCTTCGCATGCCAAAACAATTAGTGTCTCGAAAGGAGAAATTTCCAAAAACATATGATCTCCCATCTGCAATTCTATGGGTCGTCTTCATTTAAAAGCATAAATTGCTTGCCAATCCTGGGCAGCCATCATCCGCTATCTGCACAACTGCACACTGAATCTTATCATTCGTGGTGTTTCATTGTTTTCTTTCCAGGCTAGAGGCGATCTACAACGTATCTCCTAAAAGGTTTCAAACGATGTCAAACATTTGCTCGTTTGGTAGGTATAAATATAGGAACTTTGATCAATGGCACAACTTCATGCCCTTCAAAGTTAAAATCGTTCACCACATTACATAACATATGCTCGATAAACAACGGTCATATTCGTATACGGATAAGTCTGCTCGTAAGGACAGAAAAGTGCAGACTTAGGAAGTAGATTAATACTGTTCAAAATAGCATCACAGTCTCTGGGTGATCGAGGAATACTGTCACAGCCGAGTTGTATTCATTCATTTGGTTTAAACCTGTTGACAACCTCAACATTTGACAATACACCCGTAACATCTTATCTCATATATCGACATCAGAACTGAGATCTCGGAGTCATAAATATCTTTCGCCTTTAGGGTAGATACTATCTTCACATGTATGAACTTCTCGACTAAGTACAGAGGCCAGATCAGAATTTTCAGGAACAACTTATGAATCATTAAGTCGTAGAAACTATCAATAGATATCTGAAAGCAAGATGGATGTTCTGCATATACGAGCTCTTAAGATTTCTGAGCTTGAACACCAATTCGTTAGGCTTATCTGATTTTAGAAATCAATGCCGGCTCAACTTGAAATGCTGAAACAATAATAGAATTTCTGGTATGATTGAAAAGCTAAAACAGATGTATAAATATCCATGGTTCTACGAACATAAGCTAGAATAGACTCGTAGACTTTACGAATAAGGACAATCATCGACATTCATTTGTCTAGGATGGTATTGAGCTTCACCGTCGTAATCCTTCAAAAGATTCATCAACCTGCGTTGCCTCGTATTCAGATCGGAATAAAAGAATATATTTTGTAAGTTCTTGTGGTCCGAATAAAAACAATTTTTCCCCCGTATAATTAATGACGTCAAATTTTTAAAACAAAACATTTGTTACCAGTTCAAAATTATATACAGGGTCTCAAGAAAACAATTTCATACTCATCTGACCAAACACATTTTCAACTTTTCTGTGTCAGTTGAGTAATAGGTTTAGCCATTTTTCGTAAACAAAACCTTTCGATAAATCGACATTTGGAATTCCGCTAAACCATAAACATCGGACCTCATGAACATTGGTAGGTCTTAGCCCGTTTATCACTACTTTGAATCAACAGAAATGATACGTCGAGAAATGACGTGGCCCAAGAGTATCGCTTTGATCATCCAAAGTTTCGTTTAGATAGCTTGGCATACAGAATCATTTCCTGATAGGAAACTGAGATATCGATTACAGATCCGTTCTATTTTCTGTGGTGTCAGAATGAATGACAAAAACAAATTCGGTGGTTAATTCAAAGCATCAAAGTTACACTCGTCTGGTCAGAGAAATATCTGATATGTGATACTTTCATATTCTTCGCTATCGATAAGAAAGATAACCATCCTGTGCAATCCACATTCAGGCTGGATGGATTGATCAACATATTTCACGTAAGAAATCTGAGATATCTGTTTCGGATATTCAACACAGCCTATTTTCATCTCGAAGGACTTTACAATTCGATCAAGAATTAGTCAAAGGATTCAACTCATCAAGTCCAAGAAAATGTCAAGAATTTGAATATTCGTATGACATAATCATACGTCGAGCAACAAGATAGATTACAAGCAGCTTGTGTCTTTGGATTGACACCTGATACGATTCAGAATGCGGATCTTTTATTAGACGTACAAAATCGTCATAGGATAAATGACTCAGGTAAATCCTCCTTAACATAAGACAATCATTTTAGTTGTCTAAATTCAATACCGAGGCAAAGTCTCTATCGGTATGCTTACAAATCTCATTGGAAGTATCTTCGAAAGTTTCTTTTTTTTTTTTTTTACCAGTTTAAAATTTTCTCAAAACTTTACCATCAGTGCACGGTTCTCAAAACTTTACCATCAGTGCACGGAGTCTAAACTAAGTTAATACTCAAGTCCATGCAAATTCTATTCTTTAATAGACCCAAATTATCACTTCAGTTAACCTGAGCTACCTAATAGTTCCGAGCACCAGTTCGTGTTCAACACTACTTTCGTGCGATCTCCAGATCTGGATCTGTACCACTTCTAGATTTTCAGAAAATTTAGCTTTACTTAGAAACTGATTCTATGGTACACTTATGCAGAGTTCGTATATGAACCTTTTAATTAATGGCTTCTAAATATAACGATCCATATTTGCGCGTCGTTCATTTCATGTTCCGGATGTACATCTGTACATTCTCTTTTTATGTATGCTGATGAATCACAACATTTCTTCATCTATATTATTAACAAATAACAGCTTGAGAGTTCAATCCTTTCTTCATCTCAGTCAATTTATAAGGTATCCCAATATAGATGGAATTTCGACTTAAACATCATGTCCGAAAATTCTATCTCCTCAGATTAATCAATTAACATCGAACTACTTAATGACCAATAATCTTCTGTAAGTTCGATCATACATCAAAATAGTCATATCATCATTAGGTTTCATTTCACCATTTTGAGTACATGGGAATTTATCTGAAGGACAAGACTTCCCAAAAGCTCTCGATCTATATCACATATATTTGCATTTTCCAAACATCTCATGATGTTTCTATATAATTCATTCTTGGTGACTATCAATTCTATAGTTCATTTCATCAAAGCCAACATCTAACTATGTTTACATGCAACATATTGGTTAGTCCATTCTTTTTACTTTTTGTAAAAGAAATCATACTCAAATCTCATTTCAAAATATAGCCATATTTCATTCTGTTCCAACATCTCAATGCCAAAATCTAAATGGCTCTATGTCTTGGAGATATCTCAATCACATCCAAGGACTTTCATTCATCATTTATCTCATAACTCATTCAATCATGTTATTCTTAATAGGTTCCAGAGCAATCTCGTTACTCAAAGACATCTTACTTATCAAAATTTCACAAAAGAGTTGAATGTCTCATTTGATATGCATATCCTTCATTTATTCAATCTAAATGCAGTATTCATTCAATAATGATAGGTTTCGTAGGTGTTCGAGTGTAAGCTCTTTCCCTACTAAGTTTTATCAAACATAAACAGTACTGTATCGATATCGTGGTCAATATCAATACGACACGACTCAGCGTACTCAAGTATAAACCACATATCGACATCAACTATTTCACCACAAATCATGTAAGAGCAATTAAGTCAAATAAGTTTCAAACACATACGCACATGTTCATTCGTGCCTATTCAAAGTGTACACAAGACTCAAGACTAGAGCATTCCCAGTTTATGCTCTGATACCAACTGTGAGGACCCGTTCCTAATCAAGTGTTTAATTAGCACACAATGATTATTTATGTGTAAACAGCAGAAGATTTTTTTTTTTTTTTTAAAGTCCTGCCAACAAGTGGCTCTCAAAATTTCGGAATGACCTCCGCGCACGAGGGACATACCAGAAAAATGAAAAGCATAAAATAATATCCCAATGCAGTACATAATACCATAGCATGCATCATAGGCATCCAGCACATAATCCTTACTCAAATTATTTACATAATACCATCAGTGACTGAACTGAAAATAAACTCAAATTACATAATTATACGATCCAGGACACACCCTGGTATAATTTAGCTATCCTACGACTGGGAAAGAGACAAAAGAAACAACCTCAAGTAAGACTTCAACGAGTATTCCCTCTTCGGGATCCTGGTTACTGTAATACCTGCCATTGTCCACACACAAAGACAACAACACCCCCTACGGGGTGAGCCAAAGCCCAATATGAAACTATCAGGTAAATACAACATGCATCTATAAAATGTGATATGTGATGTAATGCAGTGCAATGTAATGCAATGCATGTAAGGTACAATAGATTCTATCTCAAGATACCAAATCGGAGTCCAAAGGAAGGTATCATCAAATCATCAAAGCTCGAGCAGAGGGTGACAGTATACGTACATTGCGCTAGGAAAACTCATCCTATGTACGTTACTGCATCCAGCCCTCGTGTCTAGGTCCGGTCGCACCTGCACGTGACTACAGTTACTACCTATACTGCCTGTCATCGCCATGCTCGTCGTACCCGACACTCAGAGTAAGTCAACTCAGTCATAATCAACATGGATATCAAAGAAATAGATAGCTCAATATGATATGTCCATGTATATGTCATATGTCAATGTATATCAATGTAAATTATCAAAATGATGTGTGTTAACAAAACATTTATTTTCATACATTGATATGTCAATTATGAATGCTATGAATGCTCCATCAGTCAATTTAACTCACATAGCCAAGTAATACCACATAGCCAAGTAATTTCACATAGCCAAGTAGCTTCACGTAATTCACGTAAGTTCAGCAAATCAAATATCAAATAATACAGATACCTGTCGTATGTTACTGACCGCAACATACCTAATCTTTCCTTCTAAAGGATGAATATCGTCCTTGAAGCTCGAGGAGTACCAATGCAGTGTGTTAATCTATCAATTTCATAAAACACCATTTCATTACTTCTTTATCACTACAACGACCTCAACATACTTATTTTATATTCTTTAACTTGAGGCGTCTAAACATATCTAAATTATGTAAGATAGAAGTATTTTGATTCTTGTATGCTCATTCTTACCATTTCTTGAATTCTAGAGTTATTAAGATGTCTAATCATCATTAACATCCTAAGAATGCATTTTATTTCATTGAACACAATTCACATGTTCTCATATTATAGTTTTCAATTAACATCCTAAGAATGCATTTTATTTCATTGAACACAATTCACATGTTCTCATATTATAGTTTTCAATTATCATCCTAAGAATGCATTTTATTTCATTGAACACAATTCACATGTTCTCATATTATAGTTTTCAATTATATCCTTCAATCTTATCCATCGCTTGGAAACTAACCTCATAAGATCTAAACTCTCAACCTCAAGTCCCAAAAAAAATGATGACAAAACCCAAATCCCCAACTATCATGCAATGTAAATCAAAACTAGCATGAAGTGGTTTAATCGATCAAGAGACCCAACATCAACTCAAAAGCTACAAATCTCCCCCAAGTCATAAAACCATCGAACCAATCCAATACTGACAAGGAAATTTCATGCAAGCCTCGCATACATGATTCATCAGCTTAAACATGACTAAAATGGGTTAAATGTGAATTAGAAAACAATTTAAGCATTTTCACTTCCAACTCTAAAAATCAATCGGCTTCCCTAGACATGCATCGGAAAAATCGAACCAGCATCCACAAAAATTGCAGGGACTAACATCAACATTTAAATTAAAGCCCCTTTTCGAAATTAAAAGCTGGAATTTCGAATTTACAATCGAGTGAACAGTAACCGCGGTTGCATGCACGTTTTCCGGCGACTCGGGGCGGCGGGAGGGTCAGGGACCGGAGGGGAAAAGTCGGTCTAGGTGAGGGGAAGGGATTAGACATGCATAATCGAAACAATTGAAGATCAAATCGAAGAAATCGAACGGAAAACTCAAGAACCCTAAAAATCGGTTTCGAACGTTTCAGAGAAAAAATCGGAAGATTCAGAAACTCTCACCGTGGATTCTTGGTGTGGAAATGACCGCCGGTGAGTTGGCTACATGGTGGTAGGTCGGACGCGCCGGGAGGCTGCCGGACGGCGCCGGGCGCAGCACTTTTACGCGCGGTGGTCAGACGCGAGCGCAGGATGCATGTGAAGGAGAAAGAATCGGGTCTGATATGTGTGTTGATACACGTTTTTGTATGTGAAAAATGGGATGGCTATGTATTTATAACATTGTTTCCAGTCCAGTTATGTACATCGGAGTGTCATCGGTGTACTGATATATTAGATGTACAGACCACACTTGAGATTTATATCCACTAATATACTAACAAAATTAAATTCTTAATTTTAATCAAATATTTTAAATGTATTATCGGAATTATTTTACCAAGTCAAAAATATATCATGTACCGATTAAATTGTCAGTTGACATTTATATTGTCAATTTCACTTCTAATTAATTAATCACAAATTAATTATTAATAAATTCCCAAATTATATTTAATTAACCGTAATCAAAATATCGGGGCCTTACAATGCGATCGCTCCATTGTTGTCACAATAGAGTTCTATCGGATCTTTAATGCTAGGCACCACTCCAAGTTCATAAATGAACTTCCTCATCCAAACCGCTTCCTTTGTTGCATCCGAGGCAGCAATATACTCAACTTCCGTTGTAGAATCGGCTACTGTTTCTTTCTTTGAACTCTTCCAGCTCACAGCACCTCCATTTAGGCAATACACATATCCATATTGCGATCGAAAATCATCTTTGTCAGTTTGGAAGCTTGCATCAGTGTAACCTATTACATTGAGCTCTTCCTCACCTCCATAAATCAAGAATGTATCCTTAGTTCTTCTCAAGTACTTCAGGATATTCTTGACAGCAATCCAGTGACCTTCACCTGGATCAACTTGATATATGCTCGTCATGCTCAAAGCATACGATACATCGGGACGAGTACATATCATGGCATACATGATAGATCCAATAGCTGACGCATATGGAATCTTACTCATGCGTTGTCTCTCATCTGGTGGTGAAGGACACTGTTCCTTCGAGAGATAAATGCCATGCGTCATAGGCACGAATCCTTTCTTTGATTCTTGCATGCTAAACCTTTTAAGCACTTTGTCTATGTATGTACTTTGACTCAGACCAAGAAGCCTTCTTGATTTATCTCTATAGATCTTGATTCCTAATACATAGGTGGCTTCTCCCAAGTCTTTCATCGAAAAGCAATTCCCTAGCCAAATCTTTACAGATTGGAAGGCAAGGATATCATTCCCAATGAGAAGTATGTCATCTACATACAACACTAGGAAAATGATTACGCTCCCACTGACCTTCTTGTAGACACAAGGTTCATCTTCTTTTTTGATATTAACCAAACTCTTTGATTGCATCATCAAAACGGAGATTCCAACTCCGAGAAGCTTGCTTCAATCCATAAATGGATCGTTGTAGCTTGCATATCTTTCTAGCATCCTTTGGATCGACAAAACCCTCAGGCTGTGTCATGTACACATCCTCGAGCAGATTTCCATTAAGGAAAGCTGTTTTGACATCCATCTGCCAGATTTCATAATCATGAAATGCAGCTATTGCAAGTAAGATCCTTATGGATTTAACCATGGCCACTGGTGCATCATAGTCAATACCATGAATTTGTTTGAATCCTTTTACAACCAGCCGACCTTTATAGGTTTGTACGTTACCATCCATATCGGTCTTTTTCTTGAAAATCCATTTGCACCCTATGGGTCGTACCCCTTCAGGTGGATCAACCAAAGTCCATACTTGGTTTGCATACATGGATTCCATCTCAGATTTCATGGCCTCTTGCCATTTCTCAGAATCATTGCCCATTATAGCTTGTTGATAAGATGACGGCTCATCCTCATCAATAAGTAGTAAGTCACCTTGTTGAGTCACAAGAAATCCATATCTCTGTGGCTCCCGATGTTCTCTTACAGACCTACGCTGGGCTTGTGTCTCTTGAGCAGGTACTTCTTCCACAACAGATTGCGGTGCCTGCTCTGTTTCCATCTCAATCTCAGGTTCAGTGTTTTCTTGTGGTTGAACTTCACTAAGTTCTATTTTTCTCCCACTGGTTTTCTAGAAATAAATTCTCTTACAAGAAATACCCAGTCCGAGCAACAACTACTTTGTTCTCGGTGGGATAATAGAAATAGTATCCTTTTGTTTCCTTAGGATACCTCACAAATAAACACTTATCAGATTTGGGTCCAAGTTTGTTAGTGGCGTGACGTCTAACGAAAGCCTCACAACCCCAAATCTTCATAAAAGACATACTAGGACGCTTCACAGTCCATATCTCATATGGTGTCTTTTCCACTGATTTAGATGGAACACGGTTCAGTAAGAAAATCGTTGTTTCTAGAGCGTGTCCCCGAAACGATATCGGAAGATCTGCATGACTCATCATTGATCTAACCATGTCTAACAAGGTTCGATTTCTCCTCTCGGATACACCATTCCATTGTGGAGTATACGGAGGAGTGAGTTGTGGGACTATCCCACATTCCTTTAGATAGTCATGAAACTCTTGGCTTAAGTATTCACCTCCTCGATCTGATCGAAGGATTTTGATACTTTTGCCAAGTTGGTTTTGTACTTCATTCTTGAAATCTTTGAACTTTTCAAAGGTTTCATGCTTATGCTTCATTAGGTACACATACCCATATCTACTGAGGTCATCAGTAAATATAACGAAGTATTGAAAACCACCTCTAGCTTGTGTACTTATTGGTCCACATACATCACTATTTATTAGTCCCAATAAAACATCTGCCCTTTCAACATGTCCCTTGAAAGGGGCTTTAGTCATCTTGCCCATTAAACAAGATTCCCATGTTTCATATGATTCAAAATCAAATGAATCTAATACTCCATCCTTATGAAGTTTAGATATGCGGTTCTCGTTTATGTGGCCCAAACGACAGTGCCAGAGATAAGTCGGATTACAATCATTATTTTTAATCCTTTTAGTATTTATGTTATAGATAGGCATATAAAGATTTAATACATAAAGACCATTCACCATTTGTGCACTAGCATAAAACATCTCATTTAAATAAATAGAACCACAGTTGTCCTTTATTATAAATGAAAAACCATACTTGTCTAAAGAAGAAATAGAAATTATGTTTTTAGTAATAGATGGCACAAAATAACAGTCTTTTAAAATCAACGATAAACCAGAAGGTAAAGCTAAACAATAATCTCCTATAGCTAATGCAGCAACTCTTGCTCCATTTCCAACTCGGAGATCAACTTCACCTTTCGCCAACGTCCTACTCCTTTTTAGATCCTGCACATTTACACAAATGTGAGATCCACATCCAGTATCTAATACCCATGATGAAGAAGTAGATAAATTGACTTCTATAACAAAAATACCTGAAGTGGAAGTCACACTTCCTTTCTTTAGATCCTCCAGATATACTTTGCAGTTTCTTTTCTAATGGCCGGTCTCACCGCAATGGAAACAGTTCCCTTCCTTCGCTATCCCTCCCTTTGGTTTCAGTGCATAAGACTTTGGCTTAGATTTAACAAAGACCTTCTTTGTTTCTTATTGCCTTTAGCTTTGGCCTTTCCTTTGCCCTTATTCACAATAAGAACATTTGTGGCCTTAGTCTTCTTTGTATTTGCTTCATATGTTCTCAACATACCAAGCAATTGTGGTAGAGTCTTTTCCATGTCAGTCATATTGTAATTTACTACAAATTGACTGAAGCTCTCAGGCAACGATTGCAAGATCACATCGGTGGGCAACTCTTGGTCCAATGGAAAATCCAGCTTGTCCAGATTCTCAATGTACCCAATCATCTTGAGCACATGAGTTCCAACTAGGCTTCCCTCTACCATCCTGCACTGAAATAATGCCTTAGAGATGTCATACCTCTCTTGTCTTGCTTGCTGTTGGTACAATTGCTTTAAGTGTTCGATCATATCGAACGCCTCCATTTCCTCATGTTGCTTCTGAAGCTCAGAGTTCATGGTGGCAAGCATAAGGCACCCAACATCAAGTGCGTCACTTTGATGCTTCTTGTAAGCATCTTTATCAGCTCTTGTAGCTGTTAGGGGAGGTTCCTCAGCGGGTAAGGGTTCCTCAAGGACATATTGTTTCTTTTCTTGTTTGAGGACTATCCTCAAGTTCCTATGCCAGTCTAGGAAATTTGTCCCATTTAATTTGTCCTTCTCAAGGACCGATCGCAGTGATAAAGTGCTTGTAACGTTGTTAGTTGCCATGGATATCTACAATATAAATATGCAAAATAAGTTTATGATTTAATCATTTAACATGGTCTTATATTAAATGATACTCCCACTATTTTGTTTGAAAAATATCAACCCTCAAAACCTTTAGTGGGCCAAGATCCATATTTCGCATAATCTTGAGTTAGCTTTGGCTAATCGCCCAAGACTCGATTATTTAGGTAGACAACACTTTGTCAATTATATCACATATAATTCTTGGATAGTTGGACGAACAACACTTTGTTCAATTCATCAAATGAATTATAATCCAACCCATGCCTCTAAGTTCCCAATCCTATTGAGATAACCTAGTTAAGTCGTACCCAATTTAAAGTATAACTGATATCACTTTTATCCTTTCGCGCCTTACTAAGATTGCCACGGTGCTTTGCTTTGGCAAACCCACACATGTACAATAGAAGTTATTGACGAGTACTTTTAATTTTGGAAGGCATAAAGCTTAATATTTTAGAGGGATTTATTGATCTCATGATTAGTTTGATAATTTAAAATATGTCCACTACATATAGTTGTATACATATCTACATATATGTGTAATACAATTATCAATCTAAAACATAAGATAAATCATGCATCAACATACATAATTAAACGTGACATGGTTATAGCCCCTACTAACGATTCTCTCAAGCCAATGAGAAAATCCTATGAGTCAACCTAAGGTAACTTCACAAGCACCTTCCTTTGGCTCCAATTTGTGAATGGCCTCCTCATCCCGGCACGATGCTCCATCTTCATTGATCACCATCAATAAAATAAACTACACTATATACAAGATATAGAATTCCTCGATTCACATTCGAGGGGAACATAGGGGAGGGATTACATTTAGAATGAAATAGAGAAGGCACGACACGCAGGTCGTATTATATATTACAAACATCCACAAATCCTATATAATAGGTCACAGGGCTATAACCACGCACCATGCTCAAACAACACTTAAAGCATGCATTAACATTTAATTAATTAAATTCTAAACATTTTAAATTTAATTCTAATTAAAAATGTAAAATAATTTTTGAAAAATTATCGTACGCTCGGGACATCACATGCCACGAACTTAAGCGACTAAGACACGAACCACCATGGTTCGAACCACAAAAGCACACGGCTGGACCAATTTTGGGCCTAGGGTTCGAAACCCTAGCCCATGGCCGAGCCAAGCTCGAGCGGAGGCGGCGCTAGGGTTCCAAACCCTAGCCGCCACGCACCACCTTGGGTTTTCATTGAGCCATTTTGTTCGGAATGCCGGAATTTGTTAGCCACGAGTCACGGTCAGGCCATGCACGGGGTTGGCTCAACCATCTCGAGCAAAGGGTTTGAAAAACCTTGCTCTCATGTGGTAAAGCTACTAATCCATGCACGCGTGAACCATTATCGAGCCAAAGAGTTCAAAACTCATCCATGTCTCAAAACCTTAGCATAAGAGGCGACGATGGCCGAGCCCATGCACGGCTACTAGGGTTCAAAACCCTAGCCGTCATGAGCTAGCCGTCACGAGCCAATGGGTTCTAAACCCTATTCAATTTTCGACACTTCCATGCACAATTATTAGCCACAACGACTAAGCCATCTCGAGCCAAGGGTTCGAAAACCCTAGCCCTCATGTGGCTAGCCGTGGTGTCATTTGTGATGGTGATGGCCGAAAATATTGCCCAATAAATATGATTATTCGCCAATTATATCAAATACAATTTTACGATGATTTTCACAAACTAAATATTAACATATCATATATGTTCATACAGTTTTAAATAGCATGCAATATTAATTTTAATACGATAAAACTATTTAACCACATAAATCCGATATGAGCCTTGTACACGACTCTGATACCACTGTAAGTAATCCTTAGAGCATACAACGCAGCGGAATAAAATATTTTGGATTACTAGAACAATGGATCTATACATAGGGATTCATATCGGATAAAGGATTTACAAGTCTCACCATTGTAGCGTGTTTGATGCAGAATCCTCGATGTAGCACCACGAGTCACAAACAAAAGTTTGCACCTTTGTCTCTACGGTATCCACACGATCAAATCGAAAAGGGGATTTAAGAACAAGTTTGCTAGACTAGTTCTTAAATCAAAACTCAACTCACGGTTCAAAACCGATCGACGATGGCCAATCAAAAACCAAAACCAACTCGACGGCGGCGGCGGTGATGGTTGATGAAGGGACGACCGAGAGAGAGAGAGCTAGTGTATGTTTAGGTTTTGATATCAAGCAATGATATATAAGAATGATTAACAATTAATCAAAACCTTGTATTTATATTATAAGGCTTTTAATTAAGGTTCAAGACTTTCTTAAAGTCTTATGGGCCCAAACCCATGATTTAATTAAAACCTTTTAATCATTTAATTAAGACTCTTCTTAATTAATTAATTCATCCAATGAATTTAATTTCCCTTATCGATTTAATCTTTGTGCGACCCGATAGGATCTTGTAATGTTGGCAGTGACATAAAATCTCATTTTATGTCGCAAGCAAGGAGCGGTGTCTAGCAACACATCGAGGCTACCCAAATTACAAGAATGTCAATGACTCGACATAACCTTTAGAACTTGTGATAATATTAACCATGTAACTTAATCCTTTTGTCCTTTGTGTTTAGATTGAACACGAGTCATGGAATAGTCATACTCGTATATTCAATCTCTATTTCTTGATCCCCAAGTAGAACTAGAATAAACGAATAAGCTCGATATCTCATATCGACTCATTCGAGCATGGCCATGCATTTTAGTTCTCACTTGATCAAGGGCCAAACACATCTCCTGTTATATAGGAGGGACAAATCCTATCTCGATCAGTCAACATCCCTCTACATAATTCGTAGTGTATCCAATAGTCGCCTTTATAGATGCATGTTATATAAATAATTTGGTTGGGGAATTTGAATATTATGCAGATAGAATGCAAAAAATTTTCTGGATAGCATATGGTGTTGCACTTGCACATGGCTTTTCCCCATGATAGTATGATTATATGCACTAATGGTATGGATTAATACACTAATAACGGGTTAAGGGCACGGGGGTCCTTACAGATAGCAATATGAGGGACATACCTCAAGAGTGATGAGTACTGTAGAGCATAGTCAGAAACAACCATGTTGCCCTGCTTCAATTTGGTGAACTCGTTTTCCTTCAGTTGTCTCGCCGCTGCCGAGAAATATCGACTCAAAAATCGAGTCCTGAACAAACTCTAGTCAATCAGTACTCCTTGAGCTCTCAACTCCATCACTGTTGTCTTCCACCACATGGAAGATTTCTTAGCCAGCTGGAACTCTGCAAGTCTCAACCAAGCAGTCTTGGCACATGGTGCCGACACAAAGATTTTCTCAATCCTCTCTAACCATTCCTCTGCTTCTTCCCCTGTCTCAGTTCCTTCAAATAGAGGCGGATGGAAGGTCAAGAACTGTGTCAGACTAAGTTCCTCGGGTAGTAACGGCTGCACAAAAGGTTCCTCGCCCACAGCCGGTGGCGGTAGAGGATTAGTCTGAGCAATACCCGCATTCACACTAAATGCTTCACCCACCTCCTCATTGAGGTGTTCCGAATTTCTGGCTGTCATGCTGTAATACAGGGGTTAACATCAATAAACCAAAACAAGAAACAATTCATGTAATACACCGTTAGTTAACATGAATAACAAAGGCATGTTAGTATAACACATATATACTCAAATATGCACCACATGCATAAACATGCTCATAAGTGAACACATAGCCAATTTGTTCGCTAAGTCTACCGTTCACTCATCCCCGGGTTCTCTAACCACTGCTCTGATACCACTAATGTAAGGCCTCACTACCTTAAGTGTGGATTTAGTGCATTAAGAGAGCTAAACATGCATTCATCAGAATATAAGAAAGCCTTTAATTAAATCATATATAATTTGATATCAAGGTGATTAATTGTTTTAATCCAACACTTCATATCATAAAACCTACACAAAGCATACGGCCGCCTCTTCTCAAGGTGCTCTCGGTTTTCTTGATAGCCGAAGATTGCTCTTGGTGTTTTGTACCATCTTTCGATTGTGAATCGAGTGTGCTTCTAGTTCTGGTCTAAGAACGAGTCTAGCAACTTGTTCTTAGACTATCCCTTCTCCCGATTTGATCGTGTGGATACCGTTGAGGCAAAACTTGATAAGTTTTGCTAGTGACTCGAATAAGGCGTTGGACGTGGTGCTGTTTCGTGGAATCTGCTCAAACACGCTACAAGGGTGAGACCTTTGTTCCTTTATCTGATATGAACCCCTATGTATAGATCCGGTGTCTTGTAATCCATTAAAATTTTATTCCGCTGCGTTGCTATGCATGATGGATTACTTACAGTCTGTGTACAGGAAGTTGGGCTTAGGAGAACTCAAAGCAATCAATGTTTCACTGCAGATGGAGGACAAGTCCATCAAGTACCCTCATGGGATAGTGGAGGATGTATCGGTCAAGGTTGATAAATTCACAATTCTGGTGGATTTTATCGTGTTGGACATAACTGAAGATGCAGACATGCCTCTGATTCTTGGAAGACCGTTCCTAGCTACTGGAAGAGCATTGATTGATGTCCAAGAAGGGAAGTTGATCCTCCGAGTAGGGGGGTCAAGTTACTTTTGACATGTTCAAAGCTTTGAACACTACACGCACTGAGCACCGATATTTTAGTATCAATATAATTGATACACTATCTATTGATGCGATGCAAGTTAAGAGCGAGAAGAAGGTGGAAGTCACACCGAAGGCCCATCAAAGAGGAGGCAAATTACGTAAAGGTGACGTAGTTCAAATGAATAGGAAAGAGATGTGTCTATTTCCATGGAAGTCTGACGCACCATGGGCTGGACCGTTCAAAGTTGTCGATGTTCTACCATTCGATACATTCAAACTGAGAGATGACCACGAGGCACTATTCACTGTGAAAGAAAAGTGGTTACGGCGATACAACATGGCGGACGAAAAATCATCCCCCGCTGCCCCTGGCAGCACTTGAGCTTACATGGTAAAAGTCCAGCTTGGGACTATAGATCAAGAACTTTTTCTTATCCTTTTGCTTTTTTTTTGGTTTGCTTTTGTTTTTTTTTTTTTGGTGAGACTCCATGCGTGCTTTGATTTGTCCAACACTATACCCCACGAGTTAACGAGGAATTGGACACCAATCACGGACGGTCGTTGTAAAAGGTAAATGCTTTGTCTCATTTTCCATGCCTAGTACATTGAGGACAATGCATGAATTAAGTTTGGGGGAGTAGTGCATTACTGTGTCATGCTTCTTCTGTGGAATTGGATCATTTCTTGTGTAAGGACCCCAAGCCCTTAACCCTTGATTAGTGTATTAACCACTATGTGTGGTACATGCTTCTATACAAATCAATCGGGAAACTCAGATGATGCTTACAAAATTCCCTTAACATTCAACGTTATAAGATCATCTCTACTAACATATAGACCCATAGAGTTGCCCATTACCATGCCCTTTTTGCCACTTTTTACATTGTGGACTTTTATAAAAATTTGGGCAGAGTCTCCCCATAAATAGAGCTATCCCGAAACCAAAAGCACATCACATAATATAATTCCCGGCCAGGGAATACACAATACTCAACAGACTACTGAACACAAAGTCAATTCCCAGCCAGGGAAGACACCACACATAAGACGACAAAAGTGGGTTTCAACACCCACATAATACACTAACGACTCTCATATCATTAGCAATTCTACCACAATTGCACGCAACATATAATGAAAGAGAGAAAGGCTCATGCCTTTATATACAACCCATATACATGAATATCCATGCTCACAAGCGAGCATCATAAATGTGTATATAAACCTCGGGTGTATATAAGTACTCTATACGATACCGTGCTCCATCAAGCCCTGGTACCACGATCCTGTGAGTACATCCAATCAACAGCTCGAGCCCAGCTCCATAGCCATCGATGCACCTGTTCACCTGCCCCAACAGAGACAGCCCCCAACGGGGTGAGCATACCAATACACGAAATCTCATAATCACAATAATGAAATTCATAATTTACAACACAAGTAAATATTAATGAATTTTAAATGATACTCCCTGGATGGCAACATCCTCATCCGGGATTCCGTGTACTGTCCCTGTTCTCACAATCATCAAACTCATCAAATCTCATAAATCAGTAAATCAACACATTGATTTAACTCATAGCATGCCTGATTCTCAAGTATCAATAATCAATGATTCCAAGTTCATTATACATACAAATATAGATATCTCAATATCTAGTACTGATTTCTCAATTTCACTATCAATCATAGATAGCTCAAATGCCTAGCATTTATTTTACCAATTTCCCATTATACTTAGACATCTCACATGTCTTATAATGAGCACATGATCCCACGATCATTCTCAGGCATCTCAAATGCCGTACAATAGTCATATAGACTCAGTACCCCATATATATCAACACATATATGCATATAGCCATACCCACAACCATCTAATGAAATTACAACACATTAGGCATTTCACAATTTCTATCACATAAAGTAATGCTCGTACGTCGCACGTACCTTAAATCTCCGAAGTCCGAGCCAAACCTTGCTCGAGTTCCATGCTCCGAGGAACGATGTGCTAACACGATAAATTAATTCACAATTAATTACGAACATGCAACCCATGCTCAAGCACACCCACAACCCTCAAAAATATTGTCAACACAAGACAATAACCAATATCGAAAATTGCTCAAGAATACCCCACAAATTCTCGAACCTTCACAACACAAAATCCAACCCAAATAATTACCATAATTCATCTAAAACATGAATTAAGCTATCCAAGCAAGAATCAACACCCCTTGCCAAAAACCCCCCAATTTTCGAACTCAATACCCTAAAATTCGAACCCAAACAAGCCCTTAAATTCGAACCCTTATAATTCTTCAAATTCGAACACAATCAAGCATCATAATGCATCTACAACATAAATAAATCAATTGCTAACAAGAATCATCACTCCTTATCAAAAATCCCCAAATTCGAACATAAACCCCACAAAAATCGAACTGAAAATCGAACCAAATGCAACCAATATTTCGAACCACAAAAATCTGAAATAATCGACCCAAACCAAGCACCAAAACGCCCCAAAAACACCTGAAAGAAAGCCCCAAAATCGTACCAAAAATCGAGCCCCAAATCGAAGAAATTCCAGTTTCGAACCCTAGCGTTTTCTGCATAAATCCGAGCTCGATTCTCGACGAAACTTCGAATTGATGGTGTAGAAAGGACCGCCTGGACGAGACGAAGCCGGCGCCGGGTCGGACGCGCCGATCGGCGGCCGGACGGCGGCGGGCGAAGCACTTAAAGCTGCGTGGGTCAGGGGGCGACGGGAAGGTTACGCGGAAGGAGGAGAGAGACTGACGGGAAAATGTGGGGAAAAATGGCTCCGATAATTAAAATCTCGGGTTTAATTGGTATTTATAGCAAAAATACCCCGAAATACTAATATCCCCACAAATACATCATGATTCATTAAAAATCATCTGTTTCCAAAAATTCTCTCTCTAACTCAAAAACCCCTACCGGTGCCCCACACAGCACCCGAGATTCTGAGTCACACTATAAACCCAACTCACAGGTTTTCACCGAAATGAGAATACGATCTCAACCTCGGGATCCCACGATCCCAACTACTCAAATAGACGAGCCCAGAAGGCCCAACACTTCGATTAAACTCCAATTGCCACGTAAAACAACTTTACGGGTTATTAACACTCCGGGATTAACATCCCTAATCTCAGGTCATCACAATATCCCCCACTAAAAGAATTTCGTCCTCGAAATTAGCACCGGTGTATCACATAACACCCAGGCTACACAACAACATGAAGTCATAACCTCGATTCTTGACCATATCAGAATCGTCTCAATAAACGCGAGGATACTTATCTCACATCAAACTCTGAAACAGAGCGACTTTACCAAAACCAACATACCCAAGAGGCAAATGTACCTCGATGCGGTTCATCCCAAAAGTCAGTCCCTCATGACTGCAAAACAACCAATACTTACGACCGTAGATCGGACAGTCATCCTTAGTTCTAATACAACCAGTAAGAACGCATCCTGGATGACACCTCAACCGTGAGAACGTTGACCTCGTGTCAAACTCTGGAGTGGAATAGACTCCCAAATCCATCATAACGTCAAAGATCGTCAGCACAACTCAACGCTAACAGTCCAAAAGCAGTTAGTCGACTGAAACTGCAAGGATTCAAATCGCTCCCGATTCTATCGTAGATATCATCCAATGACATCTCTATCAAGACTCACGATGTCTAACATACATCGTTACGAGGGAAACACTAGGATACCACGGTGTACACATACCAAACCTGGTTTCCACTTTCAAACCTTTTCCATCGAAGGAGCAGTCGCATCATTGCAACTCAATTTGGGCAACTCACGGCCACAGATTCACACAAAAGACATCTCACAAGATGTCCACCTCCGGATATTCCAAGGATCACATCCTGATCATAAATAAACCATCGAGACTCCACAGAGTTCAAATCCTGGAAGGACATGCAATAAACACATTGCATCCTCAACGCTTGTGTCGACAACGACACCCAATAAATCTGAATTCCTGCCATCCCTTGACAATCCTAGGATTTAACAATCCAACTTGGGAAGGCTATCACATAACTCGAAGGAAACACCAACAATGGAACACCTCAACCCACACAAGATAATTCCCTCCTCAAAGGGAGTCAACTAACTTCACGATAGTTTCTCCTAACTTATCGTGCCATGGAGATTCCCAATCTCAAGGTGTTCAATATCTCTCATCAGAGATTTAGCCATCCAAATTAGCATACTCTATGCTTGACAAAAAAAGGAAATCATTAATTGGCATCCGTATACTCACCGGTATACCTGCCTAAGCACTGACATCACATGCATACTCAATGCACTTGGCTCGGGTATCTACAACATACCCCTAAGCCCCAAACACGACCGTCAATTCTGAGTCATTCCCTATCCAGTGGAGGACGATAATCGACGATTAACAACACGGTGTGATTCCCAAAATCAACACCACACGTACCAACTCACCGAATCTTTCAAAGATTCCCAAATAGGTCTAATACTACCTCCTTCCCTACAAGGGAAGTGCCATCGAACTCGAGATCCACAAGTCTCGAACCACCGTTCGGAAAAACTGGATACAATAACCCCCATTGCATCCCAAATACACAGGTTCCCTCAGATCAAGTCAATAACGACCTGATGACTCTCTCGTTGGTACTCCAACAATACACTATGTCATCACCACGATATCTGGCTAGCAAAGCGCTGTCTCCATAGGCTTATATCAAGCCCACCAACAAACCATATGTCCCATCTCGGTACGCCATACCGTAACATCCATTTAGAGTAGTGGGTCATCACCCAAAATCTCTCTAAAACCAAAGCATAATGGACATCCCGGTGTCCTTGCTCAACCACGGAGCCATCTTAATTCATTAGGACATATCCCACACCTTCAGGGTGGGCGTGACCACGCCTACCGTAGATCACAACAACAAACGAGTAGTTTCCTCAATGACTACTCTTACCACCAATCACTTGGCCCTAGCCAAACCAACGAGCATACCCAAGGGTATCATTGCTCGACAAATAAATACTTCGAATATGTGCTGCGGTATAATTCCTATACGGCGCACCCAATAGTTCCTCGAGCAACTTGCTCGGCATAATGGTCTCGTCAACTAGTGACTTAGACACTACCATGTGCCACCAAGGCACTCAAACCATATAACCAAATACATAACATAAATGTATTAATCATCAAAACGACGTCACACGTCTACATAGAACATCAACTATGTCATCGTCATCTCGTGACGGCATATGTCAACATATGACATCCAACTAACATCGTCAAACATACAACGGTACATGTCAATACACGACATCCATAATCTCATCGTCAAACACATGGCATTTATATAGCAACACATAGTATCCACAATAATGCTAACACAAGTAATATGACATACCTCATCGCTATCAAGATAGCGGAATACCTGTACCGTCGCTCGATAATAGTACGTAGTCAGCACCCATCGCTCGAAGGCGGCAAAATCCTGTACATAGCGGCACAATCCATCGCTATAGAATCGACGGCATGATACCTCGTCATATAATAAGTGGTATGAAACCTCTCTATACACCTGAGCATGAAAATCGTCCACATAATAGCGGAAAGAGGCATCGCTATCAATACACATGGCGGCAAGAACCATCGCCAGTCAATATAGCGGCATGAACCATCGCTATCAATATACATGGCGGCAAGAATCATCGCCAGTCAATATAGCGGCATGAACCATCGCTATCAATATACATGGCGGCAAGAATCATCGCCAGTCAATATAGCGGCATAAACCATCGCTATCAATATCCATGGCGGCAAGAATCATCGCCAGTCAATATAGCGGCATAAACCATCGCAATCAATATCCATGGCGGCATGAACCATCGCCAGTCAATATAGCGGCATGAACCATCGCTATCAATATACATGGCGGCAAGAATCATCGCCAATCAATATAGCGGCATGAACCATCGCTATCAATATCCATGGCGGCAAGAACCATCGCCAGTCAATATAGCGGCATGAACCATCGCTGTCAATATACATGGCGGCATGAACCATCGCCAGTCAATATAGCTGATCCCTAGTCATTGTCACGGTAGTGTATTTTAATGCCCCTCGCTCAAGTAAAAACATGCGGTACTCCCACCCCTCGCTTCACATATAGGCGGCATAGAATAACCTCGCTTAAATGGACATGCGGTACTCCCACCCCTCGCCTCACATTTTAGCGGCAAATATTCTTTCCTCGCCTCATATGCTAACCACGCTTCAATGTGACATGCGGCGCTCCCACCCCTCGCTTCACATTTTAGCGGCACAAAATAATAAATAGCGGCAAGCATTTAAAATCATCACTCATCCATAACAATGACTCATGGGATATTCACCAAGTATTCCATTTACACCTGCAATCACAAAACATATGCCATATCCAATATACATCAACATGAGTGTATTTTAATGCACCTCGCACAAATGTGACATGCGGCGCTCCCACCCCTCGCTTCAACAAATGGCGGCAAAGCATTAAAATCATCACTACATGTACACATACATCCACAATGTATAAATCCATGATGTATATAAAATGCAGGTTACCGTTTCGTGTCTTTCAACCATGGCCTTAGCCTTTCGCATCATAGTGTTCCTACAGGAACAATCACAACCCATGAGCATACAATAATCCATATTCCCACAATATGATTATAATGAGTAAATGCATAAACTATGAGTACAAAGTACTTCCTGAATCCCAATGCATTTCGATATGCTCCACCTGGTTGTCCCTGTGTCACAACTCACAATCATAATCAACAGGTTATATTATGATTCCATAGATGTCATGACATATAATCGTTTCACTATGATCACATATCACAAATGCACATAAGCAAAACAGTTGTGTCACATAACACTAGCTACTATCATGCATAAATATGTGCTACTCATCCCTATCAGCATGTTCCAGGCCCTCAACAGCCCCAAAGAGCTAACCACTGCTCTGATACCACTAATGTAAGGACCCCAAGCCCTTAACCCTTGATTAGTGTATTAACCACTATGTGTGGTACATGCTTCTATACAAATCAATCGGGAAACTCAGATGATGCTTACAAAATTCCCTTAACATTCAACGTTATAAGATCATCTCTACTAACATATAGACCCATAGAGTTGCCCATTACCATGCCCTTTTTGCCACTTTTTACATTGTGGACTTTTATAAAAATTTGGGCAGAGTCTCCCCATAAATAGAGCTATCCCGAAACCAAAAGCACATCACATAATATAATTCCCGGCCAGGGAATACACAATACTCAACAGACTACTGAACACAAAGTCAATTCCCAGCCAGGGAAGACACCACACATAAGACGACAAAAGTGGGTTTCAACACCCACATAATACACTAACGACTCTCATATCATTAGCAATTCTACCACAATTGCACGCAACATATAATGAAAGAGAGAAAGGCTCATGCCTTTATATACAACCCATATACATGAATATCCATGCTCACAAGCGAGCATCATAAATGTGTATATAAACCTCGGGTGTATATAAGTACTCTATACGATACCGTGCTCCATCAAGCCCTGGTACCACGATCCTGTGAGTACATCCAATCAACAGCTCGAGCCCAGCTCCATAGCCATCGATGCACCTGTTCACCTGCCCCAACAGAGACAGCCCCCAACGGGGTGAGCATACCAATACACGAAATCTCATAATCACAATAATGAAATTCATAATTTACAACACAAGTAAATATTAATGAATTTTAAATGATACTCCCTGGATGGCAACATCCTCATCCGGGATTCCGTGTACTGTCCCTGTTCTCACAATCATCAAACTCATCAAATCTCATAAATCAGTAAATCAACACATTGATTTAACTCATAGCATGCCTGATTCTCAAGTATCAATAATCAATGATTCCAAGTTCATTATACATACAAATATAGATATCTCAATATCTAGTACTGATTTCTCAATTTCACTATCAATCATAGATAGCTCAAATGCCTAGCATTTATTTTACCAATTTCCCATTATACTTAGACATCTCACATGTCTTATAATGAGCACATGATCCCACGATCATTCTCAGGCATCTCAAATGCCGTACAATAGTCATATAGACTCAGTACCCCATATATATCAACACATATATGCATATAGCCATACCCACAACCATCTAATGAAATTACAACACATTAGGCATTTCACAATTTCTATCACATAAAGTAATGCTCGTACGTCGCACGTACCTTAAATCTCCGAAGTCCGAGCCAAACCTTGCTCGAGTTCCATGCTCCGAGGAACGATGTGCTAACACGATAAATTAATTCACAATTAATTACGAACATGCAACCCATGCTCAAGCACACCCACAACCCTCAAAAATATTGTCAACACAAGACAATAACCAATATCGAAAATTGCTCAAGAATACCCCACAAATTCTCGAACCTTCACAACACAAAATCCAACCCAAATAATTACCATAATTCATCTAAAACATGAATTAAGCTATCCAAGCAAGAATCAACACCCCTTGCCAAAAACCCCCCAATTTTCGAACTCAATACCCTAAAATTCGAACCCAAACAAGCCCTTAAATTCGAACCCTTATAATTCTTCAAATTCGAACACAATCAAGCATCATAATGCATCTACAACATAAATAAATCAATTGCTAACAAGAATCATCACTCCTTATCAAAAATCCCCAAATTCGAACATAAACCCCACAAAAATCGAACTGAAAATCGAACCAAATGCAACCAATATTTCGAACCACAAAAATCTGAAATAATCGACCCAAACCAAGCACCAAAACGCCCCAAAAACACCTGAAAGAAAGCCCCAAAATCGTACCAAAAATCGAGCCCCAAATCGAAGAAATTCCAGTTTCGAACCCTAGCGTTTTCTGCATAAATCCGAGCTCGATTCTCGACGAAACTTCGAATTGATGGTGTAGAAAGGACCGCCTGGACGAGACGAAGCCGGCGCCGGGTCGGACGCGCCGATCGGCGGCCGGACGGCGGCGGGCGAAGCACTTAAAGCTGCGTGGGTCAGGGGGCGACGGGAAGGTTACGCGGGAGGAGGAGAGAGACTGACGGGAAAATGTGGGGAAAAATGGCTCCGATAATTAAAATCTCGGGTTTAATTGGTATTTATAGCAAAAATACCCCGAAATACTAATATCCCCACAAATACATCATGATTCATTAAAAATCATCTGTTTCCAAAAATTCTCTCTCTAACTCAAAAACCCCTACCGGTGCCCACACACAGCACCCGAGATTCTGAGTCACACTATAAACCCAACTCACAGGTTTTCACCGAAATGAGAATACGATCTCAACCTCGGGATCCCACGATCCCAACTACTCAAATAGACGAGCCCAGAAGGCCCAACACTTCGATTAAACTCCAATTGCCACGTAAAACAACTTTACGGGTTATTAACACTCCGGGATTAACATCCCTAATCTCAGGTCATCACATCTTGAGCACAAACAAAAAAAAATTCTTGAAAGTGAGTTCAATTAGTAAGATAAGAATGAATCATAGTAGTGGTCTCTATTCCATTATGATATTAATCTCACTACGCATATCAACTTGAGTTTTGATTATTGTAAAACTTGTTTGTGAATATCTTGTTTTGAGTAGCATGTCAAAGATGAGGAATATATTGAGCACATTTGAGTCATAATCTTGTGAATTGCATTTGGAGTAGTAATAATCTTTGTGAACTTGATAAATTATTTTGAGCATCTTAGAGTACCTTAGAACCTATTTGATGATGACACTTTGAGGTGAAATTTCATAGTTATGAACTTGACTTGGAAATGATACAGGCGATCTTTGGACTGTTTGAGTTTTTCAAGCTTACCATGATACATATCAATCTATAGTGTCCCATTTTGAGCCTAAAAAGAATGGAGTATGTTCAACATACTATTAGCCCCCATTCAACAAATTTCCTTGGCAACTCATTATACCCACCTGTATGAGCTTAAATTGGAAAACATTATCCTTACCCTAAGGGAGTATAATGATTCTCATTAGATGCACTTGAATTGCTACATTTGGATGAGCTTATTGTAAAAAAAAACAAAAGATGATGAATGAGAAAAGAAAATAATAGAAAAGCCTTGAGAAAAAAAAATAATATCCAACTAAGACCCAAAGTGGTCAAGGCTAAAAAAAAGAAGAATAGAAGCTCAATTTTGTGCTAAAAATATGAACATTACATGCTTATACTCTCTTCTTTGTGCTATCCTATCTTTTCTTTGAAGCCAACACCTAGGCCTAACATTACAAGCTTAAAAAGACCTATTGATCCAAGTCTATGGAGTGACTACAATAGTGGAGAAGTTGTTTGAAACTAGGTCTATGAAATTGTAAGGACCCTAATCCTTAACAGTGAATTCAAGATATAAATAGGGCAAAATGTGTATTAAAGACATCTTAGGGTTCTGGTTTGATGTGAGCTCAATTAGGTTACAGGCCAAAATAAAACTTCAACAATTATTCAGTTACATTCCCAATCATGAATGTTTAAGTGATAGCATTAGACTACTTCTAGAGTAGAGACTATCCAAAATTTCCTGTACTCTTTCTTCATTTATGCTTTCAACAGCTCACAGTTCAACCGACCCTCAGCCCCCTTGGTTCAAAAGCGTACCTACAGGAACAACTCACCATGAGCATATATATATATATATCACTTAACACAATTCAACTTAATAAAGTAATTAAGCGTATGAAACGATTAATTGATATGCTCCTCGATTACCACATTAGTACATTTCATTGTCGTTCCTGTTTCACAAGCTTATGCACAAAATCATTAGTTCACGATATAATGATCGATAACGCGTTTCCAATTATAACCACAATATTTCACTTTAACCACTAGAATTGTGACTGTTCCGGTCCCAATACAACAGCGGAATTTTAGGACCCCTCGCTTCGACATATAGCTGCATCATATGATATCCCTCGCTTCGACAATGACAGCGGCATGTTACCTCGCTTAGACATTACAGCGGCAAATATCATATTACCATCGCTTCATATGACAGCGGCAAGTACCTCCCTCGCTCGGAGATAAAGGCTACCGGAACATTCATCAATTCCATCACATTAATCAAACACAATAGTTGATTCCATTATCACAGTAAATCACAGTCATTTCACATATACCATCACGTATAAGGATTCACTATCCACAATATACATAATCAAAGGTATGGCACGTTTTACCGTCCGATGCTCGTACGTCTCACTACGTACCTTGGTTCCAAAAGTGGAGATATCGTGGACTTTATCTCCTAGGCTGTGTGGCTACCTGGGATGGTTCTACATAATCACATGAATCCATATTAGAAACCAATAAATGAACCATTATCAAAAACATCACCATATAGAACAAAATCCCAAAAATCCATAATTTAAGCCTTGCGATCGATCGGTCCTAAGCCCCGATCGATCGCCAAGTTAAGAAAATATGCATCCAGGTACTGCCTCCACCGATCGATCGAGCCTTTTTACCGATCGATCGAGACATCACACCGATCGATCGGTAAAAATCGCCGATCGATCGGTAAGCTCATTTCACGCCTTGTTCAGGCTCTGCCTTGCTCGATCGATCGGACCCATTTCCCGATCGATCGAGACGTCCTGTTTCTGCGAGAAATTTCCCTGAATGAGCTTCCCTCAACATATACACTCATGAACAACCAAGAACAACTACTAAGCTCAACATATAACCACAAAACAACATAGAAATGCATCCCCCAAGTATACACAACATGATGGAACAAGATCCACCCCCTTTTAACCTCAAAATAAGCCCCAAAACTAACCACAACTCAACAAAACTCTACCAAAATGGAAGCTTACCACTTGAGCTCCAAGTTTTTAGCAAGAGAGCACAAAAAGGCTCCTTTTTCAAAGCTTACTCCTCTCCTCTAGATGCAGAAACGAAAAATGGAGTTCTAAGATGAGGAAGAGGGGTTTGGGACATCAAGTTGATAGCAAGGGGGTGATGGGATGTAAAGATGTGAGCAAGTGGCTCCTTATCAGCTTTGGAATAAAAATGTGTATCAAAATATTAACATGATATGTAGAATACTCCAACATGATATTTTAAAAGTATTTCACCACAATGCACCACAATTGCCATTAAAATCATGCTTTACCAAAACTACAACCCAACACATTATCCAATTATCACCAATGTCACATAAACATAATTAACGCCCAAATTGCAATTAATTATCTCGGGGATATCACAATACTCCCCTACTTATAAGATTTCGCCCTCGAAATCGCATGCACTTACCCCAAAAGAAACTAAACATAAACACATACCAGAGAATAGTTCCGGGTAGTGCTGCACCATATGCCGTTCCGTCTCCCACGTGGCCTCTTCGACACCCCGACGATCCCACTGAACCTTGACCATCGGTATAACCTTGCTTCGAAGTCTGCGATCCTCTCGATCCAGAATTCTGACTGGCCGTTCAACATAGGACACATCTGAACTCAACTGAACCTCTGAAGGCTGCAACACATGAGACGGGTCCGGCTCATACTTCCTCAACATAGAAACATGGAAGACATCATGTATACCAGACAATGACGGGGGTAGGGCTAGACGGTAAGCCAAAGTGCCTATGCGCTGCAATATCTCGTATGGCCCAACATACCTCGGAGACAACTTCCCCCGCATACCGAAACGAACTACACCTCTGAAAGGTGAGATTTTCAGAAAGACCTTATCTCCTACTTGGAATTCCAATGGTCGCCGTCGTTTATCAGCATAGGCCGCTTGCCTATCTTGAGCCGCTTTCATTTTCTGACGGATCACTTTGATTTTCTCTTCCATTTCACGAATCAATTCCGGTCCTCCGACCGTCTTACTAGCCAAATCTTCCCAGTATAACGGTGACCTACAACGTCGACCGTAAAGGGCCTCAAATGGAGCCATCTGAATGCTCGCCTGATAACTGTTGTTGTAAGAGAACTCTACAAGTGGCACTGAATCTTGCCACGGAGTATCGAACTCCAACACACATGCCCTCAATATGTCCTCAAGCGTCTGTATGGTACGCTCTGTCTGACCATCTGTCTGAGGGTGGTAAGCTGTACTCAGTCTCACCTCTGTACCCAAAGCTGATTGAAGACCCTCCCAAAAGTGCGCTGTGAACCGCGGGTCTCTATCATACACAATCGAGACTGGGATGCCATGCAATCTTACTACGTCCCGAACATACAACTGAGCCATTTTTAAGTATGTGAAAGTCATACTATATGGGATGAAGTGAGCCACCTTCGTCAGTCGATCCACAATCACCCAGATCGCATCGAATCCCGAGGCAGTCCTTGGCAAGTGGGTCACGAAATCCATATAGATGTGCTCCCACTTCCACTCTGGTATCTCTAAACTCTTCAACTCACCTCCGGGCCTCTGCCTTTCCGCTTTCACTTGTTGGCAAATTAGAGACTTCTTAACGAATGACATAACGTCTCTCTTCATCCGTCTCCACCAAAATTGATCACACAAGTCCTTGTACATCTTTTTCCCACCTGGATGGATGCTAAATCTGCTACAATGAGCACGATGCAAGATTCCTTGACGCAACTCTGGTGCCCTCGGCACTACCCAACGGTTACCAAGCCTCAAGGAACCATCTTCTGCTACTCTGAACTTTGATGACTGACCCAGACGTATACATGATAACCATCTCTGTACTTCAACGTCTGTCACCTGGGCTTTCCTGATAAGTTCAAAGATGTCCGGTTCTGCCAATAGGGTCGATACAAACACCGGCGATACATCTAAATCAATGTCATATCCTAGATGACAACAAGAGGTCATCAAGGCCAATAGCTGAATCACATCACCTGCTGTATACTTCACCTTCCTACTCAAGGCATCAGCAGTCAGGTTCGCCTTCCCTGGATGGTACTCTATCTCGCAATCATAGTCCTTGAGCAAGTCCATCCACCTCCTTTGCCTCATGTTCAGTTCCGCTTGAGTAAATAGGAATTGCAAGCTCTTATGATCCGTGTAAACGGTAAAGGAAGTACCATAGAGATAATGCCGCCAAATTTTCAAAGCGAAAATAATAGCCGCCAGTTCCAAATCATGAACCGGGTACCTGGTCTCATGAGGCTTCAACTGCCTCGATGCATAAGCCACCACATGCTTATCCTGCATCAGTACACAGCCCAATCCCTGCAGTGATGCATCCGTGTACAAAGCAAACCTTTCGTTCTCCGAAGGGATCACCAGAACAGGTGCTGTAGTCAACCGGTGCTTCAACTCTTGGAAGCTTTGCTCACATGCCTCAGACCAAGAAAACGGAACACCCTTCTGAGTCAACTGCATCAATGGCTTAGCGATCTTAGAGAATCCCTCGACGAAACGTCGGTAGTAACCCGCTAAACCGAGGAAGCTACGGATCTCGGGCACAGATGTAGGCGCAGACCAATCCATCACTACTTCCACTTTCCTGGGATCCACAGAAATCCCATCACTAGAGATTACATGCCCCAAAAATACCACGCTCAGCCAAAATTCACACTTGCTCAGCTTAGCATACAACTGATTGTCCCTCAGAATCTGGAGCACTGTCCTCAAATGATTCCTGTGATCTTCCTCGCTCCGAGAATAGATAAGTATATCGTCAATAAATACGATGACGAATTGATCCAAATAGGGTTGGAACACTCGATTCATCAAGCTCATAAACACAGCTGGGGCATTTGTCACTCCAAACGGCATGACCAAAAACTCATAGTGACCATAACGGGTCCGGAAGGCCGTCTTCTGCACATCATCCTCTCTAACTCGGATCTGGTGGTACCCCGACCTCAAATCAATCTTACTGTACAACCTCGTGCCCTGCAACTGATCAAACAAGTCGTCGATCCGCGGAAGAGGGTATTTATTCTTCACTGTGGCCTTATTCAATTGTCTGTAGTCGATGCACAATCTCATCGACCCATCCTTCTTTTTCACAAATAACACAGGCGCACCCCAAGGTGATACGCTGGGGCGTATGTAACCCTTATCAAGTAGTTCTTGTAGCTGCTCTTTCAGCTCTCTTAACTCCGCTGGTGCCATCCTGTAAGGGGCACAAGAAATAGCGGATGTCCCCGGTAATAATTCTATCCCGAACTCAACTTCCCTAATCGGCGGGAATCCGGGAATCTCCTCCGGAAATACATCGGCAAACTCGGCAACCACGGGTATATCTTCAACTCTTAACTCATCTTTCTTGCCAGCAATGTCAATGGCATAAATAAGATACCCCTCATGCCCACATTCCAATAACTGAGTCATCTTTAAAGCCGATATCAACGGAATTCTTGAGCGGGAACCATCCCCATAAAAAGTCCACCGATTCCCTAAATCAGATCTGAATCGTACTGTCCTCTGACTGCAGTCCACTACTGCCTGGTATCTGTTCAGCACATCAATACCCACAATGCAGTCGAAGTCCGACATCCCCAGAACAATCAGGTCTGACTGCAACTCGTTGCCCTCAAAATAAATGAGGCCGCCATCAACAAACTGATCTGCAATCACACTCTTTCCAGCGGGTGTCGAAACCACTAGAGGCGTGGGTGACGGAGTCGTGCATATACGGTGCCTCTCCACAAAACTCGTCGACACAAAGGAGTGTGACGCACCTGTATCTATCAAAATATAAGCAGGGTGCGTAAATAAATAACACGTACCCGCTATCACTTCCTCTGGAGCTGTTGTAGCCTGCTCCTTGGTAAGGGCATACACTTGTCCTTGAGGTGGCCCCAATGGCTGTCCTCCCAATGGTCTCGGTGCAAATGGTCGTCTCTGCTGCGCTGGCCTATCTGAAGGTCTCCCCATAGTATTCTGTGGTCCTCCCCGATTAGGACAATTTCGGGCCAAGTGCCCATGTTTCCCACACTCATAACAAGCAGAGCATACTTTCACTGAATGGGGTCCCCCGCATAGAAAACACATAACCTTCTCAAAATTGCTAGCCTGAGACTGTCCCCGATGAGACGGAGCATTACTTCCACGACCACCCCTTCCACGAGCATCTTGCCATCTACCACTGAATCTGGAAGATGAGGAGTTTCCCTTTGGCTTAAAATGGTCGCCCCTTGGTTTCAAGTTTTCAGGGGTCGGCCTCTGTAATGGTGCCGGAGGCGGTGCCACAGTCGGATATGCACCCACTCCTAACTCTGCCAGTTCAGCTCGTGCCAGGGCATCATCAAAACAAGTAGGGCCATAAGTGATCACCCTATCATACAACTCCGGCCTCAAGCCTTTCATAAAATTCTTCATCTTTGCTTGGGTGCTAGAGGCGATATGAGGCACATATCGAAGTAAGGAACAGTACTGGAGGGCATAGTTGGATACCGGCATAGTACCTTGCCTCAAGCTAGTGAATTCATCCTCTTTAGCCTGCCGTGCCGCCGCTGAGAAGTATCGGGTCAGAAATCGAGTCCTAAATAGCTTCCAGTTTATTTCCTGACCCTGAGCCTCCTGTTCAATTACTGTGGTCTTCCACCACATCAGCGCCTTTTTGGCCAATTGAAATTCTGCTAGCCGTATCCAAGCTGTCTTTGCGCACGGGGCAGCTACAAATATCTGTTCTAACCTCTCTAGCCATTCCTCGGCCTTCTCCCCTGTTTCAGTCCCTTCAAAAGTCGGGGGTCGATATGCTAGAAATTGAGTCAAACTCAGTTCTCCCGGCAATAGCTGTTGTTCGGACGGTTCTTCGCCCAAGGCTGGCGGCGGTAGGGGATTTGTATGCCTAGCACTAGCATTTACACTTATAGCATCACCAACATCGACATTTGCTGTCATACTGCAACACAAGGGTTAACAACAATATCCAAAAACAATTCACATAATACATCGTTAGAAAACCATAACATGTTAGCATAACAGTCACATACTTCATATGCGCACAACATGTTTAAAAGATAGATGCCTAGCCAACTTATTGCTAAGGCTACCCTTCACTCGTTCCCGGGTTCTCTAACCACTGCTCTGATACCACTAATGTAAGGACCCTAATCCTTAACAGTGAATTCAAGATATAAATAGGGCTAAATGTGTATTAAAGACATCTTAGGGTTCTGGTTTGATGTGAGCTCAATTAGGTTACAGGCCAAAATAAAACTTCAACAATTATTCAGTTACATTCCCAATCATGAATGTTTAAGTGATAGCATTAGACTACTTCTAGAGTAGAGACTATCCAAAATTTCCTGTACTCTTTCTTCATTTATGCTTTCAACAGCTCACAGTTCAACCGACCCTCAGCCCCCTTGGTTCAAAAGCGTACCTACAGGAACAACTCACCATGAGCATATATATATATATATATCACTTAACGCAATTCAACTTAATAAAGTAATTAAGCGTATGAAACGATTAATTGATATGCTCCTCGATTACCACATTAGTACATTTCATTGTCGTTCCTGTTTCACAAGCTTATGCACAAAATCATTAGTTCACGATATAATGATCGATAACGCGTTTCCAATTATAACCACAATATTTCACTTTAACCACTAGAATTGTGACTGTTCCGGTCCCAATACAACAGCGGAATTTTAGGACCCCTCGCTTCGACATATAGCGGCATCATATGATATCCCTCGCTTCGACAATGACAGCGGCATGTTACCTCGCTTAGACATGACAGCGGCAAATATCATATTACCATCGCTTCATATGACAGCGGCAAGTACCTCCCTCGCTCGGAGATAAAGGCTACCGGAACATTCATCAATTACATCACTGTGATATCCCCGAAATGATTAATTGCAACTTGGTGCATTAATTGTGTTTATATGATTAATTATGATGGTAATTAATTATGTGTTGAAATTATTATGTTGAAATGTTTAGTCACATGGTAGATGTGATCGGGTTGCATTTCAGGGTGCATGTGATGCATGTTAGATATTTGGGGTGTTTTAATGACTTCATGTGTGGGTAGTCATTTTTGAGGAAACATGCATTTATTTGTAATTGTGGAGCATAGTGGTGTTATGCTTTTAAATATCATGTTGGGGTGTTTTATACACCGTGGTATTGTGGGATGCACCCTATTTTAATTAAACCCAACCCTTATAACCCCCCACCTTTACCAATTCATTTTACTTTACCAAAATCATTCCCACTCAAACCCTTCCCCTCATTTTCGTTCTTGAGCTTTGGGGTGAAGAGAAGTCCTTGCAAAATCTTGATTTGTGGAGTTTATTGGGTGATTTGAGATCCCCAAGAGGTATGGATACCTCATGGTTGTTTTTGTAAGGTTTTGTTTAAGTTTGGTATGATTTTGAAGGATTTTAAAATGGGTTTGTTTTGGGTTGTTGTGGTTTTGGTTGTATGTTGGATTTATACTTGTTTTGAAGTATATTTTGGTGGTTTAAGTTGTTATTTATGTTGTTGATTGATTGTATAAGTGTTGGTATGGATTGGAAGGATTTTTGGGAGCAAAAATGGTGAAAATCGCGACTTTGCGCGAGGCGATCGATCGCCTGAAAAGAGGCGACCGATCGCCATGGGACAGTAGGCTTTTCGAAGGATAGGCGATCGATCGCCTAAAATGAGGCGACCGATCACCGAGAGGCAGTAGCCAAATCAAAGGATAGGCGATCGATCGCCATGTTTGGCGCGATCGATCGCCGCAGTGGAAATTTTGAGGCGACCGATCGCCTGAGGGAAGCGATCGATCGCCGCCTGTGGATTTTGGGAAATGATTTCTTTTGTCAAATTTTTGGTATTTGGCTATTATTTGGCTTCTAATATGGGGTTGTGTGATTGTGTAGAACCATCCCAGGTAGCAACACAACCAAGGAACTGAAGCCATATCAAATCCACTTTTGGAAAGGTACGTAGTGGACGTACGGGCACCCAACGGTACATGTATCTTATATACTCATTGTTTATGCATTGTGGATGCGAGTATATATGTGGTATTGCATTGTGGATGCAAATACATGTTATGCATGATGTTTATAGATGCATATGATGATTATTGGTGCACATCCCATGAGTCGTGGTCATCCCTTGATGATTTTAATGCTTGCCGCTATTTGTTTGGTTCCGCTAAATGTGAAGCGAGGGGTGGGAGCGCCGCATGTCACATTTGAGCGTGGTTATCATATAGGGCGAGGAAAGGGTATTTGCCGCTCAATGAGAGGCGAGGGGTGGGAGTCCCGCATGTCCATTGAAGCGAGGTTATCCTATGCCGCCTATATGTGATGCCCCGAAATTAATTGATGGCAATCTGAATATTAATTATGCTTATATGATGATTTATTACGATGATTAAGATATGTGTGGGAAATGAAGAAGTAACATGATTTAAGGATGTTAATTTTAATTATGAGGATGATATGGGTTTAATGAAGTTGGTTGCAATTTGTAAATGCTTATCATGTTAATGTATTTTATATACATCATGTTGTTATTGGGGTACAAGTTAAAAGTAAGAATTAATACTAAACCACCACTTTTTACCTCACCTCACTTTTACACTCAAATCTCCAAAATCACTTTCCCAAAACCCTCTTCCCCTCATTTTCGAATTTTGACCTAAGGGTGGGAAGAAATCCTTGTAAAAGCTTTGTTCTTGCACTTCTTGGTAAGATTTAGTGCCTATGATGTTTATATATCACTTATTGATGTTCTTGAAGTGTTGATTGAGTTTTGAAAGGGTTTTAAAAAGGGTTTGAAATGGGTTTGTTTGAGTTAGTGTGATTCTTTGTAGGATGTTGGATTTTTAGTGGTTTTATGATGTATATTGAAGGTTTAAAGTGTTTTTGTGTTTTGAGTTTGTTGGTATAAGTGTTGTGGAAGTTGGGAAAGAATTTTTGGTGTAAAAATGTTGAAAAACGAGTATCTGTGCGAGGCGATCGATCGCCTGAAAAGAGGCGACCGATCGCCTAAGGACAGTGGGTGAAGAACAGGGCAGGTGATCGATCGCCTGAAATGAGGCGACCGATCGCCGAGAGGCAGTAGCCAAATCAAAGGATAGGCGATCGATCGCCACATTTGGCACGATCGATCGCCGCGAAGAAGAATTTGAGGCGATCGATCGCCTCAGCGAAGCGATCGATCGCCTCAGCGAAGCGATCGATCGCCAACTGTGTATTTTTGAAAAATGATGTTTTTTTGTGGAATTTTTGGTATTGGGCTATTGTTTAGCTTCTAATATTGATTTGTATGGTTGTGTAGAACCATCCCAGGTACCAACGACTTCAAGAAGATAAAGTACTACGATTTCACCACATTTTGAAAAAGGTACGTAAGAAACGTACGGGCATCAAACGGTAACATATTCCTAAACTATGACTTTGCATTAATTGCATAAGTATTTATGGTGATGATCATGATGATTATGAAGAATAAGTTTATGATTATGATGTTATGATGACAATTATGATAAGATGATGATGTTTGAAATGATGATGCTTATAAGATGATGACGCGTGTTTAACTATGCTACTTAGAATGGTTGAATGTCCGGTGACTATTATGGGCAAGCGAGGAAGGTCTTGCCGCTCACATAACTGAGCGATGGGGTACATCCGCTATCAAGGTGTAGCGATGGGTATCATCCGCTGAGCGATGGGGTACATCCGCTATCAAGGTGTAGCGATGGGTATCAATAAGAGATACATCCGCTATCAAGGCGTAGCGATGGGTATCATACGATGAGTTATGTCGAGCGAGGGGGGCCAATTGTGCCGCTGTCATAATAGGACCCGGATAGTCCCATTTCTAATTAACATGGATTGTTGTGAGTTTATATACGAAATATGATGTTAATCATCCATGCCTTGAACTAATGATGATATGCGCAATTATGACACAGGGACAACCAAGGAAGGATAGTACTATTAAACAGGAAGTATATGTTATCAATTATTTTCATGCATTATTTCTATGCCAGTAACTCATGATGTTAAGTAACGATGTACATGCTCACGATGGGTTGTTCCTGTAGGTACACTTTTGGATCGAGACTAAGGGTCGGGTTGAGATGGTGAGCTAAGGAGCATAAGAAGATAGATACAGGACTTTTGTTAGCCTTAACATTCATTTTGGGGAATGTAATTAACTAACTATTGAAGTTTCATTTTGGCCTGTAATTACATTAAACTCACATAACGACCGGAACTCTAAGATGTCTCTAATACATGTTTAGTTCATAATACGCTATTAATACGATGTTAAGGTAGGAAGACCCTACACTATATGTAAATAAGCGAGGGGCATTAAAATACATTGTGATGGACATACTAGGGATTGGTGATCAGTATTTGGTATTGATGAGATGGCATATGTCATGACATGTTTAGACCATTAAAAATAATCTATTGATTATACTCATGAGTTATGGTACAGGGACAACCAAACGGGAAGCGTTTGAAATGCATGGGAAAAACAGGAAGTGTTTTATTATGATTATGCATTAACGCTTTATCTTCATATTGTGTTGAATATGAATGATTATTATTGCTCATGTTTGGGGGTTGTCCTTGTAGGTACACGTTTGGCATGATAGAAGGGCTAGACGGGTTGAGATGGTGAGCTTGTTGAGGATGCTTTTGGGACTTGAAGGACGGGATTGCTTCCTATAGTGTCTACTCTAGGAGTAGCTTGAACTATAGTTAAACACATTCTTTTGATTGGAATGTAATTAATCAATTTTAGTAGTCCTTATTTTTGGCATGTAATGCTTAAGCTCGTAAACTCAACACGTTCTTTTACACTCTGATTATTATGATAGCTCTATTATGCCTTGATTCCGCACTTAAAGATTAGGGTCCTTACATTAGTGGTATCAGAGCAGTGGTTAGAGAACCCGGGAACGAGTGAAGGGTAGCCTTAGCATGATTGGCTAGGTGCTTACATTTGAAGCATGTTTATGCATGTGGTGCATATTGATGTATATCCTGTTATACTAACGTGCTTATTCTCATTCCTGTTATCTAACGGCATAACATATATATTGCTTTGGAATTGTTGTTAACATTTGTGTTACAGCATGGCTGCTATGAATGCGGGGAACCTTAACGAAGAAGTTGGCGATGTGGGCAGTGTTAACGCTAGCGTTGGACAAGTGAACCCTCTACCTCCACCAGCCGTAGGCATGGAACCCGTAGCTCAGTTATTGCTACCCGGGGAGATTAACTTGACTCAGTTTCTGTCTTACCACCCGCCCCGGTTTGAGGGAACAGAATCAGGGGAGGAAGCTGAGGAGTGGCTGGAGAGACTTGAGCAGATATTTGTGTCGGCTCCTTGTGCTGTTACAGCGTGGCTGAGGCTAGCAGAGTTCCAATTAGCTAAGAAACCTCTAATGTGGTGGAGGGGCACTGTATTGGAGCTAAGAGCACTGGGTACTGTGATTGATTGGACACTCTTCAGGACCCGGTTTCTGAACCGGTACTTCTCCGCAGCGGCGAGACAGACGAAGGAGGATGAATTTACAAGTTTGAAACAGGGGAACATGACAGTGTCAGACTATGCCACGCGGTACTCTTTGTTGCTGAGGTATGTTCCCCACATTGCCACCAATGGGCACGCAAAGATGAGGAACTTTATGAAGGGATTGCGACCGGAGCTCTATGACCGGGTTATCACCAATAACCCAACTTCTTTTGATGATGCTCTCACAAGGGCGGAGCTTGCCGAGCTTGGGTGGGAGCTTATCCTAGTGCTATGCCACCACCAGTACCGCAACAAAGGCAATCAAATGACAGCTTGAGGCCCCGGGGAGAGCCATTTAAACCTCGTGGTGCCTCTTCATCTTCACGGTTTGATGGAAAGAAGTACTTTGGTCAGAAACAGGATAACAAGAAGAATTGGTCGGCCAATCGAGGGTCTTCACAAGGGAATAGGCCGGGAGAGCCTAGGTGCGACAATTGTGGAGGGCCACATTCTTCAAACAAGTGTCCTGCCTGTTATAGCTGTGGCAGGATGGGCCACATTTCTCGGTATTGCCCCACCCGGGGAGGACAGTCAGAGTTTCAGGGCAACCGGCCGAGATTTGAGGATAGGACAGTGCAGCAGAGGCAGCAGTTTGGGCCTCGACCATTGGGAGGTCAGACAGTGGGACCGCCCCAGGGACAGGTGTATGCACTGACCAGAGAGCAGGCCCAGGCAAGGCCCAGAGGAGGTGATCGCCGGTACGTGTCATTTATTTACGTACCCTGCTTTTATTTTGATCGATACAGGTGCCTCCCACTCTTTTGTATCGGTGGGTTTTGTGGAAAGACACCATATGCGCACGTCTTCTTTACCCACGCCTCTTTTGGTCTCGACACCCACTGGAAGAAATGTCGTTGCTGATCAGTTTATGGCAGACTGCCTCATTTATTTTGAGGGCAACGAATTGAGGTCAGACTTGATTGTGTTGGGCATGTCAGACTTTGACTGCATCTTGGGTATTGATATTCTGAACAGATATCAGGCAGTGGTAGATTGCCGACAGAGGACAGTGAAGTTCAGACCTGAATTGGGCAGTCAGTGGACTTTCTATGGCAACGGTTCTCGTGCAAAGATTCCGTTGATTTCAGCGATCAAGATGACTCAGTTGATGGAACGTGGACACACGGGTTATCTCATCTATGCCGTGGACACGTCTGGGAAGAATAAAGAACTAAGAGTTGAGGATGTGCCAGTGGTAGCAGAGTTTGCTGATGTATTCCCAGAAGAGATCCCAGGATTCCCACCGGCTAGGGAAGTTGAGTTTGGGATCGAGCTGTTGCCAGGGACATCCGCTATCTCTCGTGCACCTTATAGGATGGCACCGGCTGAGTTGAGCGAGTTGAAGCACAGGTGCAGGATCTCCTTGACAAGGGATATATACGCCCGAGCGTGTCGCCATGGGGCGCACCAGTTCTCTTTGTGAAGAAGAAGGACGGCTCGATGCGGTTGTGCATCGATTACCGGCAACTGAATAAGGCTACAGTGAAGAACAAGTATCCTCTTCCAAGGATCGACGATCTGTTTGATCAGTTGCAAGGTACCAGGGTGTATAGCAAGATTGATTTGAGATCCGGATATCATCAGATTCGAGTCAGAGAGGAAGATGTGCAGAAGACAGCATTCCGGACCCGATATGGACATTATGGGTTCCTAGTGATGCCGTTCGGCGTGACGAATGCTCCAGCAGTCTTTATGAGTCTGATGAACAGGGTGTTTCAGCCGTATCTTGATCAGTTCGTCATTGTATTTATTGACGACATTCTCATCTACTCCCGGAGCGAGGAGGAACATGTGAGACACTTGATGACAGTGCTCCAGATCCTCAGAGATCACCAATTGTATGCCAAGCTCAGTAAGTGTGAGTTTTGGTTGAGCAGTGTAGTATTTCTGGGCCATGTCATATCGAGCAGCGGAATATCAGTGGATCCCAGGAAGATCGAAGCTGTGATGGAGTGGGCTGCCCCCACTTCTGTGCCTGAGATTCGGAGCTTCCTTGGTTTGGCCGGATATTATCGACGCTTCGTCGAGGGCTTTTCGAAGATTGCCAAGCCGTTGACACAGTTGACCCAGAAAGGAGTACCTTTCTTTTGGTCAGAAGCTTGTGAGGAGAGCTTCCGGGAGTTGAAGAACCGGTTGACGACGGCGCCAGTGTTAGTGATCCCTACGGAGAACTCCAGATTTGTTTTGTATACTGATGCATCACTCCAAGGCCTTGGGTGTGTACTGATGCAAGATAAGCATGTGGTAGCTTATGCATCGAGACAGTTGAAGCCGCATGAGACGAGATACCCAGTCCATGACTTGGAACTGGCGGCTATCATCTTCGCCCTGAAGATTTGGAGACATTACTTGTATGGTACTTCATTTACCATTTACACGGATCACAAAAGCCTCAAGTTTTTATTCACTCAGGCGGAGCTGAACATGAGGCAGAGGAGGTGGATGGACTTACTCAAGGACTATGATTGTGAGATTGAGTACCATCCCGGAAAAGCTAATTTGACAGCAGATGCTTTGAGCAGGAAAGTGAGGAGTTCTGCTGAGGACGTCATCCATTTGTCAGCCATGATGACCTCCTATTGCCATCTGGGCTATGATTTTGACATTGATGCATCACCTGTGTATGTATCGACCTTGTTAGCTGAGCCAGATATCTATGAGAACATCAGGAGCTCAGAGGTCAGACGATGAGGTTCAGAGGTTGTTATCTTTAGTACATCTTGGTCAGCCAACGAAATTCAGAGTGGCCGATGACGGGTCTTTGAGATTGGGTGACCGTTGGGTGGTTCCGAGTACGCCGGAGTTGCGTAGAGGGATCTTGGAGCGAGCTTATCATAGTAGCAAACTTAGCATCCACCCAGGCGGGAAGAAGATGTATAAAGATCTACGTGGTCAGTTTTGGTGGAAAAGGATGAAGAGTGACGTCGTCGCTTTTGTAAAGAGGTGTTTGATCTGCCAGCAGGTTAAGACAGAGAGACAGAGACCTGGCGGCGAGTTGAGAAGCTTGGAGATACCAAAGTGGAAGTGGGAGCACATTTCCATGGACTTCGTGACTCACCTGCCGAGGAGTGCTTCAGGCTTTGATGCTATTTGGGTGATTCTGGATCGATTGACTAAGGTAGCTCATTTTATCCCCTATAGCATGACTTTCACCTTTTTGAGGATGGCGCAGTTGTATATTAGAGATGTGGTGAGATTGCATGGGATCCCCGTTTCCATAGTGTCAGATCGAGATCCGCGATTCACATCTCATTTCTGGGAAGGCCTTCAGTCAGCCTTGGGAACTGAAGTCAGATTGAGCACTGCTTATCATCCTCAGACGAATGGCCAGACCGAGCGTACTATCCAGATGCTCGAGGACATGTCGAGAGCTTGCGTTTTGGAGTTCGATGCCTCTTGGCAGGATTCAGTGCCTTTGGTAGAGTTTTCTTATAACAATAGCTACCAGGCGAGTATTCAGATGGCTCCGTTTGAAGCTCTTTACGGCAGACGGTGTAGATCACCCTTGTGTTGGGATGATTTGGACCGCAAATCGGTCGGAGGACCGGAGTTGATTCGGGAGATGGAAGAAAAGTGTAGGGTCTTCCTACCTTAACATCATATTAATCACCTATTAGGGACTAAACATGCATTTATCACTTCTTAGGGTTTCGGTTGTAGCTTAGAGCTAATAAGATTACAGGCCGAAAATGAAATTTCAAACTTAACTTATTACATTCGCAAAAGAATGTTATGGCGATAGAATTAATTCTACTCCTAAAGTAGAGACTATCCAAAGAATTCCTGTATCCTAACTTCTTTCATGCTCCTCAAAGCTCACTGCCACAACCCGGCCCTTAGTCCTTTAGTCCAGAGGTGTACCTACAGGAACAACCCATCATGAGCATTTACATCGTTACTTAACATCATAAGGAAATGGCATATAAATAAATGCATGAAAGTAATTGATAACATATACTTCCTGGTTAATCGTATTAACCCTCTTTGGTTGTCCATGTTTCATAGTCATGCATAAAATCATTAGTTCTTGCCATAAATGCTTAAACATCATACTTCACATATATGCTCATAACAAACTATGTTAATTAGAAATGGGACTGTCCGGGTTCCATTATGACAGCGGTATAATTGGCCCCCCTCGCTCGACATAACACATCGTATGATACCCATCGCTACGCCTTGATAGCGGATGTATCTCTTTATTCAGCGGATGATACCCATCGCTACACCTTGATAGCGGATGTACCCCATCGCTCAGCGGATGATACCCATCGCTACACCTTGATAGCGGATGTACCCCATCGCTCATCAGCGGATGATACCCATCGCTACACCTTGATAGCGAGATGTACCCCATCGCTCATTTATGTGAGCGGCAAGACCTTCCTCGCTTGCCCATAATAACCACCGGACATTCAACCATTCTTAAGAACATAGTTTCATATTCATCATAAACATCATAGCATCTCATATACATCATCATCTTGTAAACATCATTATCATATAAGCATTATCATCTTATAGACATCAACGTCTCATCATAATCGTTATAGTAACGTCATATCATCATTATTTATTATAACATCATCGTAAACATCTCTTCATCTTAATTCATCATGAACATCATCATCATTTATCATAACATCAGCATAAGCGTCTTTTCATCTTAATTCATTATGAAAATCATCTTTATTTATCAAGCATCTTATCATCTTTATTTATCATAAACATCATAATCATTTATCGTAACATCTTATCATCTTTATTCATTATACACATCATCATGGCATCGTAAATTCTTATGCAATCATAGTATAGGAGTATGGCCTCTTACCATATGATAGATCTTACGTGGTATCTTACCACACCATAAACATCGTATTGCATCATCATAACTTACTTATCAAAACATCATCGTCATGACATCATCATTATAAACTTACTCATCATAATCATCATCATAAGCATCATCATCATAAACTTATTTATCATAATTATCATCGTAAGCATCATCATCATAAACATCATCATAATAAACTTATGCAATCAATACATAGTCATAGTTAGGAGGGTGTTACCGTCCGATGCCCGTACGCTTCTTACGTACCTTAATTCCAAAAGTGGAGAAATTGAAGAACTCTATCTTCTTGATGTTGTTAGCACCTGGGATGGTTCTACATAACCATACAAATTGATATTAGAAGCTAAACAATAGCCCAATACCAAAAATTCAACAAAAATCAACATTTTCCATAATTTACACAGTGGCGATCGATCGCCTCGCTCTTCTGCCTTGCGGCGATGATCGCTTAATTTTAGGCGATCGATTGCCTGATACGTGAAAAGGCTACTGGACGTTGGCGATCGATCACGCCATTTGAGGCGATCGATCGCCTATCCTCATCTTCGCGTACTGCCTCTCGGCGATCGATCGCTGCTTTTGTAGCGATCGATCGCCACTTCCAGTGGCCGCGATTCCACCATTTTTATGTGCATTTTCCAAGCTTACTTCATACCTTACAACACCAAACTTCCCAACAATAACAATAACATCATAACCCACTAAAACCCACTTAAAACACTTCAAAAATCATTCCCCAACCATAAATAACACATACCCATTTAAATCCATTTCAAACCCTCCAAAATCAACACAAACTTAAATAAAACTTTACAAAAGCTTCAAGAAGTGATATATACACATCATAGGGCTTAAATCTTACCAAGAATCACAATGGTGAAGCTTTTGCAAGGATTTCCTTCCCACCTTAGTGCCAAACTCGAAAATTGAGGGGAAAGGGTTTGGGAAAAGATTTTGGGGATTTGAGTGTAAAAGGGGAAGTGAGTTAAAGAGGTGGGGTAGTGGAGGTTATGTGGGTTTAATTAAATTGTACCCCAACACTTAACATGATGTATAAGATACGCTAACATGATATTTCAAAAGCATTTACAAAAATGCAACCGACTTCATTAAATCTATAATTTCCTCATAATTCAAATAAACATCCTTAATCATGTTAATACATCATTTCCACACATAACTTGATCATCGTGATAATTCATCATATAAACATAATTAATGTCCAGGTTACCATTAATTAATTTCGGGGCATCACATTACTCCCCTACTTATAAGATTTCGTCCTCGAAATCGCATGCACTTACCCAAGAAGAAACTAAACATAATCACATACCAGAGATTAGTTCCGGGCAGTGCTGTACCATATGTCGCTCCGTCTCCCACGTAGCCTCCTCGACACCCCGACGATCCCACTGAACTTTGACCATCGGTATAACTTTACTTCGTAGTCTGCGATCCCCACGATCCAGAATTCTGACCGGTCGTTCAACGTAGGATACCCCTGAGTCCAACTGCACTTCAGTAGACTGTAATACATGGGACGGGTCTGGCTAATACTTCCGTAACATAGAGGCATGGAAAACATCATACATCCCAGATAAGGACAGCGGTAGAGCCAAACAGTAAGTCAAAGTACTGATACGCTGCAATACTTCATGTGGACCAACATACCTCGGGGATAACTTCTCCCGCATACCAAAACGAACTACACTTCTGAAGGGTGAGATTTCCAAGAAGACCCTGTCTTCTACATGGAACTCTAGCGGTCGTCGCCGCTCGTTGGCATAGGCTGCTTGCCTATCCTGGGTCGTCTTCATCTTTTGGCGTATCAACTTAATCTTGTCTTACATATCCTTAAACATATCCGGTCCTTTGGCCGTTCTACTAGACAAGTCCTCCCAATACAGCGGTTACTCGCATCGCCGTCCATAAAGAGTTTCAAAAGGAGCCATTTAAATGCTCGCCTGATAGCTGTTATTAAAGGAGAACTCTACGCAACCTCACTACATCCCGCACATATACTTGGCCATCCTTGGGTATGCGAAAGACACATGACTAAGAATGAAGTGAGCTACTTCGTCAGTCTATCCACGATCACCAGATCGTATCGAATCCAGAGGCCGCTCTTGGCAAGTGGGTTACAAAGTCCATAGATACATGCCGCCACTTCCATTGGGGTACTTCCGAGCTCTTCAGCTCGCCATCAGGCCTCTGTCTTTCTGCCTTTACCTGCTAGCAGATCGAACATCTTTTGACAAGGCCATAACATCACGCTTCATATGTCTCCACTAGAATCGGCCACTTAGGTCCTTGTACATCTTTCTTCTTCCTGGGTGGATACTGAACCGACTACGGTGAGCTTGCTCCAAGATTCCTTTACGCAACTCCGGCGTATTTGGGACTACCCATCGGTGGCCCAATCTTAATGAATCATCTTCTGCCACTCTGAACTTTGATGGCCGTCCTTGAAGTACTATAAATGACCATCTTTGAACCTCGTCATCCGACCCCTGGCTTTCCCGATAACCTCAAATATGCCTGGCTCGGCCCACAAGATCGACACTCGCACCGGCGACGTGTCCACATCAATATCATAGCCCAGTTGGCGATAAAGAGTCATCATCGCTGATAAACACATAGTGTCTTCAACAGTACTTTTCACTTCCAACTTAAGGTGCCTGCTATCAAGTTGATTTACCAGGATGGTGCCCAATCTCACAGTCAAAATCTTTGAGTAAGTCCATTCATCTTCTTGTCGCATATTCAACTCAGCCTGTGTGAACAAAACTTCAGGCTCTTATGGTCCGTGTAGATGGTAAACGACGTACCGTCCAAGTAATGCCTCCAAATTTCAAGGCAAACATAATGGCTGCCAGCACTAACTCGTGGACTGGGTACCTAGCCTCATGTGGTTTCAACCGCCTCGATGCATAAGCCAGCACAAGCTCATCTCGCATCAACACATAGCCCAAACCTTGAAGTGATGCATTCGTGCACAAGGAAAACTTCTTATTCTCAGAAGGAATCACCAACATAGTTGTTGTAGTCAAACGACGCATCAATTCTTGGAAGCTGTCCTCACAAGCTTCGGACCAAAAGAATGGCACTCCTTCCTGAGTCGGCCGTGCCAGCGGCTTAGCGATCTTGATATAACATGACCCACGTACACTACACTGCTCAACCAGAACTCGTACTTACTGAGCTTTGCATACAACTGATGATCCCTAAGGATCTGAAGTACTGTTCTCGAGTGCTTTACACGTTCCTCTTCAGTTCGAGAGTAAATAAGCACATCGTCGATGAAAACTATTACGAACTAATCCAAACATGGTTGGAGCACCCTGCTCATCAGGCTCATACAACAACTGGGGCATCCGTCACCCCAAAGGGCATGACTAAGAATCCATAGTGCCCATATAGTCCTGGAAGCTGTCTTTTGTACGTCGTCCTCTCGAACTTGAATCTGACGATACCCCGATCTCAGATCGATCTTACTGTGGAGCCTCATACTCCACAGCTGATCAAACCAATCATTAATCCTCAGAAACGGATACTTATTCTTCACTATGGCTTTGTTCAGTTGTCTGAAATCGGTGCACAACCGCAACGAACCATCTTTCTTTCGACAAACAGGACTGGTGTATCCCAAGGCGATATGCTAGGGTGTATATAGTCCTTGCCAAGGAGCTCTTGCAACTGAACCTTTAATTCCCTTAACTCCGCTGGTGCCATCCTATACGGGCACGAGAAATGGTAGGCGTCCCTGGTAGTAACTTAATCCCAAACTCGACCTCTCTTGTCGGTGGGAATCCGGGAATCTCTTCCGGAAATGCATCAGGAAACACCGCCACTACGGGCACATCCTCAACCTTTAACTCTTTCCTCTTTCAGTAATAACCACAGTATAGTTGAAATATCCTTTGTGGTCTCGTTCCAATAACTGTGCCATCTTGACAACAGATATTAACGGAATCCTTGAAAGGAAATCATCCCCATAGAATGTCCATCGGACTCCCATATCAGACATGAATCGGACAGTCCTTGGCTGCAGTCCACAACTGTCTGATACCTGTTCAGAACATCAATGCCTACAAACTGACATCCCCAGAACAATCAAGTCTGTCCTCAGTTCGTTATCCTCAAAATAAATGAGGCCGTCTTAACTAATCTGATCAGTTATCAAACTTCTTCCAGCGGGGTCGAGACTACAAGAGGCGTGGGCGACGGAGAAGTACATATGTGGTGCCTTTCCACAAAACTTGTTGACATTTGCTGCCATACTGCAACACAAGGGTTAACAACAAGATCCAAAAGCAGTTCACATAATACATCGTTAGAGAAGCGAAACATGTTAGTACCACATCATATACTTCATATGCAACTTATGCACAAAACATGTTTAAAAGTAAGCACCAAGCCAACTTATTGCTAAGGCTACCCTTCACTCATTCCCGAGTTATCTAACCACTGCTCTGATACCACTAATGTAGGGTCTTCCTACCTTAACATCATATTAATCACCTATTAGGGACTAAACATGCATTTATCACTTCTTAGGGTTTCGGTTGTAGCTTAGAGCTAATAAGATTACAGGCCGAAAATGAAATTTCAAACTTAATTACATTCGCAAAAGAATGTTATGGCGATAGAATTAATTCTACTCCTAGAGTAGAGACTATCCAAAGAATTCCTGTATCCTAACTTCTTTCATGCTCCTCAAAGCTCACTACCACAACCCGACCCTTAGTCCTTTAGTCCAGAGGTGTACCTACAGGAACAACCCATCATGAGCATTTACATCGTTACTTAACATCATAAGGAAATGGCATATAAATAAATGCATGAAAGTAATTGATAACATATACTTCCTGGTTAATCGTATTAACCCTCTTTGGTTGTCCCTGTTTCATAGTCATGCATAAAATCATTAGTTCTTGCCATAAATGCTTAAACATCATACTTCACATATATGCTCATAACAAACTATGTTAATTAGAAATGGGACTGTCCGGGTTCCATTATGACAGCCGTATAATTGGCCCCCCTCGCTCGACATAACACATCGTATGATACCCATCGCTACGCCTTGATAGCGGATGTATCTCTTTATTCAGCGGATGATACCCATCGCTACACCTTGATAGCGGATGTACCCCATCGCTCAGCGGATGATACCCATCGCTACACCTTGATAGCGGATGTACCCCATCGCTCATCAGCGGATGATAACCCATCGCTACACCTTGATAGCGGATGTACCCCATCGCTCATTTATGTGAGCGGCAAGACCTTCCTCGCTTGCCCATAATAACCACCGGACATTCAACCATTCTTAAGAACATAGTTTCATATTCATCATAAACATCATAGCATCTCATATACATCATCATCTTGTAAACATCATTATCATATAAGCATTATCATCTTATAGACATCAACGTCTCATCATAATCGTTATAGTAACGTCATATCATCATTATTTATTATAACATCATCGTAAACATCTCTTCATCTTAATTCATCATGAACATCATCATCATTTATCATAACATCATCATAAGCGTCTTTTCATCTTAATTCATTATGAAAATCATCTTTATTTATCAAGCATCTTATCATCTTTATTTATCATAAACATCATAATCATTTATCGTAACATCTTATCATCTTTATTCATTATACACATCATCATGGCATCGTAAATTCTTATGCAATCATAGTATAGGAGTATGGCCTCTTACCATATGATAGATCTTACGTGGTATCTTACCACACCATAAACATCGTATTGCATCATCATAACTTACTTATCAAAACATCATCGTCATGACATCATCATTATAAACTTACTCATCATAATCATCATCATAAGCATCATCATCATAAACTTATTTATCATAATTATCATCGTAAGCATCATCATCATAAACATCATCATAATAAACTTATGCAATCAATACATAGTCATAGTTAGGAGGGTGTTACCGTCCGATGCCCGTACGCTTCTTACGTACCTTAATTCCAAAAGTGGAGAAATTGAAGAACTCTATCTTCTTGATGTTGTTAGCACCTTGGATGGTTCTACATAACCATACAAATTGATATTAGACGCTAAACAATAGCCCAATACCAAAAATTCAACAAAAATCAACATTTTTCATAATTTACATAGTGGCGATCGATCGCTACTTGAGGCGATCGATCGCCTCGCTCTTCTGCCTTGCGGCGATCGATCGCTTAATTTTAGGCGATCGATCGCCTGATACATGAAAAGGCTACTGGACGTTGGCGATCGATCGCGCCATTTGAGGCGATCGATCGCCTATCCTCATCTTCGCGTACTGCCTCTCTGCGATCGATCGCTGCTTTTGTAGCGATCGATCGCCACTTCCAGTGGCCGCGATTCCACCATTTTTATGTGCATTTTCCAAGCTTACTTCATACCTTACAACACCAAACTTCCCAACAATAACAATAACATCATAACCCACTAAAACCCACTTAAAACACTTCAAAAATCATTCCCCAACCATAAATAACACATACCCATTTAAATCCATTTCAAACCCTCCAAAATCAACACAAACTTAAATAAAACTTTACAAAAGCTTCAAGAAGTGATATATACACATCATAGGGCTTAAATCTTACCAAGAATCACAATGGTGAAGCTTTTGCAAGGATTTCCTTCCCACCTTAGTGCCAAACTCGAAAATTGAGGGGAAAGGGTTTGGGGAAAAGATTTTGGGGATTTGAGTGTAAAAGGGGAAAGTGAGTTAAAGAGGTGGGGTAGTGGGAGGTTATGTGGGTTTAATTAAATTGTACCCCAACACTTAACATGATGTATAAGATACGCTAACATGATATTTCAAAAGCATTTACAAAAATGCAACCGACTTCATTAAATCTATACTTTCCTCATAATTCAAATAAACATCCTTAAATCATGTTAATACATCATTTCCACACATAACTTGATCATCGTGATAATTCATCATATAAACATAATTAATGTCCAGGTTACCATTAATTAATTTCGGGGCATCACAAAAAGATAAAGACGATAAGGCAGAAAATGAAAGCGGCCCAGGACAGACAGGAAGCTTATACAAATAAACGGCAGAGACCGTTGGAATTTCAGTTGGGAGATTATGTCTTTTTGAAGATCTCGCCTTTCAGGGGCGTTGTGCGATTTGGGATGCGCGGGAAACTGTCTCCGAGGTATGTTGGACCGTATGAGATTTTGCAGCGCATTGGCACCTTAGCTTACCGACTGGCTTTGCCTCCTTCTTTATCTGGTATACATGATGTGTTTCATGTATCGATGCTGCGGAAGTATGAGCCGGATCCATCTCATGTGTTACAGCCTTCCGAAGTTCAGTTGGAATCCGATGTGTCTTATGTGGAACGGCCTGTCAGAATTCTGGATCGAGCAGACCGTAGACTTCGGAACAAAGTGATACCTATGATCAAGGTTCAGTGGGATCGCAGGGGTGTCGAGGAGGCTACATGGGAGACGGAGCGGCATATGGTGCAGCACTACCCGGAACTATTCTCTGGTATGTGTTTATGTTTAGTTTCCTCTTGGGGTAAGTGCATGTGATTTCGAGGACGAAATCTTATAAGTAGGGGAGTATTGTGATATCCCCGAAATGATTAATTGCAACTTGGTGCATTAATTGTGTTTATATGATTAATTATGATGGTAATTAATTATGTGTTGAAATTATTATGTTGAAATGTTTAGTCACATGGTAGATGTGATCGGGTTGCATTTCAGGGTGCATGTGATGCATGTTAGATATTTGGGGTGTTTTAATGACTTCATGTGTGGGTAGTCATTTTTGAGGAAACATGCATTTATTTGTAATTGTGGAGCATAGTGGTGTTATGCTTTTAAATATCATGTTGGGGTGTTTTATACACCGTGGTATTGTGGGATGCACCCTATTTTAATTAAACCCAACCCTTATAACCCCCCACCTTTACCAATTCATTTTACTTTACCAAAATCATTCCCACTCAAACCCTCCCCGCATTTTCGTTCTTGAGCTTTGGGGTGAAGAGAAGTCCTTGCAAAATCTTGATTTGTGGAGTTTATTGGGTGATTTGAGATCCCCAAGAGGTATGGATACCTCATGGTTGTTTTTGTAAGGTTTTGTTTAAGTTTGGTATGATTTTGAAGGATTTTAAAATGGGTTTGTTTTGGGTTGTTGTGGTTTTGGTTGTATGTTGGATTTATACTTGTTTTGAAGTATATTTTGGTGGTTTAAGTTGTTATTTATGTTGTTGATTGATTGTATAAGTGTTGGTATGGATTGGAAGGATTTTTGGGAGCAAAAATGGTGAAAATCGCGACTCTGCTCGAGGCGATCGATCGCCTGAAAAGAGGCGACCGATCGCCATGGGACAGTAGGCTTTTCGAAGGATAGGCGATCGATCGCCTAAAATGAGGCGACCGATCGCCGAGAGGCAGTAGCCAAATCAAAGGATAGGCGATCGATCGCCATGTTTGGCGCGATCGATCGCCGCAGTGGAAATTTTGAGGCGACCGATCGCCTGAGGGAAGCAATCGATCGCCGCCTGTGGATTTTTGGGAAATGATTTCTTTTGTCAAATTTTTGGTATTTGGCTATTATTTGGCTTCTAATATGGGGTTGTGTGATTGTGTAGAACCATCCCAGGTAGCAACACAACCAAGGAACTGAAGCCATATCAAATCCACTTTTGGAAAGGTACGTAGTGGACGTACGGGCACCCAACGGTACATGTATCTTATATACTCATTGTTTATGCATTGTGGATGCGAGTATATATGTGGTATTGCATTGTGGATGCAAATACATGTTATGCATGATGTTTATAGATGCATATGATGATTATTGGTGCACATCCCATGAGTCGTGGTCATCCCTTGATGATTTTAATGCTTGCCGCTATTTGTTTGGTTCCGCTAAATGTGAAGCGAGGGGTGGGAGCGCTGCATGTCACATTTGAGCGTGGTTATCATATAGGGCGAGGAAAGGGTATTTGCCGCTCAATGAGAGGCGAGGGGTGGGAGTCCCGCATGTCCATTGAAGCGAGGTTATCCTATGCCGCCTATATGTAAATAAGCGAGGGGCATTAAAATACATTGTGATGGACAGACTAGGGATTGGTGATCAGTATTTGGTATTGATGAGATGGCATATGTCATGACATGTTTAGACCATTAAAAATAATCTATTGATTATACTCATGAGTTATGGTACAGGGACAACCAAACGGGAAGCGTTTGAAATGCATGGGAAAAACAGGAAGTGTTTTATTATGATTATGCATTTACGCTTTATCTTCATATTGTGTTGAATATGAATGATTATTATTGCTCATGTTTGGGGGTTGTCCTTGTAGGTACACGTTTGGCATGATAGAAGGGCTAGACGGGTTGAGATGGTGAGCTTGTTGAGGATGCTTTTGGGATTTGAAGGACGGGATTGCTTCCTATAGTGTCTACTCTAGGAGTAGCTTGAACTATAGTTAAACACATTCTTTTGATTGGAATGTAATTAATCCATTTTAGTCGTCCTTATTTTTTGCATGTAATGCTTAAGCTCATAAACTCAACACGTTCTTTTACACTCTGATTATTATGATAGCTCTATTATGCCTTGATTCCGCACTTAAGGATTAGGGTCCTTACAATCACATTAATCAAACACAATAGTTGATTCCATTATCACAGTAAATCACAGTCATTTCACATATACCATCACGTATAAGGATTCACTATCCACAATATACATAATCAAAGGTATGGCACGTTTTACCGTCCGATGCTCGTACGTCTCACTACGTACCTTGGTTCCAAAAGTGGAGATATCGTGGACTTTATCTCCTAGGTTGTGTGGCTACCTGGGATGGTTCTACATAATCACATGAATCCATATTAGAAACCTATAAATGAACCATTATCAAAAACATCACCATATAGAACAAAATCCCAAAAATCCATAATTTAAGCCTTGCGATCGATCGGTCCTAAGCCCCGATCGATCGCCAAGTTAAGAAAATATGCATCCAGGTACTGCCTCCACCGATCGATCGAGCCTTTTTACCGTCGATCGAGACATCACACCGATCGATCGGTAAGCTCATTTCACGCCTTGTTCAGGCTCTGCCTTGCTCGATCGATCGGACCCATTTCCCGATCGATCGAGACGTCCTGTTTCTTCGAGAAATTTCCCTGAATGAGCTTCCCTCAACATATACACTCATGAACAACCAAGAACAACTACTAAGCTCAACATATAACCACAAAACAACATAGAAATGCATCCCCCAAGTATACACAACATGATGGAACAAGATCCACCCCCTTTTAACCTCAAAATAAGCCCCAAAACTAACCACAACTCAACAAAACTCTACCAAAATGGAAGCTTACCACTTGAGCTCCAAGTTTTTAGCAAGAGAGCACAAAAAGGCTCCTTTTTCAAAGCTTACTCCTCTCCTCTAGATGCAGAAACGAAAAATGGAGTTCTAAGATGAGGAAGAGGGGTTTGGGACATAAAGTTGATAGCAAGGGGGTGATGGGATGTAAAGATGTGAGCAAGTGGCTCCTTATCAGCTTTGGAATAAAAATGTGTATCAAAATATTAACATGATATGTAGAATACTCCAACATGATATTTTAAAAGTATTTCACCACAATGCACCACAATTGCCATTAAAATCATGCTTTACCAAAACTACAACCCAACACATTATCCAATTATCACCAATGTCACATAAACATAATTAACGCCCAAATTGCAATTAATTATCTCGGGGATATCACAGGAATGCTCAACGATAATCTTTACTTTTCATCGACTAGCATGATTTGATCTATGAAAATTGCATGGAACTTGAAAGTGACAATAGCACACACGCACGTTCTGATTTGAAGACACGTTGCTTGATCTAGGAGCAAACACAACATGTTAAAACTTTTTGATTAACTTTTGTTTGTCTGCAAGTGAGATATCTGAGCTACATGATTGACTACGAATTGGTTTATTTGAATCTTCAATGTTGAACTCGACTTTTTGATTTTATTTCTTGCTCGAGACGATCAAGTCTAAGTTTGGGGGAGTTGGTAAGTGTGATTTTTACACTTAATTTGATATAAGATTAGGGGCGTTTTTGTAGTGATTCCTAGAAAATATTACGCTTTATGGTATATGTTTATTTATTTCAGGAATCTAGGTTCAAATGCATAAAAGTGGAGGAAATAGGCTTAAAATGATGAAAAAGGATCAAACCGAGCATACACAGAAAAGGAGGGACGAAAGTGCAAAATGTTGAAAATCAAATCGGTAATATTAGGCGATCGATCGCCACCAAACATTGCACATTCGCGATCGATCAGTAATATCAGTCAATCGATCACCACCAAACAGTGCATATTCACGATCGATCGGGAAAAACCAGCGATCGATAGCCGCGTCGAAAATTCTGGAAAATCGAGATTTCTTCCCATATCAAGTTATTTTGTGTCTAAAGAATTGAAGACTCCTCCAACACAATACATAGAAGATTTCAGACGAAATTGAGGGACTCTTAGCTTATAATTACCCTACAAACTCAGCCACCATCACTCTCCTTCATCCCCAATCATCCATACACTATCAAACCATTGAAGAGAAGACGCATCGGAAGAGACGGGACGACGGAGCAACGCAAGGAGTCAAAGCCTCTCGTTATTTCCGTATTTCCAAACTTTGTTTATTTCTATTTGATTTCTTTATGCTTTTGATGTTGAAAAACACGATTTTGCATTTGAATCTTAATATGTTTCTAGGCTAAGTTTTTTGTCAAGACTTAGGGGATCCCATGTTTTCAACACACAATTTTAATTAAGTTTTGATTGATTACAAATTCTTTGAGTTTAATTTGTTGTGTTCATGCTTTTAATGGATTAATATCCTTGATTGATTATTTATTGCAATTGAATTGACCATAGGAGATTGTGATACGATATAGTAAATTAAACCGTTGATTTCAGACTGATATCGAGAGATGAAGTCAAATACACGTGTGATAGCTATTCTAGTAATCGAAAGCTAGAAGTTTTCATAGATCAACTTACAATATTGAGTGTTAAATAAGTGCATGATCATTGCCTTGTTGCATCTTAGTATTAAACTTGTTGTAACCGGACCAATGTATAACAAGTGCTTTAGGAGAACTCGTCACCTTAGAACGTTTGAATTTAATTCTTAACTATAGGCGAATTGTGGGGGATTGCATGGGTGAACCGAAAGTCTTGATAATTGTTTCTTTTGATTTTTATTCTTATTCATCACTGTTTGCTTGGTTAATTATTGAGTTAATTAGTCAATTTAGTTAATTTATCATAACTCGTTATTGTAGGCTAAATATAGTTAAACTAGTGGAGTTTGGTAATTATTTCCTAGTCCTCGGGGGATCGACAATCCGTACTTTTCATATCATTATACTAAAACTTGACACCGTGCACTTGTGATACGCAATCGCCACACTCAAAAATACTGTTTAAAATAATAGCGATCAACGAGACCAAATTTAGCTCATGCAGTTGGCACAGTTAGTCGATTTCTATCTAATCCGGGTAGAGAGCATTGGTTTACAATGAAGTGGATTATGAGATATCTTCGTGGCTCTACTGATTTGAGACTTCGTTTTGGGTCTGAAAATCCTATGCTTGTTGGTTATACAGATTCAGACATGGCCGGAGATTTGGACTCAAGGAAATCTACTTCAGGCTATTTAATTACCTTTGCAGGGGGAGCTGTAGCATGGCAATCCAAGTTGCAAAAATGTGTTGCTTTATCTACCACTGAAGCTGAGTTCATTGCAACTACTGAGGCTTGCAAAGAGTTGCTATGGATGAAGAAGTTTATGCATGGACTTGGATTCACTCAGGAGAGGTATGTATTATTTTGTGATAATCAAAGTGCTATTCATCTTGCTAAAAATGCAGTTTTTCATGGTAGATCAAAACATAGTAAGGTATAATTGGATGAGAGATGTTTTGAACTCTAAGTGCTTGAACTTGAAAAGATTCATACGGATAAGAATGCAGCTGATATGATGACAAAAGTGGTGTCTCGTGAGAAGCTAGCTATGTGCCAGGATGGCCGGAATCAACTTGCAGTGATGAACTCGTTGTAGTGTCACCTCCCTCTACTCATGGGCTGGAGGGGGGGATTTGTTGGGTCCAGCCCAATATTATAAAGCCCATAGTTTTGAAGCCCTATGGACTAATTAAATGTTGTCTTTGACTTGGAAGAACCCCAATTCTTTAAGACGTGAGAAAATAAAAGAGAAGTAGTAGCATTTTGTGAGGAGAAGAACAAAAACACTTCCTGACAGAAATTTTCAAGTGCCCGATCAGATGTCTATTTGTGGTCCAATTTTGCTGAAATTTAGAAAGAACCTTTAGAACTCATTGAACTTCAGTCTGAACGGTGGAGATCGATTTTAGAGCTCCGGAGTGGTAGACCTTGTGGCTGGAGCAGTGCTGCAGATTTTGGTGATTTCTTGTCAAACCTTGTTCTTGGTTTATGATTGTTGTCTTGATTGTTGAGAATCATTTGTGCTCTATGTTGGAGAGGTTTTATGTTTATGTTGTTGTTGTAAGAACTCCTTTTTTATTATAGTGGATTTGATTAGGCCTCGTGGTTTTTACTCTTCACCTTGAAGGGGTTTTCCTTGTTAAAAATCTTATGTTGATTGGTTGTTGTTCTTGATGGCATATTGCTCTATATTGTGCTTCATTGGTTTGTTGATAGGTGAAGGTTTACCTATTAATTTGAAGAATTATTGTTTAGCCTTGTCCTAACAATTGCCACAACTGTAAACTGAGAATGCACATTGGTTGGCAATTCACGGGAACTTCGGTATTAGAGTGAGGGTAATAATTCATAGGAATTCAATATCAGGGTCAGGATACACCCCCAAGTGATTTTGGGCCATTGATTTACTCTTAGGGTTAGCATCGAAATTCCCGCAATTCAAATGGTCAACATAGTGTGGCTGGCGACATGTGGTCTTCGAGTATACATATGGCACCTACATGGTACCCGCATCACACCAGCATGGCAACCACCTAAAATATCAACTAGAGGTGATATCTATGTGGCTTATATATTATGCTAAATCATGGCTCAAAATTTAGGCAAAACCAACCTAATGTTCAAGTTCGAACACAATCACCACTATGAACAAGTTAAACCACAATATCAAGCCAACCAACGACTCTATTTACAGTCAAGTATCAAGCTCCTTTAAATAAAATCCCATTGTGGAGCATACCAAACCAAGAGACTAGTTTTAAAATCTTGTAGAATTCTAAGTGTGCACTATGATTGCAGCTTTGGCTGATCTTCAACATTATAAAGATTTTATTGAGATTTTTTAAGATGCTTTTTCAGTCTGCCAAAGTATGGGCTAATAGCACACGACCCCGCTGTAAAAATCTGAATTAGCTAACTCCACCCTATAAAAAATCATTAGGCTAAAATGTCATTCTCCTTTTAATAATTAGCTCATAACTGATAGTGTGGCTTTTATACTTATTTTAATATGAATTTCTAATGGATTCCTGGACGATTTTATGCTTTTTTGTATATTGTTAGGATCGGTCCGGAGTGTTTAGAGGGGGGTGAATGAACACTCCTATTAAAAATTAATCCCTTGTGATTTCTTTCGGTTTAGTGAAGGAAATCTGTTTCTTAATCAACTCTTCTGCAGAACAGACCACTGAATATTTTAGTGCGGACGGTCTGTTCTTAGATTAGTAAGAACGGCTCGATGGCTTGAATAGTATAGCGCATGCAGAATGATAAAACACGGATTATGTTTCTGGAAGTTCGAAGGTGGTGTAATCCTTCTATGTCTCCCCTTCTTCCAATTAAGGAAGGATTCCACTAGAAGACTTTGATTTATACAATCCTGTTGTACAAACCCGATTCAGCTGGATTTACCTCACTACCAGACTGAAACTCCTAGTCTCTCTATCTGTTCAGACACACTCTGTCTGACAGTTACAATTGATTCTGACTTCTATATCTCAGTACAGAATACACAAGATAGACTAAATTAGTCTATGCACACAATGATCCTAATGTGATCAAATATTACAATATGATTGTGCTTATGAAGATTTTCAGCTCGAAAAAGTCTGAGCTTGTAAGCTTGTGCTGTTTTGCTTTCTTTTGCGTTTTTCGATTGATCAGACTCTTACTTGAGCTCTTCTGTTGCATTCTTATATAGTTGCATGTATCAACGACATTATTTCCCTTAATGTGCAACTCTTGACTCTGCTTGAACTCTGAGTAAGCTACAGTCTTCTTCTTTAAGATGCTTGCCATTCTGGTTCATGCTTTCGGTGACTGTCAGATAAGCTCTTCTTTGTCTTTTTACCTTTTATGGTAATCTTCAGTTCTTGGTCTTTTTCAGCATTAATTGCAACATTAAATGCTTCAATAAATAGCCGTTAATGATTTGGACTGAAGAGCAATTCTTATTCAGCCTTGACTGCTCTGATCTGATATGGTTGAGATCGATCTGAAGCTTCGATCTGGTCAGGCTGATTTCCATCGATCTGATCTGATTTGCGATATACCATATCAGCTTGATCTATTTTGAGCGATCGATCTGGTCAGTCTGTTGTCCCTCGATCCGATCTGATTTGTTTTGTCAACTTTAAAATACGGAACTAACAAATTCCCCCTTTTTGATGATGACAAAACCTAGCTTCTATATCTTTTTATAAAGTCTTTTAAAAACTCTGAAGCGTATGCTTACGGATCAATTACTTCTTCTTATTCAAAATAAATAAACGTATTTGAGTTGAAGTTCGGATTGATTAAGTCATTTTAGTTCAAAATAAATGAACAAGGACTTAAGAAGTTAGATTTTTTTATTGAGCAAAAATCTTATTACAATTACGGACAAGTCTGACTTATAAGGACTGCTACTTTCTTGCTGAAGACTTGTGATGACCAGGGATTATAGATGTTAAGCCCAGAGTATTGATAATCCCTAAAGTGGTTTTACGTGGCAATGTGGGTTTAATCGAGGTATTGGGCCTTCTGGGCTCGTTTATTTGGGTAGTTGGGATCGTTGGATCCAGAGGTTGAGATTGTATTCACATTACGGTGTAAAACCTAAGAGTTGGGTTTTTGATGTGTCTCGGAATCTCGGGTGCTATGTGAGCACCGGTAGGGGGTTTTGGAGTTAGAGAGAGAGTTTTTGAAAACAGATGATTTTTAAGGAATCATGATGTATTTGTGGGGCTATTAATTTTTCGGGGTATTTTTGCTATAAATACCAATTGAACCCAAAATTTTAAAAGGAAATTTCATTTCAACCCCTTCATTTCCTCTCTCCTCTCCTGCGACCCTTTCCCGTCTGCCAGCCCCTGCCCGCGCGCAAAAGCGCTTCGGCCGCCGCCGTCCCGCCGCCGATCGGCGCGTCCGACCTACCCACGGCTTCGTCTCGTCCAGGCGCTCATTTCCCCTCCGGCAATTGAAAGTTTCATCGCGATTTGAAGTCGAATTTTGAGAAAGAGCGGCGATCCCCAATTTCTAGGGTTCATCGGATTTTGGTCGTTTTTTCTTCCGATTTCGTTTGGGTAACGTTCCTTACCCCTTTTTCCATGTTTGTGATGTTCTTCCCTGCCTAATTGTGATTTTTTTGGTTCGAAATTATGTTCGAATTTTAGGGCTTGGAATTCGATTTTGGGGATTTTTGGCATGAGGATGATAATGCTTGTTAGGATTCGATTTATTCATGTTTAAATGAATTATGATGCTTAAGTGGGATCGAATTAAGATGTTATGGTTCGAATTTGCCCTAATTTGGTGAGGGTTTGATTTCAAATTTGGGGATTTTGGCTATGGGTTGATGATTCATGTTAGGGATCGTTCATTACATGTTTTAGATAATTTATGATGCTTGGTTGGGTTCAAATTGTGATGCTAAGGTTCGAATTATTGAAGGTGTTCTTGGGCAATTTTTCGATATATCGCATTCGTTTTCCCTCCCTGCATGTACCCTGCCCCGGGTCTTTTTAAAGGTTAATTGTCGTGTGTTGACGATATTTTGAGGGTTATGGATGTGCTTGAGCATGGGTTACATGTTCGTAAATAATTGTGAATTATTTATCATTTTAGCACATCGTTCCTCGGGGCATGGAACTCGAGCAAGGTTTGGCTCGGACTTCGAGGATTTAAGGTACGTTTAGCGTACGAGCATAGTTTAAATGATGTTTTACAAGTATGATGCATGATCTAAAATACATGAAATGCTTTGCTATGATGGTATCGGGACTTGGTTACGATATGTTGTTTCACATGGTGGAATGCTCAGTGCCGCTATGAAGCGAGCCAATGATGAGGTGTGGTTGCTACGGAGCAAACACCCATAGTATGACGTTACCTTGAAGTAAGAAATGAAAATGTGGTATTTGATTAGATATCTAGGATATCTGTATTTTATTCCCTATTGGTAATAATAGGAACAGAGACGTAGTTAATCAGAGAAGTGATTAACCAGTATCGGAAGTTAAGGAAATACCAACATGATATCTAGAATTATGATAATTGCTAGATTAAGTAAGATGTTATGAAAAGATGTTATGAAACGATGTTATGAAAAGATGTTATGAAAAGATGTTATGAAATGATGTTATGAAATGTTGATAATCATTGCTAGATTAAGTAAGATGTTATGAAACGATGTTATGAGAAGATGTTATGAAACGATGTTATGAAAAGATGTTATGAAACGATGTTATGAAAAGATGTTATGAAACGATGTTATGAAAAGATGTTATGAAACGATGTTATGAAATGATGTTATGAAATGTTGCTAATCATTGCTAGATAAAGCAAGATGTTATGAAAGGTTGCTAATTTGAAACTGGCTAGGGTTAACCAATGTGATGATTAACTGCATATTCAGGATTTGATGATTTATCTGTTTTGAGAACAGGGTTATTACAGGGGTACGCTATGATGAGGATGATACCATCCAGGAAGTATCACATATGTTCCACAATATTTACATTTTCGTAAATTATGTACTATGTCATTATGATTATGAAATTGTGGAATTGGTATGCTCACCCCGTTGGGGGCTGTCTCTGTTGGGGCAGGTGAACAGGTACATCGATGGCTTTGGAGATGAGCTCGAGCTGTTGATTGGATGTACTCCCAGGATCGTGGTACCAGGGCTTGATGGAGCACGGTATCGTATAGAGTACCTATATACCCATGATGATTTTATACATATTCATGATGCTCGCATGTGAGCACGATTATACTTGTATATGGGTTGTATGTAAAGGCATGAGCCTTTCTCTCTTTCATTCTATGTTGCATGCAATTAGAGGTAGAATTGCTAAATGTTAAGAGAGTCATTGGTGTATTATGTGGGTGTTGAAACCCACTTTTGTCGTCATATGTGTGGTGTCTTCCCTGGCTGGGAATTTACTTGTATTACTGCTTTCTGATGAGTATTATGTGTTCCCTGGCCGGGAATTATGTTATGTGCTGTGCTCTTTTTTTGGGATAGCTCTATTTATGGGGAGACTCTGCCCAAATTTTTATAAAAGTTCACAATGTGAAAAATGGCACCAAGAGGTTGGTAAAGGGCAATCATATGAGTCTTTTATTGTTAGGATGATGATCTTACAACATTGAGTATTAAAGGAAGTTTTGTAATTGTCATTCAATAGTAAAGTATCATCTGAGCTTCCCGATTGACTTTTTATAGAAAGCATGTACCACACATAGTGGTTAATACACTAATCAAGGGTTAAGGGCTTGGGGTCCTTACATTAGTGGTATCAGAGCAGTGGTTGCTCATTGGGGCTGTTGAGGGCCTAGGAAGTTATTGATAGCACATATTTATGCATGATGGCATTAATGTTATACGACATGACTAATTGTTTTTGTGCTTTTATGATATGAAAAGTAGTATTGCTAACCATTGTGGTTGCAGGAATCGTGTGGAACACGATAGGATGGTATTAATAGTGATGTCTAACACTCTATATGCTACGTGCCAAGGAATCTGATTTTGGAAGAAAATCAGGGAAAAGAAAGATATGATGTATTGTCTGAGGACAGACTGGGTAGACAACCGACAGTGGAATACTTCGGTATGGTCTCAATTATTATTGAATATACTAATACGTTTGTTCATGTAATGTTCAAGCAAGGAAAGTACGTAAGAGGCGTACGGGCATCGGACGGTAACACACATCCTTATACTACAACTGTGCTTTTATTGCATGAGTATTCACGATGAAATGATGATGTTTATATGATGATGTGTATACGATGATGTTATACGATGTTTATACGATGAGGCTTATACGATGTTTATGATGATGATGTCTATGATGAATAAAGATGACAAGATGTTTACGATGATGTTATTATAAATAAGTTTATGATGATGATGTTATGATAAATGAAGATGATATGACGTTTACGATGACGACTATGATAAGTAATGATGATGTTAATATGATGATCATGATGATGATAATGATAAGTAAGTTTATGATGATGTTTATAATAAGTAAAGATGATATGATGTTTATGACGATGATTATGAGGAATAAATTTATAATGATGATGTTTATATGACGTTTATATGATGATGCTTACATGATGTTATTGTGGTAAGATGCCACGGGGTAAGATGCCCCACATGGTAAGAGGCCATGCGATGTTATTGTGGTAAGATGCCACGGGGTAAGATGCCCCACATGGTAAGAGGCCATGCGATGTTATTGTGGTAAGACGCCACGGGGTAAGATGCCCCACATGGTAAGAGGCCATGCGATGTTATTGTGGTAAGATGCCACGGGGTAAGATGCCCCACATGGTAAGTAGCCATGCGATATTATTGTGGTAAGGTGCCACGGGGTAAGGTGCCCCATATGGTAAGAGGCCATACGATATTATTATGTGGATTTACGATGACTCATTCTTTTATGATGATTGGCGATGATTCTTTCCGCCAGATGTATGATAGCGATGCCTCATTCCGCTATATTGATTGGCGATGGTTTATTCCGCCAGATGTATGATAGCGATGCCTCATTCCGCTATATTGATTGGCGATGGTTCTTTCCGCCAGATGTATTGATAGCGATGCCTCATTCCGCTATATTGATTGGCGATGGTTTATTCCGCCAGATGTATGATAGCGATGCCTCATTCCGCTATATTGATTGGCGATGGGTTATACCGCCGGGTATTGATAGCGATGCCTCTTTCCGCTATTATGTGGACGATGATTCATGCTCAGGTGTATAGCGAGGTTTCATGCCACTTATTATATGACGAGGTGTCATGCCGTCGATTCTATAGCGAGGGATTATGCCGCTATGTACTCAGCACAGGATTTTGCCGCCTTCGAGCGATGGGTGCTGTTTTCGTACTATTATTGAGCGACGGAGACAGGTATGCCGCTATATTGTTAGCGATGAGGTATGAGATATTGCTATTTTATTAGCTTTATTGTAGCTGGCATGCATTGATATAAATGTTTTATTATGCCTAACTTACTAGCATGATAGTGGATGACATACGCTGATGTACATGTATCGTCACTAGTTGACAATGTCTTAGATGCCATGAGTTGGCATGTGTCGTCACAGGATGACGTTGACGATGGTGTAGGAGATGTCTTATTAGACATGCATCATCGTTACGATGAACAATGCGTTGAGCATACGTTTTCAGTTGTATGCCTTGGGTGCCAGTGTCGGGCACAAGGAGGTGTGTGCGTCACCGATTGACGTGACCCTTATACCGAGCGGGTTGCTCGAGGAATGGATGGATGCGCTGTACATGTGATTGTACCGCAGCTTATGTTTGGGGTAATCATATTACGAGTGGTGATACCCTTGAGGTATGCTCGTTGGATTGGCTTTTTGGCCATGTTTTTGACGATAGGAGTAATCGTGGAGGAATTACTCGCTTTCTATTGATATGACATGTGGTAGACATGGTCACACCACCCATGAGGATGTAAGATGGGTCCTAAGGGAGTAGGATCAGGTTATGTTAAGTACATGGGGACCTTGGAGTGTCCAGGGTATATCAGCATTGGAGGAATGTTGGGTAAAGACCCACTACTCTATTGATTTTCTTCCCATGGTATGGTATGCCGTGCGGAAGCGTCCATCTGATTGGTAGGTTTGAGGTGAACCTAGTGAGGCAACGACTAGTTTGTCTGCCGCGTGTGTGCAGCACCATGATGGGCTTGCTAGAGCCGTTATACTGCTCGTTGGAACCAAGTTTGGCAAATCGTAAGGTGATACGAGGTGGATTGTGGTGGACTCTGGTAGTCACCACGTCATTTGAAGTTGAGGTTGAGTATGCCTCACTGAAACGTATATATGTTTATGTTTAATCTTGGGGAGACTTGTCTGGGACAGCTCATGATGTGAAGTACCAACGAGAGAGTCGTCAAGTCGTCGTTGATTCGATCTGAGAATCCATGTATTTGAGTTGCAATGATGCGACTGCTCCTTCGATAGAGGAGGTTTGAAAGTGGAAACCAGGTTTGTTATGTGTACACCGTGGAATACTAGTGTTTCCCTCGTAACGATGTATGTTGGACATCGTGAGTCATGATAAGAGATGTCAAGGAATGAAATCTACGATGGAATCAGGAGCGATTCGAATCCTTACAGTTTCAGTTGACTAACTGCTTTTGGATTATTAGCGTTGGGCTGTGCTGACGCTCTTTGACGTTATGATGGATTTGGAAGTCTATTCCACTCCAGAGTTTGACACGAGGTCAACGTTCTCACGGTTGAGGTGTAAGTCAGGATGCGTTCTTATTAGTTGTATTAGAACTAAGGATGACTGTCCGGTCTACAGCCGTAAGTATTGGTTGTTTTGCAGTCATGAGAGGCTGACTTTTGGGATGACCCGCATCGAGGTACGTTTTGCCTCTTAGGTGATATGTTGGTTTTGGTATGTCGCTCTGTTTCAGAGTTTGAAGAGAAGTAAGTATCCTCACGTTTATTAATACGATTCTGTTATGGTTAAGAATCGAGGTTGTGGCTTCATGTTGTTGTGTAGCCCGGGTGTGACGCGATACACCAGTGCTAATTTCGAGGACGAAATTCTTTTAGTGGGGAATATTGTGATGACCAGGGATTATAGATGTTAAGCCCAGAGTATTGATAATCCCTAAAGTGGTTTTACGTGGCAATGTGGGTTTAATCGAGGTATTGGGCCTTCTGGGCTCGTTTATTTGGGTAGTTGGGATCGTTGGATCCAGAGGTTGAGATTGTATTCACATTACGGTGTAAAACCTAAGAGTTGGGTTTTTGATGTGTCTCGGAATCTCGGGTGCTGTGTGAGCACCGGTAGGGGGTTTTGGAGTTAGAGAGAGAGTTTTTGAAAACAGATGATTTTTAAGGAATCATGATGTATTTGTGGGGCTATTAATTTTTCGGGGTATTTTTGCTATAAATACCAATTGAACCCAAAATTTTAAAAGGAAATTTCATTTCAACCCCTTCATTTCCTCTCTCCTCTCCCGCGACCCTTTCCCGTCTGCCAGCCCCTGCCCGCGCGCAAAAGCGCTTCGGCCGCCGCCGTCCCGCCGCCGATCGGCGCGTCCGACCTACCCACGGCTTTGTCTCGTCCAGGCGCTCATTTCCCCTCAGGCAATTGAAAGTTTCATCGCGATTTGAAGTCGAATTTTGAGAAAGAGCGGCGATCCCCAATTTCTAGGGTTCATCGGATTTTGGTCGTTTTTTCTTCCGATTTCGTTTGGGTAACGTTCCTTACCCCTTTTTCCATGTTTGTGATGTTCTTCCCTGCCTAATTGTGATTTTTTTGGTTCGAAATTATGTTCGAATTTTAGGGCTTGGAATTCGATTTTGGGGATTTTTGGCATGAGGATGATAATGCTTGTTAGGATTCGATTTATTCATGTTTAAATGAATTATGATGCTTAAGTGGGATCGAATTAAGATGTTATGGTTCGAATTTGCCCTAATTTGGTGAGGGTTTGATTTCAAATTTGGGGATTTTGGCTATGGGTTGATGATTCATGTTAGGGATCGTTCATTACATGTTTTAGATAATTTATGATGCTTGGTTGGGTTCAAATTGTGATGCTAAGGTTCGAATTATTGAAGGTGTTCTTGGGCAATTTTTCGATATATCGCATTCGTTTTCCCTCCCTGCATGTACCCTGCCCCGGGTCTTTTTAAAGGTTAATTGTCGTGTGTTGACGATATTTTGAGGGTTATGGATGTGCTTGAGCATGGGTTACATGTTCGTAAATAATTGTGAATTATTTATCATTTTAGCACATCGTTCCTCGGGGCATGGAACTCGAGCAAGGTTTGGCTCGGACTTCGAGGATTTAAGGTACGTTTAGCGTACGAGCATAGTTTAAATGATGTTTTACAAGTATGATGCATGATCTAAAATACATGAAATGCTTTGCTATGATGGTATCGGGACTTGGTTACGATATGTTGTTTCACATGGTGGAATGCTCAGTGCCGCTATGAAGCGAGCCAATGATGAGGTGTGGTTACTACGGAGCAAACACCCATAGTATGACGTTACCTTGAAGTAAGAAATGAAAATGTGGTATTTGATTAGATATCTAGGATATCTGTATTTTATTCCCTATTGGTAATAATAGGAACAGAGACGTAGTTAATCAGAGAAGTGATTAACCAGTATCGGAAGTTAAGGAAATACCAACATGATATCTAGAATTATGATAATTGCTAGATTAAGTAAGATGTTATGAAAAGATGTTATGAAACGATGTTATGAAAAGATGTTATGAAACGATGTTATGAAATGATGTTATGAAATGTTGCTAATCATTGCTAGATTAAGTAAGATGTTATGAAACGATGTTATGAGAAGATGTTATGAAACGATGTTATGAAAAGATGTTATGAAACGATGTTATGAAAAGATGTTATGAAACGATGTTATGAAATGATGTTATGAAATGTTGCTAATCATTGCTAGATAAAGCAAGATGTTATGAAAGGTTGCTAATTTGAAACTGGCTAGGGTTAACCAATGTGATGATTAACTGCATATTCAGGATTTGATGATTTATCTGTTTTGAGAACAGGGTTATTACAGGGGTACGCTATGATGAGGATGATACCATCCAGGAAGTATCACATATGTTCCACAATATTTACATTTTCGTAAATTATGTACTATGTCATTATGATTATGAAATTGTGGAATTGGTATGCTCACCCCGTTGGGGGCTGTCTCTGTTGGGGCAGGTGAACAGGTACATCGATGGCTTTGGAGATGAGCTCGAGCTGTTGATTGGATGTACTCCCAGGATCGTGGTACCAGGGCTTGATGGAGCACGGTATCGTATAGAGTACCTATATACCCATGATGATTTTATACATATTCATGATGCTCGCATGTGAGCACGATTATACTTGTATATGGGTTGTATGTAAAGGCATGAGCCTTTCTCTCTTTCATTCTATGTTGCATGCAATTAGAGGTAGAATTGCTAAATGTTAAGAGAGTCATTGGTGTATTATGTGGGTGTTGAAACCCACTTTTGTCGTCATATGTGTGGTGTCTTCCCTGGCTGGGAATTTACTTGTATTACTGCTTTCTGATGAGTATTATGTGTTCCCTGGCCGGGAATTATGTTATGTGCTGTGCTCTTTTTTTGGGATAGCTCTATTTATGGGGAGACTCTGCCCAAATTTTTATAAAAGTCACAATGTGAAAAATGGCACCAAGAGGTTGGTAAAGGGCAATCATATGAGTCTTTTATTGTTAGGATGATGATCTTACAACATTGAGTATTAAAGGAAGTTTTGTAATTGTCATTCAATGGTAAAGTATCATCTGAGCTTCCCGATTGACTTTTTATAGAAAGCATGTACCACACATAGTGGTTAATACACTAATCAAGGGTTAAGGGCTTGGGGTCCTTACAAGACTGATGTGGCTTGAAGTCTTTACTCTTTTCCCCCTTTTTGTCAGCAGCAATCTCTTGAAGAAAATTGACAATCTGGGCGAGCTGAGCGCTGATAGCATCAAGACGAGTGTCTTGAGCACGAAGGGAATTGGCAACGGATGCTTTAAAGCTGTAACAACAGTTGATACCACCAGATCCGGATCGACAAACTCTGGTGAGACAATTTTCGTAAGTGCGGCGGTTGAACTGAGTTGAACATGGGAAACTGATGATCCCAGAGGAATAGACGTTGTTGGAGAGTCAAACAGAACATTCATAACTTCAGTTTCTGCGGCAGATGGAGCATTGGTCAGTGGCTGCGCCGCTGTCTGTTCCGCTGTCTGATCCGCTACTCCAGAGGGAATTGGCTCTATAAAGGGTTCTGCCAGAGTCTTGCTCACAGACGGATGATCCGGGCTGGGAACTGGAGTGGATATGCTGAGCTTCTGTCGTTGAAATCGGACAGCCAAGTGAAGAGCATGAATATCCATTTCCAGCTGGGCAATAACAGCACCATCATCTGTGGCAGTTGGAGAGTTTGGATCGAAATTTGCTTTCTTAGCGGCCATGAGCAAATTTGCCAGTCTGAATCTTTGGTTGGCCTGAAACAGATCTTTGCGCTGAACAGCAATTCTAACGTCGTCAGTCTCTGTCCCCTTAAGGACTTCTTGCTCCATCTTCTGTAGTCTTCTCAGCTTGCCGAAGAACATATCAATGTGGTTGATCGTTCTGTATTCGACATACTCATCAAACACCACAGTGAGCTCCTTCACTTTCTCTTCGACATCTTCCATTACGATGTCGATGGCTGTTTGAGCGGCAGATTTGGGTTTTGAGGAGAGGGGTTCAGTGAGAATGGCCTTGCCCTTACCGGTGGAAGACGGAGACTTGATCCCTGATTGGGTATAGTCTCCCTATTCAGTTATAACAATTCCTTTGACCACAGGAATGGTAGAGGAGACTCTGATGGTTACTTTGGGTACAGTGGTTGGAGCTGTTGAAGGTTGGGTTGTAGTTTGGGGTGCAGAGGTGGCTTTTGTGGAAGGCAATATGGGTAAGGTTTTAAGAGGTAAGGTTTTGATTGGCTTGGTGATTTGGGTTCTTGGCTTTTTAGGAGGGGGCTTGGCAAGAGATGAAGGAGCAGACTGAGTTTCCTCGGAGTCAGTCTGAATAGTCAATTTGCGCTTGACTCGAGTTTTACCAGCAGCAGTCTGTTCTGCTCCTTTCTCAATCTTGACAGCCACTAGATCGGTAGGAGTGGGTGGAGCACTTTTGGACTTCAGTAGTGCCAAACCCTTGGAGTTGAGAATCTTAAAGGGGCTTAGAGCAGACGGCTTCCCCAGCTTGATGTCCACCGTCTCCAGTAGCTTGCTTAGAGGAACAGCAAAGCAGACAGCCTGTTTGGAGGCAATCACTGTTTCCAGCAGAACTCCAAACAAAATCGCAGACCAATTCATCTTCTGCTCTGAGTGAATAGCAGCCATGGCCCGGAATTTCTCAGCAGTAACAGCATCATAGCTTCCGGCTTTGCCCAATAATGGCTTGCCAACAATCTCGCATAACACTTGAAAATGAAAAAAAGCATTTCCTTCTTCTTGAATGACGGCTGCAGACGATGGCCAAAGATGGATATCTTCCCCTGAAGATCAGTGATAGTGGCCTGAGGAATATGGCCAAAGTCAATCAGTCCGGTGTTGGGAAGACCAAAGGTCTTTTGCCAGCGTCGACGGAGAGATGTCAAACGATTTGGCCTTGACGGTGGTGGAGATGAACGTCTTCTGAGATACAGCATTTGCAAACAGTTCTCGAATCTCCGATTCGTAAACCACCGTCCCACATTCCAGAAAGTTCCTTAATCCGGAAGACTCTAAGGATTTGAACATAGAGACCATTTCCGGATCTTCAGCCCTGTATATATTTCATTGAACTCTACAGATAAAGAATTGTGAGTGATAGTAGCCATTTGAGTGAAGTGAAGAATACAGAGAGTGTGAAAAAAAATATTTGAGAGGTAGAGAGCAGACAGCAACAATTCGTAAAAAGTGAATGAAAGTAAAATATTCAGCCCGCTAAATAGGAGAGAGAAGACACGTGTCTTCTCTCGATGACTGATAATTAAAGAATTCAAAATAAACGGACAGGATGAAAGAGAGATAAGGCGGTTAAAATTACGATCAGTCCTGGCTGTTTTAAATAATTACTTTATTTAAAGATTTGTTGACCAGACAAATCATGGGATAACATCAGATTTGACATAGATCGGTCAAAAAGTTCGGACCGGTCTGTGTCGTTCTGATCATTGTATTATCGATCTGTGCCAACATACAATCTTTAAAAGCTAAAAGAAGGATACTTCTAAAACATCAAGATAAGTCTATTAAACAAAGAATTTGACGGAAATAATTAAACTTAGCCTCAGGAAGTGGTTTGGTGAAAATATCTGTTGCTTGCTGTTCTGTTGAAATATGCTCGATCCGAGTTTCCTTTTTGCAACATGATCTCGAATAAAATGATGTCTGATATCAATATGCTTGGTTCAAGAGTGCAAAACTGGATTATACGTTATAGCAACTGCACTTGTGTTGTCACAAAATATCGGAGATTCAACAGCTTGAATGCCATAGTCTTTGAGCTGGTGTTGAATCCAGAGCATTTGAGCGCAACAGCTTCCAGCGGCAAGATATTCTGCTTCAGATGTAGATGTGGCAATAGATGTTTGTTTCTTACTAAACCAAGAGATCAATCTTTCACCTAAGAATTGACAAGTTCCACTGGTGCTTTTACGATCAATCTTACATCCAGCATAGTCAGCGTCTGAATATCCGATTAAGCTGAAGTTTGAATCTTTGGAATACCAAAGACCAACGTTCTGAGATCCTTTCAAGTATTTCAGAATACGCTTAGCAGCAATAAAGTGTGATTGCTTTGGTTCTGACTGAAATCTAGCGCACATACAGACTGAGAACATTATATCAGGACGGCTCGCTGTAAGATATAAGAGCGATTCGATCAGTCCTCGATACATAGTTACTTCAACTGCTGTTCCCCCTTCGTCTTTATCTAGTTTGATTGAAGGACTAATTGGAGTTGATGCAGTTGAACAAGTTTCCATTCCGAATCTCTTGAGAAGCTCTTTGGTATACTTGGTTTGATTTATGAAAATGCCATTGCTGAGCTGTTTGACTTGGAGACCCAGAAAGAATGAAAGTTCTCCCATCATACTCATCTCAAACTGTCCCTGCATTAACTTAGAGAATTTCTCGCATAATTTGGGGTTAGTTGACCCAAAAATGATATCGTCAACATAAATTTGAACTAACAAAGTATGTTCCCCCTTAATAAATTTAAACAGACTTTTATCCACTGAGTCGATCTGAAAGTCATGGTTCAGCAGAATTTGAGACAGAGTGTCATACCAGGCTCTTGGAGCTTGTTTCAGTCCATATACTGCTTTATTCAGTAGATATACATGATCTGGGAATGAGTGGTTCTGAAATCCAGGAGGTTGCTCAATGTAGACTTCCTCCTGAAGCGTAGATCCTTATACATCTTCTTCCCGCCCGGGTGGATACTCATCCTGCTGCAATGAGCTCGATGTAATATACCCTGTCGCAACTCGGGTGCATCTGGAACCACCCATCTGTCGCCAAGTCTCAGAGAACCGTCCTCAGCCACTCTGAATCTCGACGGCTGACCTGAATGAACCACTGACATCAATCTCTGAACCTTTGCGTCGGTCCCCTGAGCCTTCCTGATGTGATCATAAATTACAGGCTCAGCTAACAAGGTCAAAACCTGTACCGGTGAAGCAGACACATCATAATCAAATCCCAAATGCCAGTAGGAGCCCAACATAGCTGATAGACACATGGCATCCTCTGTTGTGCTCCTCACCTTCCGACTCAAAGCGTCAGCTGTCAAGTTTGCTTTCCGCGGGTGGTATTCGATTTCACAAGCATAATCCTTCAGTAGATCCATCCATCTCCTCTGCCTCATATTCAGCTCAGCCTGTGTAAACAAGAACTTCAGGCTCTCGTGATCAGTGAAGATGGTAAAAGAGGTACCATATAAGTAGTGTCGCCATATCTTCAAGGCAAACACTATAGCCGCTAACTCCAAATCGTGGACTGGATACCTCGTCTCATGTGGCTTCAACTGTCTAGAATCATAAGCCACTACATGTCTGTCCTGCATCAGTATGCATCCTAGGCCCTGTAGCGATGTGTCAGTATAAAGAGCAAATCCTTTGTTCTCCCTGGGAATCACTAGAACTGGTGCAGTAGTCAGTCTGTGCTTTAATTCCCGGAAACTCTGCTCGCAAGCCTCTGACCAACAAAATGGGACTCCCTTCTGAGTCAGCTCTGTAAGTGGCTTGGCGATTTTTGAGAAACCCTCGACGAAACGTCGATAATAGCCGGCCAGGCCAAGAAAACTTCGAATCTCACTGACTGAAGTAGGGGCAGACCAATCCATAACTGCCTCTATCTTCCTCGGGTCCACTGATATCCCCTCTCGTGATATGATATGGCCCAAAAATGCCACACTGCTCAGCCAGAACTCACACTTGCTGAGTTTGGCGTACAAATGATGATCTCTGAGGATCTGGAGTACTATTCTCAGATGATCTGCATGATCCTCCTCACTCCTTGAGTAGACAAGGATGTCATCAATGAATACGATCACAAACTGATCGAGGTACTCCTGAAATACTCGGTTCATCAAGCTCATAAAAACTGCAGGTGCATTTGTCACACCGAAAGGCATCACCAAGAACTCATAGTGTCCATACCGAGTTCTAAAAGCCGTCTTTTGGACATCGCCAGCTCTAACCCGCACCTAGTGATAGCTGACATCAAGTCTATCTTTGAGTACACCTCTGTACCCTGAAGCTGATCAAAAAGGTCATCAATCCTCGGAAGTGGGTACCTGTTCTTCACTGTGGCCTTGTTCAGTTGTCTGTAGTCAATGCACAGAAGCATTGAACCATCCTTCTTTTTCACGAACAAGACTGGTGCACCCCAAGGCGATACACTAGGACGAATGTATCCCTTGTCGAGGAGCTCCTGTAACTGTACCTTCAGCTCCTTCAGCTCTGCCGGTGCCATCCTATAAGGAGCACGGGAAATAGCAGAAGTCTCTGGCAGCAGCTCAATGGCAAACTCAACATCCCTGACAGGCGGAAACCCTGGAATCTCATCCGGGAATACATCAATGAACTCCGCCACAACCGGAATGTCCTTGGCTCTCACTTCCTTCTCTTCTGATGCATTCACAGCATAAATAAGATAGCCCGTGTGGCCGCGTTCCAATAACCGCGACATCTTAACCGCTGAGATCACTGGAATCTTTGGATGAGAGCCGTCCCCATAAAAAGTCCACTGGAACCCCTGATCAGATAGAAAATGAACTATCCTCTGTTGGCAATCTACCACAGCTCGGTATCTGCTCAACACATCAATGCCGATAATGCAGTCAAAATCTGCCATCTCTAACTGAATCAGATCGGCCTTCAGATCATTGCCCTCAAAATAAATGAGGCAATCAGATAACAGTCGGTCAGCAATTACATGCTTCCCCGTGGGTGTCGAGACCATGAGAGGCGTGGGTAACAGAGACGAGCACAAGCGGTGTCTCTCCACAAAAGCAGCAGATACAAAAGAATGGGAAGCACCTGTATCTATCAATAAAAATGCAGGGTACGTAAATAAATGACACGTACCAGCAATGACCTCCTCCGGGGCTGCCTCAGCCTACTCCCTAGTCAGTGCATACACCTGACCCTGCGGCGGTCCTGCCGCCTGACCTCCCTGTGGTCGAGGTGCAAACTGCTGTCTCTGTGGTGCCGTCTTAGCGTCAAATCTTGGCCTATTCGGCCCTGAGTCTGCCTGACTTGCCCGATTGGGGCAATTTCGAGCTAGGTGGCCCACCCTGCCACCAACATAACAACCTCGGCAGTCACGTGACAAGTGAAATCCTCCACAGCGGTCACACCTGTCCCCTCCTGCCTTACTCCCCTGTGTGGGTCCCCGATTGCTTTGCTTCTGACCCTGAGACTTCTTTCCACCAAATCTGGAAGATGATGAGGCCCCACGAGCCTTGAACTGATCCCCTCGTGGCCTCAGACTATCAGCAACAGACCTCTGTGGTGGTACGAAAGGGGGTACAACATCCTTGTACGCGCCCAGTGCAATCTCTGCCAACTCTGCCCGTGTCAAGGCGTCATCAAAAGAGCTGGGGTTGTTGGAGACAACCCGATCAAACAGTTCTGGCCTCAGTCCCTTCAGAAAGTTTCTCATCTTAGCATGACTGCTGACAGCAATATGAGGTACATACCTCAGCAGTGAAGAATATTGCATAGCATAGTCTGACACTGACAGGCTGCCCTGCTTCAGGTTATTGAACTCATCTTCCTTTAACTGTCTGGCAGCTGAAGAAAAGTACCGGTTAAGGAACCTGGTCCTGAATACAGTCCAATCAACCGTCATACCCTGAGCTCTCAGCTCCATGACTGTTGTCTTCCACCACATGGAATACTTCTTCGCTAACTAGAACTCTGCCAACCTCAGCTAGGCAGTCCGTGCACAGGGTGCCGATACGAATATCTGTTCCAGTCTCTCAAGCCATTCCTCGGCTGCTTCCCCAGTCTCTGTCCCTTCAAATAGCGGTGGATGATAGCTCAAAAACTGGGTCAGACTTATCTCCCCTGGTAGCAGTATCTGTGCAATAGGCTCCAAGCCTACGCAGGTGGCGGTAACGGATTCGTCTGAGCCATACTAGCGTTCATACTGCCCATATCCCATACCTCTTCATTGAGGTTTTCCGGGTTAATAGCCGCCATGCTGCAACACAAGAGTTAACAACAATACCAAAAGCAGTTCATAATATAAGCCGTTAGATAACAAGAGTATCATATTCAAAAGCATGTTAGTATAACACTTATACAACAATATGCATCACATGCATAACATGCCCAACAATGAATACCTAGCCAACTTGTCTCTAAAGGCTACCCTTCACTCTTCCCTGGTTATCTAACCACTGCTCTGATACCACTAAATGTGAGACCCCGTTATCTAACAAGATACTAAGGTGCAATTAAGAGAACTAATCATACATGTGTATATATCAGAGTAATAAGTCGCGTTGATTAACCTGAGCTTAAGAGATTACAGTACCAAAAGTTCAAAAAGGAATTTCACACATTCCTACAAAAGGTACTACATCATAGTCTTACTCTACTTCTTGTAGAAGCTATACAAAATAATTCTCTAATATGCTAATCCTGTAGCACTCCTTACAGCTCAGCATTTCAACCCCGACCCTGGTTCTCATCATCAAAAGCACCTACAAAGACAACCCCCAACACATGAGCATATCATAATTCATATTCAACATAATATGAATGTAAGACGTAAATGCATAATCGTAAATACAAAACACTTCCTGTATTTCCATCGCATTTACAACGCCTATTGGTTGTCCCTGTACCATAATTCATAATCAAAACACTATATGTACATATGGCTTCATAAATAAATGTCATGACATATCATCTCTTTTTCTTGAGTCAGTCATCATCAGTTATTTTAATGCTTCATCGCTTCATAATCTAAAAACAAGCGGTATCTCATCCTCGCTTCTTTGTACAAGCGGTATCTCATCCTCGCTTAGTACGGTATACCCCGCCTCCATGTGCAAGCGAGCCTCCCCCCTCCCGCTCCACATTTTTAGCGGTCAAGCGTAAGCATTAAAATCTTCACTGTGATCACCCCTGACTCGTGGAATACACCTCTTTTATTCCACATCACAATATGCAATCACAATGCATAATAACATGTATCATACTCTTAATGCATCACATTGCATTCATCATGTGTCAAATAGACAAACATAAAGTACATGTTACCGTTGGGATGCCCGTACGTCGCTTACGTACCTTTCCAAAATGTAGTGTGTTGCGGGACTCTATCCCCTGCGCTGTGTAGCTGTCTGTGAAGGCTCTACACCAGTGTACAACACAATATTAGATGCCTCATTACAATCCAATATCAAAATATTTAACAAAATATAACAATTTATATTTTTCAACATTCTGGGTCTCTCGATCGATCGGCCCCTCTTTTCGATCGATCGAGAAGACGCCTTCTTTCAAAGCCAAGGTTCTGCCTCGCTCGATCGATCGAGATGCTCTGTTCGAGAAACACCATTCCAGAATTCTCGAACACCTATTTTCATACCCTTACATCTAGCATATAAAATACACCACATGCTTAAACAATTATGCTAGCAGCTACAATACACTACCCTGAGTGTATTCATATCAAATTTATACCCTAAACTCCAACCCACATGCGTTACAATTACCCATTTACATCAGTACTCGACCAACCCTTCTGAAAAACAGGGCATAATTACTCAGCCCAGAATTCTCGAACATGCATCTTTATAGCAATGAAACTACCACATAACCCGTAGTTCATGCTCAAAAAAATATTCTGGTAATTTCACCAAACTACCATGTATGTATTCACGTCAAAGGTTTACTCAAAACCTAAGCTAGCATGCTTCAAATCTTCATAATAAAACTCCTACTCAACATACAAACAGGGCACTTCCCTTGCCCAGATTTTTGAGGAGCTCTTTTCACAAACGAAAATCTAACACATAAAGCATGTATGTTACTTAACAAAACATGCTAGGGGCTTCATAAACATTACTTACAAGTATTCATAACAAGGTTTCATCAAACCTAACACTAACATGCCAAAACTGCTATGAAGAACATACATGCATAAAACGAAAAAGCTGGTGAACCAGCGTGATTCCTCACCACTTTTGCTCTTCGATTTTCGTCAAGAAAAGGTAAGTAAAATCCGATCACTTTCTTCCTAATAGCAGCTCAAATTGCAGACGAAATGAAGGAATGAAGAAGAAGGTTTTTGGAATAGACAAAAGTGAAAATATCTAAGTGCAAAAAGGCCTACTTGGTCAATCAGCTTCCAGAAAAACACAGGGGAGGGGCGTGGGTTGCATGCAAGTGGGGGTAGGGTGGTTGCATGTAGGGTGGTTTTGTGGTGTTTAATTGTGTCCCGGTATTTCATACGATGTATAAAAATATCTCCCCTTGATATTTTATAATTCTACTACATCAATACAACAATAAAAAAAAAACCTAACATGCTCCCTAACCACATCATCAGAATAAATATAACGCCCCCACATAAAACATGCCTTTAACACATAGGCTCACAATTAATAACCTTTAATTGCATGATTACACACATAATTATTTCGGTGATATCACAGATTCCTTGTTACCCTCAATACATAAAGATTCATCAAAAACTACATGAACTGATTCTTCTACAGTTAAAGTGCGATTATTGAAAACTCGAAAAACTTTGCTATTTGATGAATATCCTAAAAATATCCCATTATCTGATTTAGCTTCAAATGCTGTAAGATGGTTCTTACCATTGTTGTGAACGAAGCATTTGCAGCCAAATACATGAAGATGAGAGATAGGCGGTCTGTTACCAGTCCATACTTCATATGTAGTAAGATTCAACTTCTTGTTAATCATAGACCGATTTTGAGTGTAGCAAGCAGTATTTACAGCTTCTGCCCAGAACTTTTGTGAAATTCCAAAATCAGCAAGCATTGTTCTTGCTGCCTCTTTAAGGGTTCTGTTCCTTCGTTCTGCAACTCCATTTTGTTGAGGAGTTCGAGCAGCTGAAAATTCATGCTTAATTCCTTGATCTTCTAGAAAGGATTCAAGATTCTGATTTGAAAATCCAGTGCCTTTGTCACTTCGAATCCTATCTATGCTTGATGATTTCTCATTCTGAGTGCGTTTCAGCAGCTTGATCAATTTCGGACCGGTCTGATCTTTACTGCTCAAAAATATAGTCCAAGTAAAACGTGAGTAATCATCAATAACAACAAGAGTATACCGCATTCCCCCTAAACTTGTTATTGGTATAGGACCAAACAAGTCCATATGCAATAGTTCTAAGCAGCGTGAGGAGGATTTGGCATTCTTGTTTTTGAAGGATGATCTGATCTGTTTGCCCATTTGGCAAGCTTCACAGATCTTATCCTTAGCAAAGTCGATCTTGGGCAGACCGATGACTAAATCATGTTTACACAGGCTAGAAATAGTCTTAAAATTGAGATGATTCAAGCGTTTATGCCATAGCCAGTGTTTATTATCATTATTCACGATGAAGCATGTAGGATTATCAGTTTGAGCAGAATTCCAGTTAATCTTATACGTATTTCCATTTCTGATTCCTACAAGCATGGTCATACCTTCTGACAATTTAACAGTGCAAGTGTGTTTGTGAAATTCTACAGCATAACCATTATCACATAGTTGACTTATACTAATCAGATTATAGCATAGATTTTCAACTAACAGCACATCATTGATAATAATATTACCATGGACAATCTTACCCTTGCCCACGGTCTTACCCTTTGAGTTATCCCTGAAGATGATCTTGGGTCCAGTACATTCTATGACTTCAGACAACAGCTCGATGTTTCCAGTCATGTGTGTAAGGCCCCAATGCTAATTAATCCGGATTAACGATGATTAAGCAAACCCGGATAATTAAAAGTGCAAATTTGAAATAAGGAATTCCGGACTGCGATGAGTCGACCAACTAGTGGAACAGGTTTTAGTGCATGAGCATGTGCATGAACACATGCCACTAATTAATTTAACTCATGTTTAATACATGATTTTGGACCAATAATCTTGCAAGGTAATGATGTATGGACACATGGATTCCACAATGCATCAAATAATTAAAAATATATATAAAATGCTCCTAGTTTCCAACGCCTACCTTGAGTATTCAGACTTATATTCTTTTGGTTTTTGCATGTAAGTCATAAAACATCTCTCCACTTTCCACTTTCTTCTCTCCCCTTCTCTCCTCTAAGTGTTCGAACCATCAGCCCTTCTTAGCATAAATCCTCTAGCATTTTTTTGAGTGCATGTCACATGCAATGGTGGATTTGGGAAGGAACCAAGATAGGAAAACCGAATTAGAGAAAGAACTTGAGAGGAAGAAGCAAACGATGTAGAATTCAGCAAATGCAAGAAGCAAAAATGGGTTTGTGCATTTTGGCACGGGTGGGCTGAATCCTTGAGCTTAGGACGACTTTGGCTCTTGTTTTGGCTTCAAATATCGACCAATTGAAGGTATAAAGGTTTTCATTGAGTTTATAAACTGAAATGGTTCGAATTATTGCATTTGAGTTGGAATTGAAGAGAGAAATCTTGCTGTCAAAAAGTGTGCAACAGATTTCAGCATGCATGTATCTGTTATTTCGAATTTTGGGTTTAGTTAAGTTTTGAATTTGAGGTTGTGGTTCAAATACAAGTTGTAGCTTGTTGGAATACCTTCGATTTGACATTAAATTCGACTAATATGGAATTCTGATGAAACAGTTATGAACATTTTACTAATATGTGTAAAATCTGGAAATTTAGTGCATGCGAGTTCATTTATGTTCTGTTCTTCGAGTTTCTGGGTAAATTAGTTTCCGAATTTGATGTTGGTATTCAAATACAAGTTGTAGATATATGTGCTTTCGTCCTGTGGTTAAAATTTGAGACGATTTGGACTTAAATGAATGAGTTATGATGTTTTTACCACAAGGTGCACAATCTGGAACATGCATGTAGGCGGGTTGCACATGCAGTGTGTACTTGGTAAATCTGGGCAAACTTTGCTACGATTCTGACCTTGGTTTCTGCATAAAGGTTGTAAAACGTTGAGTTATCTTGCATTAGAAACTGGCCTCACATGATTTGGAGTTTATTTGTGCAAGATATGCACTTTTTCCTAGAACTGCTCACTCTGTAAAAACAGAGTGTATAGGTATTTTCAACACTGCCATACTTTGTTTTGCATGTGCCTCTAGATGAGCGAACTAGCTTCTGGACTTCAAATATGAACTTTCGTACATTGAGTTTTCGTGATTTTCCCACTAGCCTCAAGTCATTTGGATGTCATATGAATTTATTATGATTTCTATACAAAAATGGGTTAGGCTGGAATTTGGTGAATTGTCCTGTTTTTCCAGCAGATTGTTCGTGGCCATTTTACCTAGGCTAAATGAACGAATTTGAAGATGAGTTGAACTGATGAAATGTTCATTTTTGAGTTATCTTTGAAAATAAATTGGACCCATGTGATTTTATTAAGTATCGGACAAGTTATGAGCCGATCTCTACGGTTGCGTAGGCTGAAATTTAGAGAATTGGTTTTGGGTCTAAGTTTGAGTTTTATTTGATATGTTTAAGGCTAGTATGTGACATTATGTTGTATTTGGAACTGTTATGGCCAGGTTTATTAATCCTGAGATTGAGTCGAGGATCACTTGGTAATTAGCTAACAGCTTGAGGTACGTAGAAAACGGGTTTTATCACAATGTCTGGCAAAGACATGTGATGTTCCCGGGTATGATTTACTTGTCATTACTTGTTCCTTATGTGACTATGTGATAAGTTGATCTGCAGTATGTGAATTACATGGTACATTGACTGCATGATATATGATGACATGAGATTTGAGGTGCATCACATGAGATTATGATATTGCATGATGCATTGACACGCATGGACATTGAGCATGTCATGTTGAGCCTATCGATTCGTTTCTTGGTACCTATATCTTTCTTTGGTATCTGTGATGCGTGTCTGGGGATGATGGGCAGCCGTTGGCTCGGCAGGAGAGAGAGTGACAGATGGTACAGGTGGACGTACTGTGGATGCTCGAGACGAAGCATCGATAAATACCAGAGCTCCTTGAGAGCGAGCTGAGGTATATGGTTTATGTTTTGAGTCCCAGTATTTGTTTAGTATTTTTACTTATGTTTTAAATTACCGGGGTATGACCTGAGTATCTGTATTTTTAAGTATTACTTTACTGAGAAATTATATGTAATGCTTATGCGATGAATATCATGTTAGATGTAAAACTGGAAATACATATTTTCACTATTCGGAAATGTTTTAGAAACAAACTGCGAAAAAATTTGAGGGTCACTTTTTGAAAGTTTTTAACTAAATCTTCCGCTGTTTACGTTAATATAACAATCGTGTGTTAATTAAACCTCTTATTAGGACCAGGCCCTCACAGTTGGTATCAGAGCATAATCTGGGATATGCTCGAACTAGAGTTAGGACACTGAGTATAGACACAAATGAATTGTTTGTGCATATGTCTGACTATCTGATTTATATGCTCTTGTCTGCTAATGAGATTTTATGCATGTACTGGATTAGTAAGCAGGGATAACTAGATGTCTTGTCTCTGAAAATTTTAATATGCTGAGTTGCATATAATCTAGAGAATTTGAATGCTGAGTTGCATATATTCTAGAGAATTTGAAAAATTTATTTGTTAGCACTGATAGTTGCTGACCGGATGATGATGTAGAATAAGTGATGAGAACATTTATGACTTGAGATTGTGTATGATGTTTTCATTTTATGATGAACAGTTAGTGTTGGACAGGTTGTAGCGATACAGACTTTAAGAGCCATCTAGTACATGTAGGCACTTTAAACTGTGAATTGATTTAACTTAGTGTTATTGAAAATTTTTATCACTTTGGGACTTATCCTTGTGATTAGTGGGATGACACTAGAACAAATTAAAACGCATTTTGGCGATTGACATCAGGAACTTAAGTCTGAAAGACCAAAGTTATACGTATGAGTTTATGTCAAAACCTGTGTACGCCAAGATGAGAATTTAGAACTTGAGGATATTGAAATTAGCAATTTTTTTGAATTGAAGGATCGAGTATAGTTGTTGTGAGAAACAACGAGAATTGGTTTGAATGAGGAGTTGGATTTGGGGACTGTCGTAATTTAGTTCCAGTTTATGTGTCCGAACTATGAATAAAAACTTCACTATGAACTTTTTTAGATGAGAATATCTAGAGTAATAGTAGTGACAGATGACGATTTTTCTCTTTCTGTTACGGGAAAATATGTTTACGAGAATGCCATGTTGATGACATAGAAAACGTTAATTGATTATCGTGGACTTGAGAAATGGAAATATCTGCTTAATCTCAATATCGATTCACTAGTGAAGAGATTAGATATTGACTAAGGAATAATACACCAATGTGGTGCGAAGTAATTAGAACTGGATTAAAGATTAATGAAGTGACTATCATTGGGATAATCCAAGTAATCCTGGAAAAGTTTCAGAAGTATCACTCAAATTTATCCAGCTCTAGTAGTTCTAGAGGTACAATGAGATTGTAGAATACCAAACTTTTCGAGGTCACTGTGGATGTAAATATCTACTGATCTATTTGAAAGAATAATAGGAACTGATAGCGATTGTGGCCAGTCAGAGCATGTCCATGAAGTGCTCAGGAATAGATGCAGCCATAACAACAATCCATAACAACAAATACCCTGAGCTAGGGGTAGATATCATGGTGGTTATTCTTCACGACCACTCAGTTTCAGCAGCAGTTAATTACCTGTAGACCAGAGAGTATACCTTGACAATGGGATTGAGATGTCTCCAGGATATATAACCATTTCGATTTTGGCAATGATAGAGATGCTAGTGATCACAGATACATGTTGGGTATTGGTCATACGGCACGAGTTTGATTTGAGATAAAATCATTGGTTTCATATATTGCATCAAATGTGCATTGATAATGATGATTGGGAAAATACACCAGCAATGATAATTATACTATCCACACTTGTAATAGTGAACTGCAGATTACAGTTTGTTGATAGTGCTGTGGATTTGAATGAAATGATGTTGTCGAAATATGGTTTTGATTGTATCAAGGGCATGGATACTCTGATAAATTTTGAGGATATCGTAAGTTGATTTCACGGTATAATGAATTTTTAACCGTCTTGTGGATACAAATGAAATGTTTACAGCCACGAATAGCAAGCTAAGATAGTGTCAGCTATGGAAATATTGTGGTTGAAATACTTGGAAACCAAGGGATATTTGATAATAAGCAGTTGATGCTTATCAAAAAGAGTCGAGGTTGACTGATATTATAGAGGTAAGAAAACCTACCAAGATTTTCCTGAGGAAATGAAAGAATTTTCACTAAAGAAGGAAATTGATTTTAACTATTCGTTGATGACAAGGAATAGATTTGATATCGAGAGCACTGTACGGAATGTCATCAGCAGAGTTGACAGATATATGAATAGTTGCTGAATATCCTCGATACTGGTACATATGTCTGAGTATGTCACCTTGAGGTAACATTAGTATCGTTCGTGAAGAAGAAAAAATGATATGATGAAGATGTGTATCGATTAAAGGTAGTTGAATTGGGCTATTGTCAAGAATAAATACCCACTGCCTAAGATCGAAAAGTAACTGATCAAGTTGTAAGGAACTTTAATGTATAAGAAGAACGATTTTTACTCTGGTTACCATCAGTTTGAGTCAGAAGAGAAAATGTTCTCTAGGCAATTGGTCAAACCAGATATAGACATTTTGAATTTTTTTGAAATGTCGTGAGGTCTGACAACTATACCGGTAGAGTTATGCATTTGATGAATAAAATTTTTCGTAACTTTTGGGCGGAAGTGTAATCATATTCATCAGTGGTATACTAGTGTATACGAGATCCGGAAGGAACCCCACAGAACACATGTGATTGATTTTTCAGACGCTTCGTGAAGTTCAAAGGGTGTACCAAGTTATTGAAATGTAAATCTTGGTTGAATCAAGTGTTGTTTTGGGATAGGTGATATAATCTCACCAGATACCTGTTGATTCCAGTAAAGTAAAGATAGTACTAATTTGGCCAAGACCAATCATTGTACTCAAGATGAAAAGTTTTATGAATTTTGACAGATACTACAGGCTTTTACGGAAGGATATTCTAGGATAGCCTGTCTTATGAACTAATTGACCAAGAAGAAATTTGATATTCGTTTGGTCAGATGAATGAGAAGGCAGTTTTCATAACTGAAATGAAATGGACTACAACCCCAATGTTGTTTTGGTTTAACTGGTTCAGGGAGATATGTAGTTGTGCAAATACGTATGTCAAAGATTCGAAGATATGTTCTAATGTATCATGAAAAGATGATTGCATATTCTTGAGATATAAGCGATGACTGGATTTATTAAAGAATTTGACTTTGATAGTCAATATAAATCAAGGAAAATGAAACTAGTAGCAGATGCACTGAACCTAAATGTCCAAGGTGCAATGGTAGCATCGATGTTTGCTTTGCAGTTTGATAACCTCTGATTTTGACGATCGGAAGGACTCGAAGGACAGACTCATACAGATATTGATTGAAGAAATTGGTTCTGTCTTATCAACCAAGTAAATTTAGTATACCATTTAGTGGTGGTTGCGAATGAAAAATCAGTATATAGCATCGAATTTTACTGATTTGAAAGACGTATTACAACAGAAAGCACACTATAGAGAACATTGTGTTATTCTGGGAATGATGAGATGTATCATTCTCGAGATCCTATTTATGATGAGATGGTATAAAGAGAAATTTTTGAATTTTGTGGCAAATTGTTTGACATGCCTGCAGGTCAAGATAAAAATACGAGACCTAATGGGATAGTACAGGATTTGTAAGTACCACAATGATTTGGGAATTTCTAGTTTTGAGTTTTATAGCTCAAATATTTACAAACAGAGATTGTGAAACAAGTTGAATAGAAATTGATTGACTATTCAATACAATATATTGATTTCATGTGATAGTCTATATTTCTATGAGAAGACGACATGTTTAAGATATGGATAATGTGGTTTAGTTACAGTGAGTTTCTGTAATAAATGTATCTGATTGAGATCCGATGATATACCAGAATTCGAAACTATTTTCATAATGTAATGGATACTAAGTTAGCAATGAGTATTGCTTAGCATACCCATACAGATGGATCCACTGAGAAAATATCCAGACCTTGGAAGATATGTCTCGATTAATAGTGGTGAATTTAGTGGGAATTGACAGAAATCACTATTCACCAGTAGAATTTTCCTATAATCTATGTTTCAGAAAACTTTTGGGATGGCATCATTTCAGGTTTTGCAGAGCCAGAATTACCGATCGCTGATGTGATGATAGAAAATTGATAAGAAATTTTGGCATAACTTAAGATTTTAGAGAAATATGCCAGGAACGATAAAAATTTCTGTGAAAACATTGAAATTGGTTTAAGGTGAGTAGATTTGCTACGCCAAAGAGAAATATATCGTTAGCCTACGAGTTGAGAATCAGGTAAATACAAAGATATTACCTTTGCGATGATCATTATGATTCGTTAAGTGAGGATTGATGTTGCCTCGATATTTTGAACTTTGTGAAATCATAGAGAAATTTGATTAAGTGGTAGATCGTTGAGACGACCACAACAGTTGTCATTGATACATGATGATCCTTATGTATCTATGAATGAGATTGAGACACCCATATGTTTTGATTTATTGAGTTATACTCAGTTTTGCGATTTCGAGGACGAAATCTTTTTAAGAGGGGAAGAAATGTAAGGCCCCAATGCTAATTAATCCGGATTAACGATGATTAAGCAAACCCGGATAATTAAAAGTGCAAATTTGAAATAAGGAATTCCGGACTGCGATGAGTCGACCAACTAGTGGAACAGGTTTTAGTGCATGAGCATGTGCATGAACACATGCCACTAATTAATTTAACTCATGTTTAATACATGATTTTGGACCAATAATCTTGCAAGGTAATGATGTATGGACACATGGATTCCACAATGCATCAAATAATTAAAAATATATATAAAATGCTCCTAGTTTCCAACGCCTACCTTGAGTATTCAGACTTATATTCTTTTGGTTTTTGCATGTAAGTCATAAAACATCTCTCCACTTTCCACTTTCTTCTCTCCCCTTCTCTCCTCTAAGTGTTCGAACCATCAGCCCTTCTTAGCATAAATCCTCTAGCATTTTTTTGAGTGCATGTCACATGCAATGGTGGATTTGGGAAAAAACAAGATAGGAAAACCGAATTAGAGAAAGAACTTGAGAGGAAGAAGCAAACGATGTAGAATTCAGCAAATGCAAGAAGCAAAAATGGGTTTGTGCATTTTGGCACGGGTGGGCTGAATCCTTGAGCTTAGGACGACTTTGGCTCTTGTTTTGGTTTCAAATATCGACCAATTGAAGGTATAAAGGTTTTAATTGAGTTTATAAACTGAAATGGTTCGAATTATTGCATTTGAGTTGGAATTGAAGAGAGAAATCTTGCTGTCAAAAAGTGTGCAACAGATTTCAGCATGCATGTATCTGTTATTTCGAATTTTGGGTTTAGTTAAGTTTTGAATTTGAGGTTGTGGTTCAAATACAAGTTGTATCTTGTTGGAATACCTTCGATTTGACATTAAATTCGACTAATATGGAATTCTGATGAAACAGTTATGAACATTTTACTAATATGTGTAAAATCTGGAAATTTAGTGCATGCGAGTTCATTTATGTTCTGTTCTTCGAGTTTCTGGGTAAATTGGTTTCCGAATTTGATGTTGGTATTCAAATACAAGTTGTAGATATATGTGCTTTCGTCCTGTGGTTAAAATTTGAGACGATTTGGACTTAAAATGAATGAGTTATGATGTTTTTACCACAAGGTGCACAATCTGGAACATGCATGTAGGCGGGTTGCACATGCAGTGTGTTCTTGGTAAATCTGGGCAAACGTTGCTACGATTCTGACCTTGGTTTCTGAATAAAGGTTGTAAAACGTTGCGTTATCTTGCCTTAGAAACTGGCCTCACATGATTTGGAGTTTATTTGTGCAAGATATGCACTTTTTTCCTAGAACTGCTCACTCTGTAAAAACAGAGTGTATAGGTATTTTCAACACTGTCATACTTTGTTTTGCATGTGCCTCTAGATGAGCGAACTAGCTTCTGGACTTCAAATATGAACTTTCGTACATTGAGTTTTCGTGATTTTCCCACTAGCCTCAAGTCATTTGGATGTCATATGAATTTATTATGATTTCTATACAAAAATGGGTTAGGCTGGAATTTGGTGAATTGTCCTGTTCTTCCAGCAGATTGTTCGTGGCCATTTTACCTAGGCTAAATGAACGAATTTGAAGATGAGTTGAACTGATGAAATGTTCATTTCTGAGTTATCTTTGAAAATAAATTGGACCCATGTGATTTTATTAAGTATCGGACAAGTTATGAGCCGATCTCTACGGTTGCGTAGGCTGAAATTTAGAGAATTGGTTTTGGGTCTAAGTTTGAGTTTTATTTGATATGTTTAAGGCTAGTATGTGACATTATGTTGTATTTGGAACTGTTATGACCAGGTTTATTAATCCTGAGATTGAGTCGAGGATCACTTGGTAATTAGCTAACAGCTTGAGGTACGTAGAAAACGGGTTTTATCACAATGTCTGGCAAAGACATGTGATGTTCCCGGGTATGATTTACTTGTCATTACTTTTTCCTTATGTGACTATGTGATAAGTTGATCTGCAGTATGTGAATTACATGGTACATTGACTGCATGATATATGATGAAATGAGATTTGAGGTGCATCACATGAGATTATGATATTACATGATGCATTGACACGCATGGACATTGAGCATGTCATGTTGAGCCTATCGATTCGTTTCTTGGTACCTATATCTTTTCTTTGGTATCTGTGATGCGTGTCTGGGAATGATGGGCAGCCGTTGGCTCGGCAGGAAGAGTGAGCTGAGTGATGCCGGAGCGACGAGCGTGCCGACGTCGCCCAGACACGAGGATGATGGACCGCCAATGGCTCGACTGAGAGATAGATCGGAGCGCGGAGCGTGTCACATCCTGCTCGAGCACTGATGAGTGATTGATGATCTTCCTTTGGACTCCTGAGATATGGATATTCGAGATTTGACACCCTTCATATGCATTTGCATTCATGCACGGCATGCATCGCATGTTATTTGTCATACACTGTGATATTATCTGTTTCTCGTACTGGGTTCTGACCCCCTTCGCGGGGGGCTGTCATGTCTTTGTTGTATGGCATGACAGATGGTACAGGTGGACGTACTGTGGATGCTCGAGACGAAGCATCGATAAATACCAGAGCTCTTTGAGAGAGAGCTCAGGTATATGGTTTATGTTTTGAGTCCCAGTATTTGTTTAGTATTTTTACTTATGTTTTAAATTACCGGGGTATGACCTGAGTATCTGTATTTTTAAGTATTACTTTACTGAGAAATTATATGTAATGCTTATGCGATGAATATCATGTTAGATGTAAAACTGGAAATACATATTTTCACTATTCGGAAATGTTTTAGAAACAAACTGCGAAAAAATTTGAGGGTCACTTTTTGAAAGTTTTTAACTAAATCTTCCGCTGTTTACGTTAATATAACAATCGTGTGTTAATTAAACCTCTTATTAGGACCAGGCCCTCACAATGTGACGAGAACACCCAATGTCTAGGTACCAGTCTGATCAAGGATTCTTCGGTACCTGTCATCAAACATAATTATTGTTGGTACCCAATCCTACTTGGGTCTAGAACGGATTAGCCCTTTGGGAACCCACACTTGTATCAGCTTTAATGGCTTGTGTGTGTCTGGTGTGCTGTGAGCTGATCTGTTTCGATGTTGTGTGTGATAATGTGTGCGATATGGAAACCTTTGATTCTTATAAGGTAGTCTATATCTTCGTTGAACTGGTTTTGAGTTAAAGTAATTGGATGGTCTTCCTTGCCTTTGATCTTGCACCTTTAGATTTGGTCTGATAGACACAAAGCTTGCTGGTGCCTTTTCTTTAGCTTGGTTAACGTACCCAATTCCTCTTCTCAAACCTTGATCCCCGAAGGAGACTCCCGTTTGAATTGTAGGTGCTTCAGTTTCATATACTGTGCTGGATTTAACAAATGTCATTTGTTTGATTTTGTTCTTTACCAGCAACAGTTCGGATTCATCTTTGGTGCAGTCTTTGATATCAAAGCCTATGCCGGTGACATCACCGACATTTCTTTGTACCTCTTGCAATTCTTCCAATGATTATTAGTTCCGGACCTTATCGATGAGATTTTACAGATGACAAAACATATCAGACCGGATCGAGAGAAATCAGACTGACCAGATCGATCGCTCAAAACAGATCAAGTTGATGAGGCATATCGCATATCAGACCAGATCGAGAGAAATCAGACTGACCAGATCGATCGCTCAAAACAGATCAAGCTGATGAGGCATATTGCATATCAGACCAGATCGATAGAAAACAGACTGACTAGATCAAAGCTTCAGATCGATCTCAACCTATATCAGATCAAAGCAGTCAAGGATGAATAAAGATTGGTTCTTCAGTCCGAATCATTAACGGCTATTTATTGAAGCATTTAATGTCGCAATTAATGCTGAAAAAGACCTTAGACTGAAGATTACCATAAAAGGTAAGAAGATAAAGAAGAGCTTACCTGATAGTCGCCGAAAGCATGAACCAGAATGGCAAGTACCTTAAAGAAGAAGACTGTAGCTTACTCAGAGTATAAGCAGAGTCAAAAGTTGCACATTAAGGGAATAATGTCATTGGTACATGCAACTATAAAAGGATGCATCAGAAGATCTCAAGTAGTCTCTCGCTGATCAATCGAAAAACGCACAAGAAAGCAAAACAGCACAAGCTTAAAAGCTCAGAAGCTCTCGAGCTGAAATTCTTCTTAAGCACGAATACATTGTAATATTTGATCATTTTAGGATCACTGTGTGCATAGACAAAAGTCTATCTTGTGTATTCTGTATTGAAAGATAGAAGTGAGAAATTATTGTAACTGTCAGACAGAGTGTGTCTGAACAGATCGAGTGACTAGGAGTTTCAGTCTGGTAGTGAGGTAAATCCAGCTGAATCGGGTTTGTACAACAAGATTGTATAAATCAAAGTCTTCTAGTGGAAACCTTCCTTAATTGGAAGAAGGGAAGACGTAGAAGGATTACACCACCTTCGAACTTCCAGAAACATATTATGTGTCTTTTCATTCTGTACTCGTTCTGTTATTCAAAGCCATCGAGCCGTTCTTACTAATTTGAGAACAGACCGTTCCGCACTAAAACATTCAGTGGTCTGTTCTGCAAAAGAGTTGATTAAGAAACAGATTTCGTCTCACTAATCCGAACGAAATCACAAGGGATTAATTTTTAATAGGAGTGTCCATTCACCCCCCCCCCCCCCCTCTAAACACTCCGGACCGATCCTAGCAAGTGGTATCATAGCAGGTCATCTTAATCAGCACAAAGACACTCGAGCTGATGGCATCATTCAACAAAATTCCTATGTTCTCAAAAGAAGACTATGATGATTGGAGAATCAGAATGCAAACTCATATGGCAGCACAGGATGACGATATGTGGTTCGTCATCACTGATGGACCAATGAAGATTCTGAAAGTCAATACAGCAGCCTCCATTACTGGTGGTGAACCCCAAATGGTCGAGAAGGATAGATCCCTCTGGACTAATGAAGAAAGAAAGAAAGCAAACCTCGACAACGTTGCCAAAGACATCTTGTTCAAAACATTGGACAAGAACATGTTCAGTAAAATCAAAATGTGCTCTACTGCCAAAGAAATTTGGGAGAAGATAGCACAGCTATGTGAAGGGAACGACCAGACTAAGGAAAACAAGCTGACTGTTACTCTTCAAAGATTTGAGAGCATAAAAATGAAAATTGGAGAAACTCTAAATGAGTTTGATGAAAGAGTCACTGGTATAATCAATGAACTAAATGGTCTGGGCAAGGAATACTCAAACAGAGAGATCGCTCTGAAAGTTATGAGAGCCCTGCCAAAAGAATGGGATGTTAAGACCATTGCAATGAGGGAGTCCAAAGATCTGAACAAGGTTGAACTTCATGATCTGTTTGCAGATCTTAAAGCATATGAGTTCGAACTAATCAGCAGAGGTGAAGCAGAGCCATTCATCTCTCAACCAAACAAAGCATTGGCAGCCATTCCAGATCAGACCGCCCCCACAACAGATCGATCTATCGAACAGATAAGTAATGATGCTATGTCATTATTTATCAAGAAATTTGGTAAATTCATGTCTAAAAATAAGAGGAACTTTAAACCCTCTCATCATTATAAATCAAGAAAGGACGATGCTGTTAATGATCAGGCTTGCTACAATTGTGGTAAGACCGGACATTTTATTGCAGATTGCACCAGACCAAAGAAAGAAGAACGTAAAGAGAAGCATCGTGATGACAGGAAAAAGAAGCACTACAAAGACCGCAAAAATCATGGAAAGTCCCAAAAGGTCCTAGTAGCAGAAGAAGGAAACAACGAATGGGCTCAGACTGATTCAGACTCAGAAAGCTCTGAATATTCTTCCAGCGAAAGCGAAGAAGATATTCAATGTCTAATGGCAGACGAAGAGATGAGTCAAACAGACGAGGTATTCGATCTTGACTCAAATGAATTTACACGAGAAGAGCTCATGTCCGCACTGCAAGACATGGCTAATGATTATAGACTCTTAGCTGAATCATTTGAGAGAAGTAAAGCTAAAGCCAACGATCAAATGGATGAGCACATCAAACCAAGCCGCTCTGAGCTCGGTGAGTGCAACAATCTACAGATCGAGCTGAATAAGCTAAAAATCTCTTATGATCAGCTCCATGAAGAAAATAAGGGAATTAGCACACAAAATGCTAAGCTTTCTCATATCTTCAAATCATGGACAAAATCCAGAACACATTGGAAGAATTACAAGAGGTACAAAGAAATGTCGGTGATGTTACAGGCATAGGCTTTGATATCAAAGCCTGCACCAAAGATGAATCTGAATTGTTGCTGGTAAAGAACAAAATCAAACAAATGACATTTGTTAAATCCAGCACAGTATATGAAAATGAAGCACCTACAATTCAAACGGGAGTCTCTTTCATGAATCAAGGTTTAAGAAAAGGGATTGGATATGTTAACCAAGCCAAAGAAAAAGCACCAGCAAGCTTTGCGTCTTTCAGACCAAATCCAAAGGTGCAAAATCTAAGGCAAGGGAGACCATCCAATTACTATAATTCAAAACCAGTTTAATGAAGATATAGACTACCCTATGAGAATCAAAGGTTTCCATATCGCACACATTATCACACACAACATCGAAAAAGATCAGCTCACAGAACACCAGACACACACAAGCCATTAAAGCTGATACAGGTGTGGGTTCCCAAAGGGCTAATCCATTCTGGACCCAAGTAGGATTGGGTACCAACAATAATCTTGTTTGATGACAGGTACCAAAGAAACTTGCATCATACTAGTACTTGGACAGTGGGTGTTCTCGTCACATGACTGGAAACATCGAGCTGCTGTCTGAAGTCAAAGAATGTACTGGACCCAAAATCATATTCGGGGATAACTCAAAGGGTAAGACCGTGAGCAAGGGTAAGATTGTCCATGGTAACATTATTATCAATGATGTGTTGTTAGTTAAAAATCTTTGCTATAATCTGATTAGTATAAGTCAACTATGTGATAATGGTTATGCTGTAGAATTTCACAAACACACTTGCACTGTTAAATCGTCAGACGGTATGACCATGCTTGTAGGAATCAGGAATGAAAATATATATAAGATTAACTTGAATTTTGCTCAACCTGATAATCCTACTTGCTTCATCGCTAATAATGATAATAAACACTGGCTATGGCATAAACGCTTGAATCATCTCAATTTTAAGACTATTTCTAGCCTGTGTAAACATGATTTAGTCGTCGGTTTGCCCAAGATCGACTTTGCTAAGGATAAGATCTGTGAAGCTTGCCAAATGGGCAAACAGATCAGATCATCCTTCAAAAACAAGAATGCCAAATCCTCCTCGCGCTGCTTAGAACTATTGCATATGGACTTGTTTGGTCCTATAACAATAACAAGTTTAGGGGGAATGCGGTATACTCTTGTTGTTATTGATGATTTACTCACATTTTACTTGGACTATATTTTTGAGCAGTAAAGATCAGACCGGTCCGAAATTGATCAAGCTGCTGAAACGCACTCAGAATGAGAAATCATCAAGCATAGACAGGATTCGAAGTGACAAAGGCACTGACTTTTCAAATCAGAATCTTGAATCCTTTCTAGAAGATCAAGGAATTAAGCATGAATTTTCAGCTGCTCGAACTCCTCAACAAAATGGAGTTGCAGAACGAAGGAACAGAACGCTTAAAGAGGCAGCAAGAACAATGCTTGCTGATTTTGGAATTTCACAAAAGTTCTGGGCAGAAGCTGTAAATACTGCATGCTACACTCAAAATCGGTCTATGATTAACAATAAGTTGAATCTCACTCCATATGAGATATGGACTGGTAACAGACCGTCTATCTCTCACCTTCACGTATTTGGCTGCAAATGTTTCGTTCATAACAATGTTAAGAATCATCTTACAGCAATTGAAGCTAAATCAGATAATGGGATATTCTTAGGATATTCATCTAATAGCAAAGCTTTTAGAGTTTTCAATAATCGCACTTTAACTGTAGAAGAATCTGTCCATGTAGTTTTTGATGAATCGTTATGTATTGAGGGTAGCAAGGAATCAATTCAAATCAGATGGAAAATATCCATCTCGAAGCTAACAGTGATGATGAGATTGTAGCTAACAGGTCAAGAGACAATCCACCAGAACCTGAAGTACCAGACAGACAGGATCAAAGCAATGAAGCTCCTTCAGATCGAGCCGATCCGGATAATTCAAACTCTCATATCAAAGAAGATGCTGATCATGCCGCTACTACTCATCCGGCTGGACCAAACAATCCAGAGTCAAGTTATCGATGGACTAAGAGGCATCCACCTAATCTAGTGATTGGAAGTCCCTCTGCACCGATTAGAACCAGAGGACAGATGATAGATGAATTCACTCATGCTTCCTTCATCTCAACTCTGGAACCTAAGAAGATCGATGAAGCCTTGACTGACTTCAACTGGATTAAGGCCATGCAAGAAGAACTTAATCAATTCGAACAAAATCAAGTTTGGAGTCTAACCCCCAGGCCAAGCGATCTGCCTGTTATTGGAACCAGATGGGTTTTCAGAAACAAGCTGGACGCAGATGGAACTGTGGTTAGAAACAAGGCCAGACTGGTGGCACAAGGATTCCGACAAGAAGAAGGAATTGACTTCGATGAATCCTTTGCACCAGTCGCCAGACTTGAAGCCATCCGAATCTTTCTTGCTTATGCTGCCTTTAAAGACTTCAAGGTATCTCAAATGGACGTCAAGAGTGCCTTTCTTAATGGTAAGCTTCAGGAGGAAGTCTACATTGAGCAACCTCCTGGATTTCAGAACCACTCATTTCCTAATCATGTATATCTACTGAATAAAGCCGTATATGGTCTGAAACAAGCTCCAAGAGCCTGGTATGACACTCTATCTCAATTTCTGCTGAACCATGATTTTCAGATCGGCTCAGTAGATAAAACTCTCTTTAAATTTATTAAGGGGGAACATACCCTGTTAGTTCAGATTTATGTTGATGATATAATTTTGGGGTCAACTAACCCCAAATTATGCGAGAAATTCTCTAAGTTAATGCAGGGACAGTTTGAGATGAACATGATGGGAGAACTTTCATTCTTTTTGGGTCTTCAAGTCAAACAGCTCAGCAATGGTATTGTCATCAATCAACCAAGTATACCAAAGAGCTTCTTAAGAGATTCGGAATGGAAACATGCTCAACTGCATCAACTCCAATGAGTCCTACAATCAAGTTAGACAAAGACGAAGGGGGAACGGCAGTCGAAGTATCTATGTATCGCGGACTGATCGGATCGCTCTTGTATCTTACAGCGAGCCGGCCTGATATTATGTTCTCAGTCTGTATGTGCGCCAGATTTCAGTCAGAACCAATGCAATCACATTTTATTGCTGCTAAGCGTATTCTGAAATACTTAAAAGGATCTCAGAACGTTGGTCTTTGGTACTCCAAAGATTCAAACTTCATCTTGATCGGATATTCAGACGCAGACTACGCTGGCTGTAAGATTGATCGTAAAAGCACCAGTGGAACATGTCAATTTCTAGGTGAAAGATTGATCTCTTGGTTCAGTAAGAAGCAAACATCTATTGCCACATCTACAGCTGAAGCAGAATATCTTGCCGCTGGAAGCTGTTGCGCTCAAATGCTCTGGATTCAACACCAGCTCAAAGACTATGGCATTCAAGCTGTTGAATCTCCAATATTTTGTGACAACACAAGTGCAATTGCCATAACGTATAATCCAGTTTTGCACTCTCGAAACAAGCACATTGATATACGACATCATTTTATTCGAGACCATGTTGGCAAAAAAGAGATTCGGATCGAGCATATTTCAACAGATCAGCAGGCAGCAGATATCTTCACCAAACCACTTCCCGAGGCTAAGTTTAATTATTTTCGTCAAATTCTTGGTTTAATAGACTTAACTTGATGATTTAGTAGTTTTATTCTTGGTCTTTAAAGATTGTATGCTGGCACAGATCGATAATACAATGTTCAGAAAGACACAGACCGGTCCGAACTGTGATATCCCCGAAATAATTAATTGCAATTAGGGCATTAATTTTGTTTATGTGATATTATGGCGATAATTAGATTATGTGTTGGGACTAATTATCTTGGTAAAATGCTTGTCACATGGTAGGCGTGACCTGGTAGAGCATTTTCGGGTACATGTTATACATGTTGGGATTTGGGTGTTATAATGGTTTAAATGATATGGGTTGTGTCTATTTGGTAATGCATGATTTTAATAGGGATCTTATTGCATTGTGGTAAAATACTTTTAAAATATCATGTTGGGGTATTCTACATACCATGCTTGTGTCTTGGAATACAATTAAAACCCCATATCATGGCTTGGGAGCCACTTGCATGCTTTATATCCCATCACCCTCTCCATCAACTTTTTGGTCCCTAAACCCCATCCACTCATCCAGAAGCTGTCATTTTCGTTTTTGAAACTAGAGAGGAGGAGAAAGCTTGAAAAAAAGGAGTCTTTGGTGTTTTCTTGCTTGAAACTTGGAGCTCAAGTGGTAAGCTTCCACTATGGTAGAGTTTTATTGAGTTTGGTTGGGTTATAACTTGTTTTTGGGGTTAAAAAGGGGAAGATCTTGTTCCAACATCTTGTTTATGTTTGGGGGTTGTATTTTAAAGTTGTTTTGTGGTTATATGTTGAGCATGGGAGTTGTTCTTGGTTGTAGATGAGTTTAAGTGTTGTTGGAAGCTCACACATGGAAGTTCCTCGCTGGAACAGGGCTGCTCGATCGATCGAGATTAGGGTCCAATCGATCGAGCAAAGCAGAGCCTGAACAAGGCGTGAAATGAGCTTACCGATCGATCGGTAATATTTCCCGATCGATCGGTGTGATGTCTCGATCGATCGGTAAAATGGTTCGATCGATCGGTGGAGGCAGTGCTTGGATGCCTATTTTCTCTTCACTTGGCGATCGATCGGGGCTTAGAGGGCGATCGATCGCAAGGCATAAAATGTGGATTTTGGGATTTTGTTTTAAATGATGTTATTTTTGGTAATGGTTCACTTATTGGCTTCTAATATGGATTCATGTGATTGTGTAGAACCATCCCAGGTAGCCACACATCAAAGGAGATAAAGTTCCACGACATCTCCACTTTTGGAACTAAGGTACGTAGTGAGACGTACGAGCATCGGACGGTAAAACGTATTTATTACGCTTTTGAATTGGCTATGCATTATGGTTGCACATGTGGTCTTATTTATGCATTATGGTTGCATATATTGTTGGAACATGCATTATGGTTGCATGAAATTGTGAGTCGAGGTTATATCACAGTGATGAAGAATACTTGCCGCCTTCATGTCGAGGCGATGATAGAATACTTGCCACTGTCATATTTAGCGATGAAGAATATTTGCCGCAAACATGTCGAAGCGAAGGATCATGCCGCTGTCATGTTGATGCGAGGGATATTATACCGCTAATATGTCGAAGTGAGGGGTATTAATGCCGCTGTCATGTAACGCGAGGGGTATTATGCCACTGATATAATAAGACTGGGATTGGCCATTGGTATACATGGAACGGATGCATGTCATGACATATATTATTGGTATTATAATCAATTAATTGTGATTATGGTACAGGGACAACCAATGGAGCTTTTATATGTGTTAAGTACAGGAAGTGATTTGCATTTATGGTTTATGCATTGAATTATGATCATACTATTGTGAATATGATTTATATACATTCTCATGGTTTGGGGTTGTTCCTGTAGGTACTTTTGGGCGGACGGGCTAAGGCGGGTTGATGCTGTGAGCCAGTGAGGAGTAATTTTGGCAAAGTAGGCTTAATTTTTGTATAGTCTCTACTCTAGGAGTAGTGTAAAGCTATAGGATTAGCATTCATTGGTTGAGAATGTAACTAATCCCTTTTGGAACTTCATTTTGGCACTGTAATTAATAGCTCAGAGCATCAACACAACCTTTATACTCTGTTATGCATGGAAATTTTTATTTACGCCTTTAATCCGCACTTAAGGAACTAGGGTCCCTACACGAACTTTCAGTCTGATCTATGTCAAATCTGATGTTATCCCATGATCTGTCTGGTCAACAAATCTTTAAATAAAATAATTGTTTAAAACAGCCCGGACTGATCGCAAATTTTAACCACTTTGTCTCTCTTTTATCCTGACCGTTTATTTTGAATTATTTTACTATCAGTTATCGAGATAAAGACACGTGTCCTCTCTCTCATTTAGCGGGCTGTACATCTCACCTTCATTCACTTTTTACCAATTACCGTCGTCTGCTCTCTAACTCTTTATTTCCTTTAATCTCTTCATATTTCCATTACACTCAAATGGCCACTATTACTCACAACTCTCTCTCTGTTGAGTTTGATGATATATACAGGGCTGAAGATTCAGAGATGGTCTCTATTTTCCGAGCTTTGGAATCGTCTGGATTAAGAAATTTTCTGGAATGTGGCACGGTGGTTTACGAGTCAGAGATTCGCGAACTATTCGCCAATGCTGTATCTCAGAAGTCTCTCATCTCCACCACCGTAAAGGGAAAATCATTTGAAATCTCTCCGTCGACGCTGGCAAAGACTTTTGGTCTTCCCAACTCCGGACTGACTGAGTTTGGCCAGATTCCTCAAGCTTCTCTCACAGCTCTTCAGGGGAAAGTATCTATCTTTGGCTACCGCTGTAGCCTTCATTCAAGAAGAAGGAAATGCTATTTAATTTCCAGGTGTTATGCGAGATCGCTGGTAAACCTTTATTGGGAAAAGCTGGAAGTTTTGACGCCGTCACTGCCGAGAAGTTCAGGGCCATGGCTGCTATTGTTTCTAGACAGCAGATGAACTGGTCCGTAATTCTATTTGGAGTCTTGTTGGAAACAGTGATTGCCTCCAAACAGGCCGTCTGCTTTGCTGTTCCTCTCAGCAAGCTACTAGAGACTTTGGACATCGAGCTGGGGAAGCAGTCTGCTCTAAGTCCCTTCAAAATTCTCAACTCCAAAGGGCTAGCACTACTGAAGTCCAAGAGTGCTCCACCCACTCTTACCGATCTGGTGGCCGTCAAGATTGAGAAGGGAGACGGTACCTGAATCACCATTGAAGTGTTGAAGGCGGTTTCCACAAGGGCTTGAAGTTCGCCCACATAGATCATCAGGCAAAAAACATCCCGTAGCTTCAAGCTTTTCTCGGGGTCTGAGATTTGAAGATAGGCCAAGATTTGGTTCTCATCTTCCCTGGCCTGATCCAGAATAGGATCGAAGTCATCAAATCAAACTTTTACTCGAGCCTTTACCCAATGATCAAAAATATCGAGCTGTGGTTGCAGTTTGGCTTCAACTGTATCCATGACCATTTGGATCTCGAAGGCAACAGGAGTGGACACTGGAGCCGTAAGAGTTTTTCCTTTGCCAGCAGGGGTGGTCTTTGGATGACAGTACGGACATAAGGACTTGGGTGTCCTAAAGCTGATAGTGCCTGGTGCTTGCTGAGAGCTCACCAGTGCTGACGGAGTGTCAACTGGAACCATTGATGGAGCAGGCACCATGGCTAATGAAGCAGTGGGTTCCTCAGTTGGAGGATTTGCAGGGCTGGGTTCTCTATCAGGAATGTTTTCTGTCGGACCAGCGGAGGAGATGGTATCAGAAGCTGCAATGTCTTTCTGTCGGACAGCCGGAGGAGCAGCTTTTCTTGTTCTGGGCTTCTTAGGAGGGGGAGGAGGAGGAGAAGACTCAGCGGATTCTGAGACGGATTGTTCAGAGTCGCTGATGACCTGCGTCAATCGGCGCTTAGTTACCCCGACGTCTCTGCCACTTCTCTGCCTGTGAAGCTGAAGATACTTGGCAGTGATAAGTCTCCCCGGATGGAGGTTGGTGAGAGCCCTGTCTTAATGTGTTTGCTATCAAACAGGCTGCTTAGCGGGAGAGCAAAGCCTGATTGACCCTTGCCAGAGACTACGAGACTAGTCAGAATTTGAAATAACATAGCTGACCAGTTTATCTCCAATCCTTTGCATATTGCAGTCATAACATCAAATTTTTCAGGGGTGATCATATCAAATGATCCAGCTTTACATAGAAGCCCCTTGGAGATGATGTCCGCCAGTTGTCGATAGTGACTCTTCATTAGTACTTTCCTGAAGGGAGGACGTTGAAGACGATGAACAGAGTCAGAAGCTGTGAGGCGCATCTCTTCTCGTAGTTCCACTGGAATAGTGGAAAAATCAGTAAGTCCGGTGGAGGGAAGGCACAGGTGTGAGGCAAATTCAGGTTGGGTGATTTAACCAACTGTCCAGATACGGATGCCACCACGGTGTCATCAACAACCTTGGTCGTAGCAAAGAACTCGTGTAGCTCGTCCTTGTAGAATGAGGGGACCTGGCTCAGGAGTACCAAGAGTCCTGCGGTATCCAGTTTTTGAATCAGCTCCTTTGTCTCCTCATCAGATGATGTGTATATAGAGTGAAAATCTACGTGAACAGCATTGGTGATGAAGCTTGGCTGTATATTCTTTGACATTTTGGATGGATAAGAGGAAGAAGCAGCAGCAATCTTGTTAGAGTAAAATTTTCTGAAAGAAAAGATAGTTGCAGTGAATTGTTGGAGAAGAATAGTAGTGAAACTAATGGCGGTTAAAATGAAAGTATATGTAACGTCGTACTGTAGATGAGCGGACACATGTCTACGTGGCGATCATCTAACGATTAAAAAAAATTTACCAATAAATAAAAGGACTGGATTTAGGCGGGAGTGAAATATTTTATTTTACACAAAAGTAATTTTGAATTCCGACGTTCATTAGGTTAATAAGTATCGAGGGTTATTTTTGTCAAAGCATATTTGGTAACATCTGCTGGTTTGTAGGGTTCGACTGGTAGGAAAGCATCTACTGGATGTAGAGTCCTACTGGTACGGATACACCTACTGCAGCTGACTATTGTATTACAAGCTGAGCTTAAATAACCATGATAGGATTATAACTGAAATTCCCCCTAAATTTATGCAAATAAACTAACTAATTCCCCCTGAATGTATTACCAAAACAAAATAATCAAGAAGTAATTTCAATTAAACCAAGAATATTTCGAAAGTAAGAAAACTTAGCGTCCGGTAGGGGTTTTGTGAAAATGTCTGCTGCCTGTTGTTCGGTAGAAATATACTCCAGCCGAATTTCTTTCTTCATAACATGATCTCTGATAAAGTGATGACGGATGTCAATATGTTTAGTACGAGTATGAAAAACTGGTTGTATGTTATAGCAATGGCAGACGTGTTATCACAAAAGATGGGAGCCTCTGTGGATTCAATTCCATAATCTCTGAGTTGTTGCTGAATCCAGAGCAATTGAGCACAGCAGCTTCCAGCAGCAAGGTACTCTGCCTCGGCAGTGGAAGTTGCTATGGATGTCTGTTTCTTGCATCCCCAAGATATTAATCGATCACCAAGGAATTGACAATACCCACTGGTGCTTTTACTGTCAATTTTGCATCCAGCATAGTCAGCATCTGAGTATCCAATAAGATTAAAAGTTGAGTCTCTTGGATACCATAGACCAACATTCTCAGTGCCTTTCAAATATTTGAGGATCCTTTTGACAGCAGTGAAGTGCGACTGCTTGGGATTTGCTTGAAACCGGGCGCACATACACACTGCAAACATGATATCTGGTCGGCTGGCTGTTAAATATAATAGAGATCCAATAATGCCTCGATACATTGTAACTTCGACTGGTATTCCTGAATTATCCAAGTCGAGTTTGGCAGATGAGCTCATTGGTGTAGCAGCAGCTGAGCTGGTACTCATTCCATATTTCTTCAGCAGCTCTTTAGTGTATTTAGACTGATTTATTAAGATTCCTTCACTAGATTGCTTGACTTGCAATCCTAAGAAAAATGATAATTCTCCCATCATGCTCATCTCAAATTGGTCCTGCATTATCTTTGAAAATCTTTCACATAATTTTGGGTTAGTACTGCCAAAAATAATGTCATCAACATATATCTGAACTAGCAGTGTATGGTCTCCCTTTGTAAATTTAAATAAAGTTTTGTCCATCGTGCCAATGGTGAAGTCATGATCAATCAAATATTTTGATAGAGTTTCATACCATGCACGGGGGGCTTGCTTCAGACCATACAAAGCTTTGTTCAGATGATAAACATAAGATGGTTGCAGATGGTTTTCAAATCCAGGAGGTTGTTCAACATATACTTCTTCCTGGAGATTGCCGTTAAGAAATGCGCTCTTAACATCCATCTGATAGACCTTAAAGTCTTTAAATGCAGCAAAGGCAAGAAATATGCGAATGGCTTCTAATCGGGCTACAGGGGCAAAGGTTTCATCAAAATCAATGCCTTCTTCCTGCCTGTATCCCTGTGCAACTAGTCTTGCTTTATTCCTAATTACTGTACCATTTTCATCTAGCTTATTTCTAAATACCCATTTAGTGCCAATAATTGTGTGATGAGATGGACGTGGAACTAAATGCCATACTTTGTTTCGCTCAAACTGATTTAGTTCTTCCTGCATTGCTTCTACCCAACTTGGGTCTAATATAGCTTCATCAATCTTCTTAGGTTCTATATGAGATATGAATGCAGCATTAAGAAATTCATTAATCATTTGTCCTCTGGTGTGTAGAGGAGCAAGAGGGTTACCGATGACCTGCTCGGGTGGATGATCCTTCTTCCACCGGAGCGAAGGTCCATGAGGATTTAGTTCTTCACTTGGCTGGATATGAGTGGGCACATCAGAGGTTCTGATAGACTCATCTTTATCATTTGTTCCTTCTACTGCAGCAGGGGTAGATGAAACTGTTTCATTGGTAGCTGGCTGCAGTGCTTGTTGGCCATCAGACTCCTCTGCTTGAACCTCAGGAACTTCTGGTTCCAAGGAGCAGTCAGTCCTGCTTCTGTAATCTATCTCATCATCAACTTTTTCATCAATATAAGTGCTTTCAAGTCGATTACTTAAATTGTTGATTTGCAGATTAGATACAGTACAGTCAGTAGGTTCATCAAATTTTACATGCACTGATTCTTCTACAGTAAGAGTTCTATTATTAAATACTCTGAATGCCTTACTAACTGTAGAATAGCCAAGGAATATTTCAGCATCAGATTTGGCATCAAAAGCGGTGAGATGAGTCTTTCCATTGTTGTGAATAAAACATTTGCAACCAAACACATCGAAATAGGAAATATTTGGCTTACTGCCATTCCAGATCTCATAAGGGGTCTTATTTGCTCGCTTATTAATCATTGATCTGTTCTGCGTATAACATGTTGTGTTGACAGCTTCTGCCCAAAATTTCTGCGATATATCTGATTCCGCGAACATAGTTCGCACAGCTTCTTTCAAGGTGCGGTTCCTACGCTCAGCAACTCCTTTTGTTGAGGAGTTCTAGCAGCAGAGTATTCGTGTTTAATACCAAGGTCATCTAGATATGATTCAAGTGATTGATTGGTGAACTCAGTACCTTTATCACTGCGAATTCTATCTATCCCACATGATTTCTCATTTTGGAGTCTTTTCAGTAATTTGATCAGCTTTGGTGTAGCCTGATCTTTGCCACTTAGGAACAAGACCCACGTGAAACGAGTGTAATCATCTATTAACACTAGGGTATACTTCATTCCCCCTAGACTTGTTACTGGTATAGGACCAAACAGATCCATATGCAGCAACTCTAGGCACCGAGAAGAAGACTTACTCCCTTTGTTCTTAAAGGAGGATCTGATTTGCTTACCAAGTTGGCATGCTGCACAGATCTTGTCTTTTGAGAACTCAATTTGGGGCAGTCCAATAACTAGATCAAGTTTACGCAGACTGGCAATAGTTTTAAAATTTAAGTGACTCAACCGTTTGTGCCAAAGCCAATTTTTGGAAGAATTCAGGGCAGCTAAGCAAGTAGAGGAGATAGGCTGATTAAGATTCAAATCAATTTTATATGTGTTATCATGCCTTCTACCATTATCACACAGTTGACTTATGCTAATCAAGTTATAGCATAGATTTTCAACTAACAGAATATCTTTAATGATGATGTTACCGTAGATAATCTTACCCTTACCCACGGATCTACCCTTCGCGTTATCTCGAAAAGTTATTCTGGGTCTGGTGGAGTCCACCAGTTCAGACAATAAGCTCGCATTTCCTGTCATATGTCTAGAGCATCCGCTGTCCAGGAACCATTCTGAGCTCCGAACTGGATGCATTCTAGTTTCCTGCAATTAAAGCGATATAATGATTGGTACCCAATCCTACTTGGGTCCGGGTAGGATTAGTCCTTTCGGAACCTACACTTGTATGACCCTAAGTGACTTAGGTCGGTGTGTGTTCTGAAATGTGTGTGCATTTATAAATGATGGTGATGATTTTGACTGTGAAGTGTGATAGTATGTGTATGCATGTGCTTTTGGTTTGTAGTTCCTGTTATTGAGCATATACCTCTTCTGGACAGGCTTACAGTTGTAGTACCAGTTGGGTTTAACCTCTCTAGCTGCTCGACCAGTGGGTTTAAGTTCATTTCTGAACTTTTGCCTCGGTTTAGCCTCTTTGAGTGGTTCTACATAACCGATACCCCTGTGCTGTGCCTGTTCCTTGATGAGTGTTGCTTTAACAGGTTCTTTAACCAGTTCATAAGGATCATATACTGTGCTAGATCTTACAAAGTTCATTGATTGAACCTTGCTTTTTGTTATACACAGTTGAGGTTTATTACCTGATGAACTGCTTTCATTACTATTATAGCCTATGCCGGTTAAGTCACCAGCAAGCCTTATAGATTCAAGCATTTCATCTTTTCTGGTAGTGGACGCATTCCAAGTGCTAACCAGTTTGCTAAGTTTCTGGTAGGCACACTTGGCTTCATCTCTTTCTTTCACTAGGAGACTGGCTGTTTCCCTTAAGCAGTTCAACTCCCTCGATTGTTCATAATCAAGTTTGTTTTTATGCGTTTCAGTTGGGATTGAGTGCTCAGTCTTGTAGCTTTCAAAAGATTCATATAGCGTTCGATACTCATTGATCATGTCCTGCAATGCATTGGTGAGTTCACTATGTGTAAATTCAGACAGGTTAGATTCGTGTACCTCATTTTCATCATTTGCCATTAAGCAGTGGACTTCCTCGTCTTCACTTTCGCTGGATGAGCTAGATAACTCCTCTGATTCTGATTCAGAATCAGTCCATTTGCTCTTGCTTTCTTCTGCCATTAAAACCTTTTGATCTCTGTCCTTTTGGATGATCTTCTGGTTTCCTTGGATTTTCTGTAATCCTTGGATCCTCTTTTGTGATCATCCTTTTTGGGTTTAGGACAGTCCGCAATGAAGTGCCCTGGTTTGAGGCAGTTGAAGCATACTCGCTCTTCTTCTTCTGAATTTCCTTTGGAACTCTGCCTTCGAGGATATGATTGATAAGATCTCTGGTTCTTCTTCATGAATTTCCCAAATTTCTTTACGAACATTGCCATAGCATCATTACACATCTTTTCTGGAGTCATTTCTGTAGAAGTAGGCAGAGACTCCGATGCAGTGAGAGCTTTGGTTGGTTGACTGGTATTTGGTTCATCTTCAACCATTATGCCTAATTCGAATTCATAGGCTTTTAAATCAGCAAACAGATCATGTAGATCTATCTTGTTGATGTCCTTCGATTCTCTCATAGCAATGGTCTTGACATCCCATTCTCTTGGGAGACCTCTCATTACTTTGAGAGTGACTTCTCTGTTGGGTAACTCCTTACCCAGACTGCTCAATTCATTAATTATTTCAGTCACTCTTTCATCATACTCGTTGAGAGTTTCTCCATTCATCATCTTGATATGCTCAAACTTTTGTAGAGCCACAGTAAGCTTGTTTTCTTTGGTTTGATCATTTCCTTCATAGAGTTGGGCAATCTTCTCCCAGATTTCTTTGGCTGTTGAGCACATTTTTATTTTGTTGAACATATTTTTGTCCAAAGTTTTGAACAGAATGTCCTTAGCAACGTTGTCCAGATTTGCCTTTTTCTTATCTTCGTTTGACCATTGAGATATTTCTTTTTCTACCATTTGTGGATCACCACTTGTGATGGAAGCAGCTGTATTGATTTTCATGATCTTCAACGGTCCTTCAGTGATTACATACCACATATCATCATCTTGAGCACTTAGATGAGCTTGCATACGGATTCTCCAGTCATCATATTCATCTTTCTTGAACATTGGAATCTTGCTGAATGAGGCCATCAGTATTTGGCAATTGGTAATTTCTCAAGATTGAGAAGACCTAAGCACTGATACCACTTGTTAGGATCGGGGTAGTGTTTAGAAGGGGGGGTTGAATAAACACTAGATTCAATTTCGATTTCTTTTTCTGGTTAACTGTAAACTGTTAAGTATTACAGTTGCTTCTCAATATTGGGCAAGTCAGCAGACACTTGTTATAGTGCGGAATACGTCTACTGAACTTGTGAGGAATAAAACTGAAGTAATAAAGCAATAAACAAATAACACAAGAGTTGTTTCTGGAAGTTCGAAGCACAACGCTTCTACGTCTCCCCTTATTCCTTTGCAGGAAGGATTCACTAGAAGACTTGGTTTACACTTTTACAGTATACAACCTTCTTAGGCACTAACACACTTGGCCTAAACTCCTAGCAATCACAATCTTCTTAACTTTTGATTACAAGAGAATCTATAACACTCTTTACAGAATAAACTTTCCAGCTTCAGTGTTTTTTGAGCAGCAGACTTCAATTGGAAATAATCTATCACAGATTCAGTTTCGCTGTTTGTCTGCTCTTTGCTAAACGTTTGGAATATCAGTAATATGATTTTCTTGTTTGCTTTGAAGTATATCTCTTTGTTGAAAATCGCTCAGCACCTCTTCATTCTCTGCTTGGACGTATTTATAGGTTTGGTTGTCCAACGGTAGCTTTTCTGTATATGGAAGAGATTAGCTTTCCAAATTCATATTGTCTTCTTTCCTATTTTGTTTAAGCAACGGCTCTTTTCACTATGACGGTAATGGTGGCGGAGATATAGCAGGGTGCGCCGCTCTGTTGTACCTTTGTCAGAGAATGTTGTACTTATTTTGTCTCGTTGCTTAGTGCTCTTAGTGGAAGTTTAGACTTCTGCTGGTTTTGTTTGCTCAACTGGTCGTTCATCCTCTTATGACCAGTTGATGTCTTGTCCAGTTGGTGGCCATCCAGTTGATGTCTATCCAGTTGGTAGCCATCCAGTTGATGTCTTGTCCAGTTGGTGACCATCCAATTGATGTCTATCCAGTTGGTAGCCATACAGTTGATGTCTTGTCCAGTTGGTGGCCATCCAGTTGATGTCTATCCAGTTGGTAGCCATCCAGTTGATCTTTATCACCCGGTAAGACTTCAATATCCGGTAGGTGTCTTCATCCGGTAGGTGTCTTTATCCGGTAGATGTCTTCATCCGGTAGGAGTCTTTATCCAGTTGATCTTTGACATCCGGTAGGAGTCTTTATCCAGTTGGTCTTTGACATCCGGTAGGAGTCTTTATCCGGTAGATGTCTTCATCCGGTAGGAGTCTTTATCCAGTTGGTCTTTGACATCCGGTAGGGGTCTTTATCCAGTTGGTCTTTGACATCCGGTAGGTGTTTGTAATCACCAAAACTTAGAAATCGTTTTCCCAACAGAGAAGAACAGGTTGTTGCTCGAAAACCTCGGGTCAAGCGCAAATTGACCATTCAGATTGACTCCGAGGAAACTCAGTCTGCTCCTACACCTCCAGCCAAGCCCCTTCCCAAAAAGCCAAGAACCCAGATTACCAAGCCAATCAAAACCTTACCTCTCAAAACCCTACCCATATTGCCTCCAACAAAAGCCACCCCTGCACCCCAACCTACAACCCAACTTTCCACCGCTTCAACCATTGCACCAAAAGTAACCATCCGAGTCCCCTTTGCCATCCCCGTGGTCAAAGGGATTGTTATCACTGAGTTGGGAGACTATACCCAATCAGGGATCAAATCTCCATCTTCCACAGGCAAGGGCAAAGCCATTCTCACTGAACCCCTCTCTTCCAAACCCAAATCTGCAGCGTAAACTGCCATCGACATAGCTATGGAGGATGTTGATGAGAAGGTGAAGGCGCTTGTTGTAGTTTTTGATGAGTATGTCGAATACAGAACAATCAACCACATTGGGATGTTCTTCGGCAAACTGAAATGCCTGCAGAAAATGGAAGAAGAAGTCCTCAAGGGAACAGAGACTGATGATGTTCGCATTGCTGTGCAGCGCAAAGATCTCTTTAAGGCAAATCAGAGATTCAGACTGGCGAATTTGCTTTTGGATGCTAAGAAAGCAAACTTCGATCTGAATGCTCCAACTGCCAAAGATGATGGTGCTGTCATCGCTCAATTGGAAATGGATATCCATGCTCTTCACTTAGCTGTCCGATTTCAACGGCAGAAGCTCAGCATATCCACTCTAGTACCCAGCACTCCTCCAGTTCAAATAGATGAAGATATAACTTTCATAGAAGAATTCTCTTCGGATTTGGTCACCTTGATCCGGTCCGAAAGTCGCCAAGCTGCTATGTCTTCACTCATACCAATTGCTGCAGACGCTGATCAAGCGTTGTCGTCATCAGATCACTCTCCAAGCCAACTATCTGATGCACCTCCATCCCTGGCAAGGACCCTTCAGCACCTCTCCGACAACTGTCTGTCTCTCTCTCAGCGTGTTATAGAGGTTCATCAAGGCCAGAGGGTTACATCCTTGGACTTTGATTCTTTTAAAGAGAAGATGACAGCCAGTATCAGCAGCCTTCAGCGAGGAATGAATGATCTGTTCTCTCAGCAAGCTACTTATAAGAACAGCCTGAGAAAAGAGCAGATCGAGCTGGCCACTGAAGTCAGAGCATTCGTCGCCAATTCCTTCGCGCTCAAGACACTCATCGTGACGCTATCAGCGCTCAGCTAGCACAAATTGTTGATTTTCTCCAAGAACAAGAAGAAGTAATCGATCCGAAAGTATACGCTTCAGAGTTCTTAAAAGACTGGATAAAAAGATTTAGAAGCTAGGTTTTGTCATCATCAAAAAGGGGGAATTTGTTAGTTCCGGACCTTATCGATGAGATTTTAAAGATGACAAAACATATCAGACCGGATAGAGAGAAATCAGACTGACCAGATCAATCGCTCAAAATAGATCAAGCTGATGAGGCATATCGCATATCAGACCAGATCGAGAGAAATCAGACTGACCAGATCGATCGCTCAAAACAGATCAAGCTGATGAGGCATATCGCATATCAGACCAGATCGATAGAAAACAGACTGACTAGATCAAAGCTTCAGATCGATCTCAACCTATATCAGATCAGAGCAGTCAAGGATGAATAAAGATTGGTTCTTCAGTCCGAATCATTAACGGCTATTTATTGAAGCATTTAATGTCGCAATTAATGCTGAAAAAGACCTTAGACTGAAGATTACCATAAAAGGTAAGAAGACAAAGAAGAGCTTACCTGACAGTCGCCGAAAGCATGAACTAGAATTGCAAGTACCTTAAAGAAGAAGACTGTAGCTTACTCAGAGTATAAGCAGAGTCAAAAGTTGCACATTAAGGGAATAATGTCGTTGGTACATGCAACTATAAAAGGATGCATCAGAAGATCTCAAGCAGTCTCTCGCTGATCAATCGAAAAACGCACAAGAAAGCAAAACAGCACAAGCTTACAAGCTCAGAAGCTCTCGAGCTGAAATTCTTCTTAAGCACGAATACATTGTAATATTTGATCATTTTAGGATCACTGTGTGCATAGACAGAAGTCTATCTTGTGTATTTTGTATTGAAAGATAGAAGTGAGAAATTATTGTAACTGTCAGACAGAGTGTGTCTGAACAGATCGAGTGACTAGGAGTTTCAGTCTGGTAGTGAGGTAAATCCAGTTGAATCGGGTTTGTACAACAGGATTGTATAAATCAAAGTCTTCTAGTGGAAACCTTCCTTAATTGGAAGAAGGGGAGACGTAGAAGGATTACACCACCTTCGAACTTCCAGAAACATATTCTGTGTCTTATCATTCTGTACTCGTTCTGTTATTCAAAGCCATTGAGCCGTTCATACTAATTTGAGAACAGACCGTTCCGCACTAAAACATTCAGTGGTCTGTTCTGCAAAAGAGTTGATTAAGAAACATATTTCGTCTCACTAATCCGAACGAAATCACAAGGGATTAATTTTTAATAGGAGTGTTCATTCACTCCCCCCCCCCCTCTAAACACTCCGGACCGATCCTAACAATGATGCCCATGTTCTGCCTCACTCGATCGATCGAAATGGTATCGCCGATCGATCGAGAACCTTCAGCGATCGATCGAGAAATCTTCCGATCGATCGAACCCCTTCATTAAAAATGTTCTGCCCCGCTCGATCGATCGAGAAAGGAATTCGATCGATCGAGCTACCCTGTAAAAACGCGATTTCCAGAATTCTCGAGCACCTCATTTCATGCTATTAAAACTACAACATATAACATAAAACATGTTCGAGGAATTATGCTAGGAACATCATAAAACTTCTATGCACATAACCACATCTACGGTTTGATCAAAACCTAGCTAACATGAATAATAACAGCTTCATAAAGTTCGCTCCCATTCAACCTTTTCCAGAAAAACAGGGCATTTACTCTACCCAGATTTTTCGAATACTACATTTCACAAGATTGAATCCTTCGCATATCACACGCAAAATGCTCCGGGAAAAGTACTGGGAGATTCATAACAACACCATGCAAGCCCGTAATTCGAAGGTTTAAAGAAACCTAAGCTAGGATGCTTCATAGCCTCATGATAAAACCCCTACTCAACTTAAAACAGGGCACTTCATTTACCCAGATTTTCGAGGAACACGTTTCACAAACGAAATCTAACACATAAAGCATGTAAGTTGCTTAACCAAACATGCTAGGGGCTTCATAAATATCACTTGCAAGTAAGCATAACAAGATTTCATCGAACCTTAAAGTAGCATGCCAAATCTGCTATAATAAACATACATACTTAAAAACTGAAATCTGGGAAAAACATATGATTCCCTACCACTTTTTGGCTCGACTTTCCTTCAAGAAAAAGAGCAATAAAAAGTGATCTTCTTCTTCCTACCTCTTGTCTGAGTGTGGTTCGAGTTTTAGGAGAGAAGGAGGAGACTTTGGAGGAGGAGAAAGTGATCAAATCAGATAAGCAAAAGGTATGATTGGCCAAGACAGCTTTCCAGGAAAACAGGGGAGGGGCGTGGGTTGCAGGCAAGTGGGGGGGTGGTGTGTTTGGGTGGCCTTGCGGTGTTTAATTGTGTCTCGGTATTTCATTCGATGTATTAAAATATCCCTCCTTGATATTTTATAATTTTACCACATCAATACATCATCAAAAACACCTAACATGCCTCCTAAACCATATCATTAAAATAAATATAACACCAACCACATACATTAATTCCCCAACTTAATTACATGCATTTACCACACAAAGCATACCCCATAAACCCCAAATTAAATCATGCCTTTAACACATAATAAAATTAGTACATCAAAGCATGTTTACACATAATCCTTTCGGGGATATCACAATACTCCCCTACTTATAAGATTTCGTCCCCGAGATCATACTTACTTACCAAAATAATATAAAACATAAAACACATACCAGAGAACAGTTCTGGATAGTGCTGCACCATGTGTCGCTCTGACTCCCACGTGGCCTCCTCGACACCACTACGAACCCACTGAACCTTGATCATAGGAATAACTTTGTTCCGAAGCCTGCGGTCTGCCCTATCCAAAATCCTGATAGGCCGCTCCACATAGGAAACAGCAGACTAAAACTGCACCTCTGAAGGCTGCAACACATGCGAAGGATCTGGCTCGTACTTCCTCAGCATAGACACATGGAATACATCGTGTATACCAGACCGAGAGGGCGGTAAAGCCAAACGGTATGCCAGAGTACCAACACGCTGCAAGATCTATACGGCCCTACATATCTTGGGGATAACTTTCCCCGCATCCCAAACCGTACCACACCTCTGAAAGGTGAGATCTTCAGAAAGACTCTGTCGCCTAACTGAAACTCCAACGGCCTTCGCCGCTGATTGGCATACGCTGCCTGTCTGTCCTGAGCTGCCTTCATCTTTCTCCTAATGACCTCTACCTTTTCTTCCATATCCTGGACCAACTCTGGTCCTCCGACCGATTTACGGTCCACATCATCCCAACACAAAGGCGACATGAAACGCCTGCCATATAGGGCTTCAAATGGAGCCATCTGTATGCTAGCCTGGTAGCTGTTATTATAAGAAAATTCCACCAAGGCTACTGAGTCCTGCCAAGAAGTGTCGAACTCCAGCACACAAGCCCTCAACATATCTTCGAGCGTCTGTATCGTACGCTCGGTCTGTCCATCCGTCTGGGGATGATATGATGTGCTCAACCTTAACTCTGTGCCCAGGGCTGACTGAAGACCCTCCCAGAAGTGAGATGTGAACCGCGGATCTCGATCAGACACAATCGAAACAGGGATCCCGTGCAATCTCACCACATCTCTGATATATAGCTGAGCCATCCTTAGGTATGTAAAGGTCATACAGTAGGGAATGAAATGAGCACTCTTAGTCAATCTGTCGACGACTACCCATATGGCATCAAAACCCGAAACAGTCCTCGGTAAGTGGGTCACGAAATCCGTAGACACGTGCTGCCACTTCCACTCGGGTATCTCCAAACTCCTTAGCTCACCACCGGGCCTCTGCCTCTCAGCCTTCACCTGCTGACAAATCTAACATCGCTTGACGAATGAGGTAACATCCTGTTTCATTCGTCTCCACCAAAACTGGCTGCATAAATCCTTATACATCTTTTTCCCGCCCAGGTGGATACTCATCCTACTGCAATGAGCTCGCTGTAAAATACCCTGTCGTAACTCGGGTGTATCTGAACCACCCATCTGTCGCCTAGCCTCAGAGAACCGTCCTCAGCCACTCTGAATCTCGATGGCTGACCTGAATGAACCACTGACATCCATCTCTAAACCTCTACGTCGGTCCCCTGAGCCTTCCGGATGTGTTCATAAATGATCGATTCAGCTAGTAAGGTCAACACCTGTACCGGAGAAGAAGATACATCATACTCAAACCCCAACTGACAGTAGGAGCCCATCATAGCTGATACATACATGACATCCTCTGTCGTGCTCCTCACTTTTGGACTCAAAGCGTCGGCTGTCAAGTTTGCTTTTCCCGGATGGTATTCGATTTCACAGTCATAGTCCTTCAGCAGATCCATCCATCTCCTCTGCCTCATATTCAGCTCAGCTTGCGTAAACAAGAACTTCAGGCTCTTGTGATCAGTGAAGATGGTAAATGAGGTACCATATAAGTAGTGTCGCCATATCTTCAAGGCAAACACTATAGCAGCTAATTCCAAATCATGGACTGGATACCTCGTCTCGTGTGGCTTCAACTGCCTAGAAGCATAAGCCACTACATGTATGTCCTGCATCAGTACGCATCCTAGCCCTGTAGCGATGCGTCAGTATAAAGAACAAATCCTTTGTTCTCCCTGGGAATCACCAAAACTGGTGCAGTAGTCAGTCTGTGCTTTAATTCCCGGAAACTCTGCTCACAGGCCTCTGACCAACAGAATGGGACTCCCTTCTGAGTCAGCTGTTTAAGTGGCTTGGCGATCTTTGAGAAACCCTCGACGAAACGTCGGTAATAGCCAGCCAAACCAAGAAAACTTTGAATCTCACCGACTGAAGTAGGGGCGGACCAATCCATAACTGCCTCAATCTTCCTGGGATCTACTGATATCCCCTCTCGAGAGATAATGTGACCACTGCTCAGCCAAAACTCACACTTGCTGAGTTTGGCGTACAACTGGTGATCTCTGAGGATTTGAAGCACCGTCCTCAAATGATCGGCATGTTCCTCCTCACTCCTTGAGTAGACAAGGATGTCATCAATGAACACGATCACAAACTGATCGAGGTACTCTTGAAATACTCTGTTCATCAAGCTCATAAAAACTGCATGTGCATTTGTCACACCGAAAGGCATCACCAAGAGCTCATAGTGCCCATACCGAGTTCGAAAGGCTGTCTTTTGAACATCATCAGCTCTAACCCTTATCTGGTGATAGCCTGACCTCAAGTCAATCTTTGAGTAGATCTCTGTGCCTTGAAGCTGATCAAACAGATCATCAATCCTTGGAAGCGGATACTTGTTCTTTACTCTGGCCTTATTAAGTTGCCTATAGTCAATGCACAGACGCATTGAACCATCCTTCTTTACGAACAAAACTGGCGTACCCCAAGGCGATACACTAGGACGAATGTATCCCTTGTCGAGGAGCTCCTGTAACTGTACTTTCAGCTCTCTCAGCTCTGTCGGTGCCATCCTGTATGGGGCACGAGAAATGGCTGATGTCCCCGGCAGTAGCTCAATGGCAAACTCCACATCTCTGATCGGCAGGAAACCCTGGAATCTCATCCGAGAATACATCAATGAATTCCATCACGACCGGTATATCCTCGATCCTTAACTCTTCCTTTTCCTCAGAGACGTCCACGGCATAAATAATGTAGCCCGTGTGGCCGCGTTCCAATAACCGCAACATCTTAACTGCTGAGATCACTGGAATCTTGGGACGAGAGCCGTCCCCATAAAAGGTCCACTGGAACCCCTGATCAAAAAGAAAACGTACCATCCTCTGTCGGCAATCTACCACGGCTCGGTATCTGCTCAACACATCAATGCCGATAATGCAGTCAAAATCTACCATTTCTAACTGAATCAGATCGGTCCTCAGATCATTGCCCTCAAAATAAATGAGGCAATCAGATAACAGTCGGTTTGCAATCACATGCTTCCCCGTGGGTGTCGAGACCATGAGAGGCGTGGGTAACAGAGACGAGCACAAGCGGTGTCTTTCCACAAAAGCAGCAGACACAAAAGAGTGGGAAGCACTTGTATCTATGAATAAAAATGCAGGGTACGTAAATAAATGACACGTACCAGCAATGACCTCCTCCGGGGCTGCCTCAGCCTGACCCTGCGGCTGTCCCGCCGCCTGACCTCCCTGCGGTCGTGGTGCAATATGCTGCCCCTACTGGGAGTATTCTAATTCAATTGCTCGAACTCCCTTCCAAAACCAATGTCATACATGTTTTACCTGTTTCAACAGAAACAGCCCCCACACAGGGTAAGCATACACTATCACAATACTCATATTCATAAAAATGCATAAAGATCATGATAACATCCTAATATCAAAATTTAAGATCAATGAAATCTGTATAAAAAAAACGTACTCCCTGTACAGTTCTGAATCCATATAGCTTCCACGATCTGTTAATGTTTCAATCTCACACGTTTCATAACATCAAGTCTAGTATCGATATTTAAAATATGATACACATCAACACTATAAATTCAATACAACCAAAATCTATTACTTATGCTTAATCATACAATTTCATATCGCAGGCAATCCTGCCTATCAATCTATCTCTCTCAACATTTTCTCATATTGGTCATGCCCAAGGCATCAATACTTAACTGTATACTCGGATCACGTACAACTACGTATCCCTTATACCACATATATACACACATATTCATTTATCTACTCGTATATTCGGATCACATATAATTACGTATCCACCATAACAAATATGTCATACTCAACACATATATTCATTTATTACGTTCCATCATTACATTCAACAATACATGAATATGTAATTACTTTATAGTATGTATACCTGCTCGTACGTCACTACGTACTTTAAAGTCCGTGTTTTTACCGTCAAGTCACCTTCCTCGTTGTCCGAGAGCTCAATAAGGCTCTACATGAACTCAAAAGTTTAAGGGTTAACTCCAACCAATACTTGATGCACATAATCTCACATTAAATCAAAAAGTCATGGCCATAATATCACATAATCCAATCTCCCAACAACAAAACTCAATTTAGACAACTAACATGTTTCAAACACCCAAACCAACACCGAAGTGATTCAGACAACAAGCTATGAAAGGAAGAATCCATGTTTATAAGAGATTCTACAATTTGTATCAAATTCCCTTAATCCCAACATAAAAGTCATTTATTTGTTTAAATTCAACTTTAAGCAAAGTAAATATGCATTTAGTTCCACAAATAAGTTTCATGCTTACCACATACTTCAAATTCCCAAAGGACGTCGCTAAGCATCAAATCACATCAATACATAACATATTTCCTTTTAAGAAATGCCTACAATTCTAAATTGCCAACAAGATGTTATCATATACAAATTCAAGGCCATTTCATAAGCATGAATTTAGTCTTCATCTTTTATACGACAATAAGACTAGGCCAAGGTATAAATCAACAATTCACTTCTAACAATGAACCACTCAACAAAGTGAGTTAAAATTAACTTCCAACAATCAATAACATTTCTCATGCTATCCAATTCCAATTATAATGTTCATACTTGAATTATAGTCACATAACCGCCTTAACCCTCTATACCAAACAAAGTTAACATTCTTCATTAACAACACTTTATCTAACCACAAACCACTCACATATATGTGTATACATAACACATATACACTTCAATACATGTTGGAACATACACATTAACTTGCATAAACATCACATACACACATTAATACATGCTGGATACGGACACACACGCAGAAACATACACTCACGCACACATAGTTACACACACAGAGCAACATATACACACAAAATCAACATATATACACACTCACGCTGCAGAATACACACACGCTGCAAAATACATTTTCCCCCAAAAATCGCACCAAAAGCCTCCAAAAATACATGAAAATTGAATCAAACTTCATGGCATACCAAGGGAGGAACGATTTGAGTATGAGTAAGGATACCTTGTCCAAAACCGAGCAAAAATTGTGCTTGAAAGAGGAAGAAATTTATCCAAGTTGCTAAGCATGAGGGAGGCGCATAGTGAGGAGGAGGGGGAAGAAATGTTTGGTTTAGTGTGTGTAGGATGAGTTAGTGTGTGTTTTTCCCAACCCTAACTTTAATCCACCAATTTAACTCTCATTTCCCATCATTAATCAATTAGTTTAATTAAATCAAAAACTCAAAATAATGACCTTATTATTTATAAGAATTATTGATTAAAAGTGCACCATAAGTTCACCCCCACTAGTTTAATTTCAAATCCGGGTCCGACTACAATTCCCAATAATTTGATTCTGAAATTAATTCAAGTTTATCCCAATTAATTTAAATAATTCAATGTAGATACTTTTGGACATCATTCTTGAATTTAATTTACGCTATAAACTCATCTCGGAATTTATTCTAACTAAGAACAAAATAACATACCCAAGAATTTAAGAATATCTTTGAATTTAATTAACATTAAAAATTCAATCCCGGAGTTTTGTATCCCAACTCTGTCCAAACTCCGATGACCACAAATTAAATCCCGAAATATCGTTTGGTTACCATAATTAAATCCAATAAACAAGTATTAATTATTCGGAGTATCACAAGTATTCATGATGTGTCAAGTGTAATGCGCCGCATTTCATCGGCGTTGGTTTAGATAAATCAACACACATGAATAGGTGCTCATCAGGAATGAGTTCATTGAACGACCCTACTCGGAACTCTGTAAGTGATTACCATATGCCGAGTATAGAATTTCTAGTTATAGTTGTGCACCATTACTCCTTATGACCCAAGGACGTCGTTGATGTCTTGACAGATAACTATGTACGTTGATTTAATGACTGATCACATGCGGGTCACAACGTTGTTATTTTTGTATTCAGTGATGTTGTCAAAGACATATAATTGTCGTTGGGGAATCACCACAGTCTTGATGAACCAGGATGTCTATGTGTTTTTCTATATATGATTCGAGAAATCTCTGGCGACAGTGAGTAGTGGTTGTGAAAAATGAGTTTTTCATATACGCACACAATGAATCATATTAACGCGAAACAAATAAATAATTTTTGTAATTGTAAGGGCCTCGACCAGCCAATGCCTTAGATTCAGTTGGGATATATGAGGGAAAAGAATGTACTGCACGCTAACTATGGCTGACAGGTTATCGTACGTTACTAGTCATTTGTATCTAAGCCTCCTTGAAGCACAAATGCTACGCGCTACCCACGATCAGTAGGTTGTTGCTGGAATAATATTTCAGCCATTGTGTAGTAAACGAGTTTAATTGACAATGGGACATTCAGGATAAGCCCAAAAAGGCAAAAAAAAAATTGACTTCTAAAATCACAAGGTTGTGATCCTACTGCTACGGTGCACTTGAGCCTCACAGGGTCACAAGCAAACGACCTCCGATCTGCCCATGAGAATTAAGTTTAAATGTTGAGTGCTCAAGATGATATGATTGATGTTCATGTGATGAGTTTAATTTTTGAAATCTCCCCACTTTAGAGGAGTTCATGTATTTGAAAATGTTCTATCTATAGTAAATTCTAAAATTAACATATATAATATATTTATCTCATAATTATGACATTGTATATTAAGTTATTCAATTGGATTGACATATTTGGATTATGAGTTTAGTGTTTTATATTGGTTTTTGGGCAAGTGTAGATTGTTAGCATAATATATGACCTATAAGCCAAATGTTGGTAAGTTGAGCTTTATGAACCTAAACTCATTCGTGACATAATTGAATCTACAAATATATCAATATAGTCTCTAAAAAAGATGGACCATATCCCATATGATACACACCAATCACAATCACATCTTTCTCGTTGAAGAAACACTGACACCAAACTATCACTGTTGTTGGGATTGTAGATCTGGTCAGATTTTTTGGACTTGAATGATCACATCATACAAAATGATTTCGCGTTAAATCGGTAATTTCCTTTCGTGCACATATATTTGATAATTGCATACTTTATATATGGATCTAGCACAATCGGTTGTCCCCAGGTTTACACATGATAAAAGTTCTTTATATTTTATATTTTCACAGTGTTTATGTCTGACGTCGGGGACCAAACCCAATGTGTCAACTAGCATTGATATGTCTATTAGCAATGACAATTCTTCCAAACAAAGTGAAGCACAAGAAAGGAAAGAAGACCTCAACAAAATCAATTCTGAAACTGGAAACACACTCAAATCAAGGAATGATCATCCAAAGAAGGAAGTTGGTACTCAAATCAAGGAATGATCATCCAAAGGAGGAAGTTGGCAATGCTGGACTTTATCAACAAAGGCAACCAACGCACATATAGGACCATAATATCAGGAAGGCAAAAATCATGCACAAATAATGGACATGAAGATATGAATCTGTGTGCTTAAGGGAGCAAATCAACCGAGATCAATCATCACAAATCAAGGAAGCAAATTATGGTCTTGAGTGCTAAGGGTTGATTTATGTATCTTTATATACAGAATTAATTATTGATGGTGTAAGAGTTCACGATTCTTTTGAATAAAAAATCTGGAAGGCATCAGTTGATGTTCCTCAAACTAAATCTGTGTACCTTTATAATTTTTTCTTATGGTATTAGAGCCATTGTGAACTCTCTGCTACAATTCTAATCACCCTTCTCACTCTGCTCCTCTGCCCACTTTACCTATCATGTCTACCTTATCTCTAAACGTAAGAAATTTCATCACTCTTAAACTCACCTCCAATAACTACCACCTATGGCGTGAACAAGCTCTTGCCCTCGCTGAAAGCCAAGAGCTTGTTGAACATCTCACTGATGAAGATCTTGCTCCTAACAAGTTCAAAACCACAAACCAAAATGGTTCCAACGAAGTTGACAGTTACACCCCTCAACTATCAGAGGAGTTCATAGCATGGCGCAAATCAGATCGCCTCCTTCGAGGATGGATCATTGGCACACTCTCTGAAGAAGCCTTGGGCCTTGTGGTTGGCCTTGACACAGTGACCGCTTTTTTTTAAACAGAAAATTCTCAGTATATCGATTCTTTACCGCAAGTGCACGGTGTCAAGTTTTAGTATAGTTAAATGAAAGTACGGGTTGTCGAATCCACAGGGACTAACGTATAAGTACCAAATAAGAACAGTAAAATTATATTTAGCCTACGATTAAAAAGAGGGTAAATTAACTACTGCAAAATTTATAACTAAAAAAAACCTAAATAAAATAAGAATAAATAAAATGAATGGGTTCCGGATATGCAAAGGAATTTCGCTCGAGAAATTTATCTCGCTCTTCGTTCAACTATGTTATCTTCAAAGATTCGTTTGAATAGGCAATTACCAAACAATTGATTCTTAAGGTGAAAGGTTTTTGTTATTATTCAATACACTCTCCTCGAGCTTGTAAAGAAACTAATATCAAATTAGAACAAGTAACTCTCGTTCACTTATTTACTAATCCGATATTGCATAAATCTTCAAAACCTCGTTACTCTAAATCTCTCGATTCAAAGACCTCACGTATGTGATTTTATCTCTCGATCTCAATCTTAAACATACATCATTAATTACTGTAGCGTATTATAACGTTATCTCTCGATCTCGGTTATAACTCACAAGATTAAATCAAAGTTAGCTAGGCTTTGATCTTAATACGCATTTAATTCATGAACACTAAGTAATCAATTCAACACAATCGAATCAATAAATGAATCACGATTATACTTGAACTCGATAAGATAAACTCAATTTAATTCAAGACAAATCAATAAGATGTTAAATTGTTTCTCAACCTCAAAAACATCAAAAGAAAATTGTAAATAAAATAAATCCGAGTTTAGAAATACGATAAATGCTGGAACGAATCCGTGCGTTGCACCGTAATCTCTTCTCTTGCTCCTTCCTTGCACTCCGAAAATGGCTCGCTCAAGCTTGGATGAAGAACGGAGGAAGATGGCTTCTCCTCCTTCTTGTCGGCGACGGCTCTAGGGTTTGTAGGTGATAAAAATCGGCTCTCAACCCTCTCTAATCTGATATCTTATGGTATGGAAGGGATTCCCCATTAAACCACCGAAAATCACGTTAAAACTGGAAAAATAAGATCTTCAGCAAATCGCGTTTCGATCGATCGAAAATATGTTTCGATCGATCGGTGCACTGTTCACTTCAGCCTTTAAAAGTTTCTGCCTCGCTCGATCGGTCGAGATTTTTCATTCCAATCGATCGGCCCTTCGATAAAAATGGTGTTGAACTCTCTGCCCGGCTTGATCGATCGAGAAATAATCTCGATCGAAACTCTGAAAATCTAATTCTTCATTTTTTTCTCTTTTTCGCCTCGATTTCACCCGTTTTCTTCAGTTTAGCTCATTTCTTCTATTTCCAACCTATTTTCCTGAAACAAGCAAATAAACACCAAAAAAAGTATTTTCATCCAGGAAAAAGTACTAAAAATGGTAAGAAATTACAGCTAAAAACACTTAAAATCTAAGCCTATCAACTCCCCCAAACTTAGACTTGATCGTCCTCGAGCAAGCAATAAGCTCAAAAAGTAGAGTTAAACTTAATACTTTGAATGAATCATCTTTACAACTCAAGGTAAAAGCTCAGCAATCCTACTTACACATCAATAAGAGTCATTCAAAGTTCAACAGGAAGCGTTTTCTCCTAAGCTAAACAATAAATCGCAACATCGGAACGTGCGTGTGTGTTATTGTCAATCATGAGTTATATATATATCTTTTAAGATCAAAATGTGCCATAAAAACTCAAAGTCAAGATTACTTTAAATTATTCTACAAATCTACTATCCAACACTTCTCCACTAATGTAATTATTCCCTAGACTTGGATCAGAAGGTCTTTAAAAGCTTATAGCGTTAGGCCTTTTGGTGTCGGCTCCAAAGAAAAGGTAGGATAAATGCAAAGAAGAGAGTATAATAGAATCAGTTCAAAAATTTGTTCGCACAATACTGAGCTTCTCTTCAATTTTGTTTTTTTTTTATCCTTGGCCACTTTTGGTCTTATTTGAATATTTTCATTTTTTTTCAAGGCTTTTCTCTACATCTTTTCTTATTGCTCATTCTTCTGTTCATTTTTGTTTTTCACAATGAACTCATCTACATATAACAATTCAGTGCAATGAATGAGATTCATTATACTCTTTTAGGGACGGATAAAATTTTTCATTTAGGCTCAATCCAAGGTAGGTATAATGAGTTAGCCAAAAATGTCGAATAGGGGTCTAATTATATGCAATGCATACTCAAGAGGGGACACTAAGGAATGATGTAAACAAGGTAAGTTTGAAAGGCACAAACGGTCCAAAGATCGCCTAAATCATCTCCAAGTCAAGTTCCTAATTATAAAATTTCGCCTCAAAGTGCTTTCAAATAAATTGTAGAGTTTTCTAAGATGCTCAAGACTAATCATAGTTAACACAAGTTTTCACTTTATTCAATACATACTTCACTCAATCACGACTCAAAACGTGCTCAAACTATTCCTCAATTTTGACATAATGCTCAACAAAGGATATATACAAACAAGTTAAACATTTTCATGACTCCTATCTAGATGATGATTAATTTCATCATGTATTACCATTGCAAATCCAACTCATCAATTCTCAAGAATAACTCATTTTAAAAAAAAAAAATTGATAGTGCTCAAGGACGAATTAGTCTCAAAAAGTGCAGTCATGCAAGGAAAGAAACAAAGACAAGTAGCAGAAATGCAAAAACTACAAATATAAACAAAATCCCCCCAAACTTAATATGTGCATTGCCCTCAATGTACAAGACAAATAAGCATAAAGGCAAAACACATACCATGACAACGATCGTCACTGATCGTCGTCCTCATCATGCTCCGGAGGGGGAACTGGGTAGTGATGCTCCTCGCCCTGGTATGGCGGAAATGGTGGGTACTCAGTAGGTGGGGGTGCATGCGGCTGATATGGTGCGAAGTGTGGCTCTGGCAGGAACTGGAATCCTGGGAAGCCCTGGGCCATGGCAGTGTTCCATGCACTCTAGTAGTGCATGAACTCCATCTGACGCTGAGCTACCTGCTCATGGTCCAACTGCAATGCTCTCTGCATGCTGTGTATGTCCCACTGCATGCTATGGATGCTCTGCTGCTCCAGGCGAATGTCTTGGAGATCCCTGTGAAGGGAGTCCAAGGTGATGCGTGTACGCTCTGCAGCAGAGGATGATGATGCTCCGGCATGTCTAGTGTCCGAGGGTCGTGGCTCAGCCCTTCTTCGGCCTGTAGGAGGTGGTGGACCGTCAACAACAATCGGGTCTTCGATGGAAGTAACTCCTCGTCTTCCCCCCATTGCACTCCGCATCTCTGGCATAAAGCAGTGATGGTAGATGGAAACGGTAGTGCGGAGGTAGGTGGGCTGCTACCAATCTCATAGATGTGATCACTAATAATCTCGCCCAAATCCACGTCCTGCCCTGTGAGAATGGCAAATACCAGGGCCGCTCTGTCCTTTGTCACCTCAGAAGTGTGGGTCGAGGGCATGACCCGTGAGGCGACAAATGAGAACCATGCTTGGGCCTCTGGTGTCAAATGTTTCTTGAGAACCACCTGCGGCTCTCCCTTATCATTCCGCTGCCAATCTACTCCCGGCATGCCAATAACTGCGAGTACCTCATCATAATTGATTATACTCTTTCGGAATGATTGGTACGCACAGTTGTGTATGAATGGCATCCAGTAAGTATTATTGATTGCTGCTTGATCAACCAACGCATCTTTCCCTCGGACAAAAACATTTGCTAGGTGCCCTGGTTGGATAACTCGGAGATTCGTATAGAATTCCCTCACCAGCGGAACCACAGCATCCATCGGTGTTTGCACAAACTGAAACCACCCTCGTCGTCTGACTGCCTTAATGACAGGACATTCAATTTTTTCCATACTCATGCCCCTTTCACGACTGAGGGGTTTCTTGTGATAATTTGGATATAACTCAGCTGCTGTGGCATTGACAAACTTCTTTTTGTCATGCTCTTGCTCAGAAGTGGTGGCCTCCGCTTGCTTTTGCTTCTGTGAAGCCTCTGCCTGCTTTGACCTCTTTCGTGGAGCCATTTTCTTGCTAAGTTGTTCTCAATTATTTCGCTTAGCTGCACCAAAAACACCACACCCAAAATACAGCAACACCAGTTCCCCCAAACTTTGATTATTCTTTACCCAATTCAACTACAACAAAGTAATTGCACCAAAAGATGAAAAGATATGAAATTTAAAACCAATTACCAAGAAAAATATGATCTTTGATGAATTTGGCACTTGGCTTGGAATTCTCTTTTTGGATGCAAATCTACCCAATTCAGCATGTAATTCTTCAGATCTGCAGTTAAAATCTCATCAGAACAATTCTTACTTCAAATATTTGAAGTAATTTGAAAATTGGAGAGAATATGGATGAGAGATTTGATGAGGCGATTCGGTTCTGCTGAAGAGGAGAGGAAAAACAAAAAATTTTGATGCTGCTGCACAGACTGCTCTTCGGTGCCCTATTTTTTTAAATTTTCTCTCGATCGATCGATCGAGAATAATTTTCGATCGATCGATCGAGGCAGTGTACCTCTATTGCTTTTAAAATTTCTGGGCGATCGATCGAGATTTTGTCTCGATCGATCGCCAGCACCAGAAGACAAAAATTGAATTTTTTCAAAAAATTTTCCTCTCGGGTTGCCTCGCCTACATCTTTCTTGCTTTTACATCTGCAACAAAATTACACGGACTCATTCACAAAACATCTACAACCAAATTAAAAACAACTAAACTAAAATGAAGAACTAAAAACAAAAACTCGAGGAAGGAAAAGAAAGTTCTTAATTTATAGTCCCAAGCTTGACTGTCACCTCCTCGTCTGTTAACTTGATTGCTCCTTTGGATTCTTCACAGAATCACTCGGGAGTGTACCTTGCGTCCTTCCAGAAATCAACATGGCCAGCTGCCCTATCTGCACTTCCAGGTTCTTAATCGATGCATCCTGATTCTGCATCCTCACCTCAGTCGACGAAATCAGTTTTGCCATCAGCTCCTCCATACTCGGTTTTTGTGTGAACCCCGACTGTGGTTGTGGATTCAACACATTTTCTTGATTTGACCACCTCAGATTTGGGTGGTTCCTCCATCCCGGGTTGTATGAGTTTGAATATGGATTGTTCTGCTGCCTGTTCCCTACAAAATTCACAGCTTCAGTAGATTGATTAAATTGGTTACCTGCTTGGCACTCAATGCTCGGATGACCGCCTCCACATAAATCACAGAAAATAGTTTGAGCTTGCATCGCTGCTGCACCCATGCTATCTATCTTCCGGTTCATAGCTTCCAACTGAGCCGAAATAGCAGTAATCTCGTCCACTTGATGGACTCTCATTGGTTTCTGTGGCATGTTCCTTTCCGATTGCCACTGATAGCTATTGGACGCCATTTCCTCCAATAAGTTATACGCCTCTTCCGGTGTCTTCCGCATGATCGATCCCCCAGATGCTGCATCTATCATTGATTGGTTAGCAGAAAACAAACCAATGTAAAAAGTCTGTACCTGCAGCCAGATGGGTAGACCGTGATGTGGGCATCTCCTCAATAAATCTTTGAAACGATCCCACGCCTCGTATAAACTCTCGGGATCGAATTGTCCGAACGTAGTGATATCGTTCCGCATCTTTGTTGCTTTGGAGGGGGAAAGTACTTCGATAAGAAAGCTTTTGTCATCCCTTCCCATGTTGTAATTGATCCTGCAGGTAAGGAATTTAACCAAGATTTAGCTTTGTCTCTTAATGAAAAAGGGAAGAGCCTTAACCTGATGGCGTCGTCAGAGACGCCATTATGTTTAAACATGTCACAGATCTCCAAGAATTGGAGATGTGAGTGTTCGGATCGTCTGTGGCAGCTCCCCCAGACATTACAGAGTGCTGTATCATTTGGATAATTGCAGGCTTGATCTCGAAGTTATTCGCCTGGATTGTCGGTCTAGTAATGCTGGATAAAGATCCATGAAGTGTTGGCTGTGCAAAGTCCATCATCGACCTCGGGTTCTGTGCTTCGTTATTGTCGGCCATTGCTCGAGCTTCTCGTAGTCTTCTAAGTAAAGTCCTCTCTATTTCAGGATCAAATGGCTCGAGAATGGGCTCCTCTCTTCTGAGCATGCACTAGAAGAATGGTTCCTGTACTGGATCAGACAAAAGGAGACAACAACAAAAATACAAAATCAGAAACAAGAACAACTAACTAAACGAAAAAGAAAAATAATCACGAAATAATACAAATTGGCTAAATTACAATTAACTAATCTCGTATGATATTATACAGATTAGTCCCCGGCAACGGCGCCAAAAACTTGACCGCTTTATTTTTAAACAGAAAATTCTCAGTATAGCGATTCTTTACCGCAAGTGCACGGTGTCAAGTTTTAGTATAGTTAAATGAAAGTACGGGTTGTCGAATCCACAGGGACTAACGTATAAGTACCAAATAAGACCAGTAAAATTATATTTAGCCTATGATTAAAAAGAGGGTAAATTAACTACTGCAAAATTTATAACTAAAAAAAACCTAAATAAAATAAGAATAAATAAAATGAATGGGTTCCGGATATGCAAAGGAATTTCGCTCGAGAAATTTATCTCGCTCTTCGTTCAACTATGTTATCTTCAAAGATTCGTTTGAATAGGCAATTACCAAACAATTGATTCTTAAGGTGAAAGGTTTTTGTTATTATTCAATACACTCTCTCGAGCTGTAAAGAAACTAATATCAAATTAGAACAAGTAACTCTCGTTCACTTATTTACTAATCCGATATTGCATAAATCTTCAAAACCTCGTTACTCTAAATCTCTCGATTCAAAGACCTCACGTATGTGATTTTATCTCTCGATCTCAATCTTAAACATACATCATTAATTACTGTAGCGTATTATAACGTTATCTCTCGATCTCGGTTATAACTCACAAGATTAAATCAAAGTTAGCTAGGCTTTGATCTTAATACGCATTTAATTCATGAACACTAAGTAATCAATTCAACACAATCGAATCAATAAATGAATCACGATTATACTTGAACTCGATAAGATAAACTCAATTTAATTCAAGACAAATCAATAAGATGTTAAATTGTTTCTCAACCTCAAAAACATCCAAAGAAAATTGTAAATCAAATAAATCCGAGTTTAGAAATGCGATAAATGCTGGAACAAATCCGTGAGTTGCACCGTAATCTCTTCTCTTGCTCCTTCCTTGCACTCCGGAAATGGCTCGCTCAAGCTTGGATGAAGAACGGAGGAAGATGGCTTCTCCTCCTTCTTGTCGGCGGCAGCTCTAGGGTTTGTAGGTGATAAAAATCGGCTCTCAACCCTCTCTAATCTGATATCTTCTGGTATGGAAGGGATTCCCCATTTAAACCACCGAAAATCACGTTAAAAATGGAAAATAAGATCTTCAGCAAATCGCGTTTCGATCGATCGAAAATATGTTTCAATCGATCGGTGCACTGTTCGCTTCAGCCTTTAAAAGTTTCTGCCTCGCTCGATCGATCGAGATTTTCATTCCGATCGATCGGCCCTTCGATAAAAATGGTGCTGAACTCTCTGCCCGGCTCGATCGATCGAGAAATAATCTCGATCGATCGAAACTCTGAAAATCTAATTTCTTCATTTTTTTCTCCTTTTCTCCTTGATTTCACCCGTTTTCTTCAGTTTAGCTCATTTCTTCCATTTCCAACATATTTTCCTGAAATAAGCAAATAAACACCAAAAAGCGTAATTTCATCCTGGAAAAAGTACTAAAAATGGTAAGAAATTACAGCTAAAAACACTTAAAATCTAAGCCTATCACACGGCTCATGCAGTATGGGAAGCACTCAAAGCCGCCTATGCTCAAGACTCACAGGAGCGTGAGTTTTCTCTCAAACAACAAGTGACATACATTCGAAAGGATGATCATACAACAATCATTGAACACATTAGTAAATTCAAGGGCCTTTGTGACAATTTAGCAGCCATTGGAAAACCCATTCCAGACCAAGAAATTTTTTTTTCCTCCTCACCAGCCTTGGTTCTCATTATGAGACATTCACAACAACCATGCTAAAACCTCCTAGGCCAACCTATTCTGAACTTGTCTCTCAACTCAAAAACTTTGATCAAAGACGCAATTGGTTCTCCAACAACACGGATGTACCAACTCCCACCATCACTCATCAAATGGCCTTCTATGGTCAACAACAACAACGCACACAATCAAACTCCTCCAACTATCGTGGCTCACCCCAAAAATTCACATCTAACGGTCGTGGCTTCCAAGCTCAACAACAAAGAAATCAGATCATACTAGTCCTACAACTAACCCACCACGACGTCCCCCTCCACCGGGAGAACGCCGTATGACAACAGCAGAAAGAGATCAGTATCGAGAAGCAGAATGCCAATATTGTGGGATCAAAGGACACATTGCCAAGATATGTTGGTGGGTGCCCAAGAAACTCACACAACAAGATGAAATCCCGCACGCTCTTGCTGCTCTCACCTTGGACAATACCATCATGGATACAGAATGGACTACGGACACTGGAGCATCCAATCACATGACAGGTAAGTCAGGTATGTTAACAAACATTAGACAATATTCTGGTGCAGATTCTGTACTAATTGGGGATGGCTCTTCAATGCCTATTCTTGCAATTGGTGACTCCTGCATAAAACAAAGGCACAATACCTTACCTCTAAACAACGTCTTACTCGTCCCTAAATTGAAAAAAAACTTACTCTCTGTAAGTCAAATAACTAGTCAATTTTCGGTTAACTGTGAATTTTCTAATGTCGATTTCTGTGTTAAGGAACGGGAAACAGGACGAGCAATGATAATAGGGAAACGCAAGGGTGATCTCTATGTCCTGCCTACATCCCCAGAATTGCATTTCTCTCATCGATTCAAATCAGGAACCCCTGATATTTGGCATCAACGCTTAGGACATCCTCAACCATCTGTTATTCATGTGCTCAAGAACAAAGGTCTCATTGATGTCACTGGAATAAAGAAAAATCAAACTTTTTGTGATAGTTGTCAACTAGGAAAGATTAGTCGTTTGCCTTTTTCTCATTCTGAACAATTTAGTACTAGTATTTTCGAAAAAATTCATTGCGACTTATGGGGACATGCTCCCATCTTATCTATTGAAAAATTTAAATATTATGCTTGCTTGGTTGATGATTTCTCCAAATACACTTGGATTATTCCCCTACGTAACAAATCTAATTTCTTTGATGCTTTATAGCCTTCGAGAAATACGTTACTAGACAGTTTGGTAAGCAAATTAAAATCTTCCACTCAGATGGAGGTGGTGAGTTCATTAACTCCAAGCTATCTGCCCACTTTCTTGCCACAGGTATTATTCATCACATATCCTCTCCTTACACTCCTGAACAAACAGGTGTTGTAGAAAGACATCATAGAACTATAAGAGAATTAGGAATGACTATGTTGTTTCATTGTGGTGCACCTCTATTCCTGTGGATCGAAGCCTTCACCACAGCGGTCTATCTTATGAACCGTCAACCATCGTCTTCTCTTAGCCTCAAAACACCCTACTACGTCCTACATGGAACACATCCAGCTTACTCATCCCTTCGAGTATTTGGGTCAAAATGCTTTCCATATACTTGGGATACTCGAAAGAACAAATTTGATCCTAAAACGCTTCTATGTGTCTTCATAGGTTATAGCGAAAAACATAAGGCATACAAGTGTTTCCACCCGTCCAGCAAGAAAACCTTTATATCGCGTCATGTTGTCTTTGATGAATTAATCTTTCCTTATAGGTCTAACACTTTATCTTGTTTAGAAAAACATCGACCACATGCCATTAACATTTTTGATTCCTGGCTCCCAAATCCTGATCACACATCCTCTGTTATTAGCAATGACACATCCACTTCCGCTTCGTATCTACATACTCCTCTGCCTGTTGACAACTCTTCCAAACACACTCCTCTTCAAAATTCAGAAACCTTGGAACTATCACATGACTCATTCCTCACGACATATAGCCAGGATACAAATGATGAAATCCTTAACCATATTGACTCTCCTGCGATATCTTCCTTACCAGAAATTAATGAGTCACCCCATGATCCTTTCACAACTCACCCAAGATCATTAGTTACACCAAAAACTACTCATCACGACTCTAACCCTCAAATCTACTTGGAACACCCTATGGTAACTCGTTCAAAACTAGGAATTGTGAAACCAAACCCTAAATATGCCTTAAACATTGTTATATCTCCTCATATACCACGAGAGCCCCATAATGTTAAAACTGCTTTGGCTAACCCCGGCTGGAAAGCAACCATGATTGAAGAATTAGCTGCTCTTCATGAAAACAAGACTTGGATACTCGTTCCACGCACCTCTAACATGCATATCATCGGTTCGAAATGGGTGTTTAAAACTAAACTTAAGCCAGACGGTTCTTTGGATCGACTCAAAGCCCGTTTAGTTGCAAAAAGGTATCACCAAATTGATGGAGTTGATTACACCGAAATGTTTTCTCTGGTCATCAAACCAGGAACCATTCGCATGATCATAACTATTGTCCTTGTTCAAAAATGGACTATTCGCCAATTGGATGTTAAAAATGCTTTCTTACATGGTCTAATCTCTGAAAAGCTTTTTATGCAGCAACCACCAGGAATGGCAGATCCACAGCATCCCACGCATGTGTGCAAACTCCAGCGCACACTTTATGGTCTAAAGCAAGCTCCACGTGCTTGGTTTGATCGTTTTAGTACATTAAATATGGTTTTTTTTGAAGTTTAGCTGACCCTTCACTGTTTATTTTACACTCGGATTATGGAACACTCATCTTACTCCTCTATGTAGACGATATGTTACTCACTGGATCCACTTCACAATTTGTTTCAAATTTTGTAACTTTATTAACCACCGAATTTGCTATGAAAGATCTCGGGCCAATTCACCACTTTCTTGGAATTGAACTCACACCAACATCCAATGGTCTACATCTCTCACAGTCCCACTATGTTGTTAGCATACTGGAGCGTGCTCATATGGTTGATTGCAAACCAATGAGCACGCCCCTTGAAGCCAAAATGAAAACATCCACCCACGATACTCTCTTGGACAATCCAAGCTATTATCGCGGTCTTGTTGGCGCTCTACAATACTTAACACTCACTCGCCCTGATCTCTCTTATAGTGTTAATTATGTTTCCCAATTTATGCATGCCCCGACTATAACACATTTAAAATTTGTTCATCGTATTTTACGATGTGTTAAAGGAACAATTGAAATAGGATTGCATTTTTTTTCACATACTACACTTGACTTATCTGCATTCTCAGACGCTGATTGGGGAGGTTGCCCTACCACAAGACGTTCTACCACTGGCTATTGTACTTTCCTTGGGCGGAACCTTATTTCATGGTGTGCAAAGAAACAACATACCATCTCTCGTTCAAGTACAGAAGCCGAATACCGTGCCATGGCAAATACTGCCGCTGAACTTACTTGGTTGTCCTACATTCTCAAAGACCTTCGCATCCCCTTGGCATCAACTCCTACTCTCTATTGTGACAATCTCAGTGCCTTACATATGACCGTAATCCGGTATTCCATGCACGAAGCAAACACATAGAGCTGGACTATCATTTTGTTCGTGAAAGGGTTGCTTGTGGTCTCCTTGTCACTCATCACACTCCTTCTACACAACAAGTTGCTGACCTCTTCACTAAGCCTATGTCCAAATCAGCTCTCCTCTACTTCCGGAACAAACTTTGCCTCCAACCCCGGCAAAGTTTGCGGGAGGATATTAGCAATGACAATTCTTCCAAACAAAGTGAAGCACAAGAAAGGAAAGAAGACCTCAACAAAATCAATTCTGAAACTGGAAACACACTCAAATCAAGGAATGATCATCAAAGAAGGAAGTTGATACTCAAATCAAGGAATGATCATCCAAAGAAGGAAGTTGGCAATGCTGGACTTTATCAACAAAGGCAACCAACGCACATCTAGGACCATAATATCAGGAAGGCAAAAATCATGCACAAATAATGGACATGAAGATATGAATCTGTGTGCTTAAGGGAGCAAATCAACCGAGATCAATCATCACAAATCAAGGAAGCAAATTATGGTCTTGAGTGCTAAGGTTGATTTATGTATCTTTATATACAGAATTAATTATTGATGGTGTAAGAGTTCACGATTCTTTTGAATAAAAAATCTGGAAGGCATCAATTGATGTTCCTCAAACTAAATCTGTGTACCTTTATAATTTTTTCTTAATGTCCATCGCTACAACATTAGAGACGTCATAAGAAAAAAACACTAAATTGACAAAAAAACCCTAAGATAACGGATTAAAGTTAAATTTGACTATTTAAAATATAAAATCGAAATGAGACCAACATATAAAATCAAAATTGTAAATTTTCCTTAATTTGACCCTAATTTAAATATTTGTTTCCAAGTCCAGAAAGTATATAATATCACTTAATATCTCGTCTTCATATCCTTTAATTAATGACAATACCCTTAATTAATGATAATTAAAACAATACATCAGTATTATGGTTTTTTTTTCAAGAAAATTGAAGTCAATAATGTTCTTAAATTCGTCACACTTTACAACCCTTCTTTTCCGTGGAGGGTAGAACTAAAACCTCCCCTGTGTGTGAAAAATTACACATTTACGGTTGCTCGATCTGTGCTTTGGAAATTGAATTCAGAGGGAGTAAAATTAAAGCCCATCTCACCGTCTCCTCTCGAGGTTTTACCCGGTTCCCTTTCTTTTTATTCGTTATATGTTCGTTTTTTTGTGAATCAAGTTGTAATTTTTTTGTTTATTCTTGTTTATGAAGAATTAAACGACACGGGTTTTTGTTTAAATCGAAGAATTTATTCAATAATTATGGGGAATTGGTTCTCTGGTTATGTCAGAGGATTTCTTGACAAGGGTTTCTGAATTTGTGACTGGATTTCATGATGTAGTTTATCGAATTCTTTGAAGGATTAATTAACTTGGTGATTCAAAAGACTGTACTTTTGGTGCCTGATTTCGGACTTCGGATTACGGTCAATTGTTTTAGATTACACACAAAATATGATATATCTTTGTCTGACGCTTTAATGTAATACTACTTTACATGTTTTTACAACTTTTATCATTTGTTTTCTTCTTGATTCTGTAGTTTCTTTGGTCAAAACCTGAGGAAAGCTCAGTATTCTACAATATTTATGATGAAGAATATAGAGCGATTGGCTAATTTGGCATTGGCAGGTATGGTGTTTTCTGTTTCAATCGGTACATTTGGTTCCATGGGAATGGATATTTGTGTTTATTCCATTGTCTGTTTGCCCGAAAATGATGCCATGAATTTTGTGCACTTATATTAGACCTACACTTGATCAGTTTTTGTGATGATTTATGCTCATCTTTTTAGTTTGATAAGGCTTTCTGCATGCTTGATTTACATTTCTTCTGGTCTCTAACTTCGAGAAAAAACTGCCCCCCCAAAATAAATCATTGTACAAAGATTAAATTTTTCCTCAGTAAGCATGCTAATTGGACACCATAAGACCTGATGAATCAACAAGTTGAAACATTCTCGTTTTGTAGTATTTTTATAAGGAGTACACCTTCTTCGCCCACTCATGGACATGGCCACTAGTCATGTACTGTCTTACATGTTCATTTTTAGTGCCCATATTCAGGGGCGGACCTACATTCTCCTCCAAGATGAAATTTTTTTGAAATTTTAAGCATTTTTTTTTCCTAAAATTGTAATTTCATCTCACCTACAAAAGTCATCGGTCTTCCCTTGCTTGCATCTGGTTATATGACTCGAGGCTAGATGACCATAAAAATTTGGTGCTTGGATGCTATAATGGGGTTTTTATCAACTTTTGTTAGTACATTCTAATCATGTGTTATTTTTTGTTTGTTGCAGGCTTGACCGTCGCGCCTCTTTTTTTGAAGGTAGATCCAAATCTTAATGTTATTTTGACTGCTTGCCTAACAGTATATGTGGGTTGCTATCGTTCTGTTAAGCCAACCCCACCATCGGTAAGTTGACCGTCAAATGAAAAAAGTTATTGATTTGATGCTGTATACATGAGAATTATTCTTGACATTTTCTTGAATTGCGCTATTATATTTTTCAGGAAACAATGTCTAGAGAGCATGCCATGCGATTTCCTTTGGTCGGGAGCGCCGTGTTGCTGTCATTGTTTTTGCTTTTCAAGTTTTTATCGAAAGACCTGGTTAATGCTGTGCTAACGTGCTATTTTTTCATACTTGGGACCGTTGCTCTTTCGTATGTTTCTCTTATAATGGTTATCATTATATTCTATCTTTATCTATGGTAAAATATCTTTTTTCAGTTTAATAGCGAATAATGGTATTTATTTACTAAAATCTTCCTTATTGGTTTGAACTTTTAGGGCAACAGTGTTACCTGCAGTTAAACGAGTTTTACCAGAACCATGGAATAGTAACCTTATTACCTGGCATTTCCCATATTTTCGGTGTATGGAATTATCATGGTTCTACTTCATATCATATCGTTTCTGATATGCAGAATAATGATATTGATCGTTGCATTTTTGTTATACAGCTTTGGACATTGAGTTTACAAAATCACAAATTGTTGCAGCAATACCCGGAGCTTTCTTTTGTGCATGGTATGCATCAAAGAAGCATTGGCTAGCTAACAATATCTTGGGGATCTCTTTCTGCATTCAGGTTTGATTACACGTTCTGTTACCCTCAAAATGTGCCCTTTTGACAAAAATCCTATCCGTGCACTGAGGTTTGCTATTTCATGAGAGCTGGTTTTTCTGACTTTTTTCTTGTTTATTTTTTTATCATCATTTAAAGGGAATCGAAATGCTTTCACTTGGCTCGTTTAAGACTGGTGCTATTCTCTTGGTAAGAGTTTTAGTTCTGTAAAAATGTTTTGGTACTAAGTTTGCATCGTCCATCAACTTGTTACTCTTAATGTTTCGTAGTGTTTTTTTCAATACACAACCAATGAATGCATAAACGTTTTCAAATTGCAGGGTGGTCTTTTTGTATACGATATATTCTGGGTCTTTTTTACACCAGTGATGGTTAGCGTTGCGAAATCTTTTGAAGCCCCTATAAAGGTCTGTTCATACCTCAATGCTATCAAGTATCGACCTGGCAGAGACTTGATGACTTGTTGAGGCAGTGATTTTTAATACTTAAGATTCATACTTCTCATAATCTTGTTTCCCTTTTGCAGCTTTTATTTCCGACTTCTAATTCTGCACGCCCATTTTCAATGCTAGGACTCGGTGATATAGTAATTCCAGGTATGAATATATGAATCAAACTTAAATTTTTGAACGTCATATTGAATGTCAATCAAAAATCCTATTGGGGAGCAATAATTGCCACTTGTGGCGGTTAATGAGATGCTACGATGTGAGTATTACTCATCTAATGACTATTGATTCAAGTACATGATTCCACGCTTGAACCCACATGAATTTTTTTTGAGCCAATGGTGACCATTGGATCTGCCATCAGGGTAGCAAAAACTCAACTAGTTGTGGCACACAACCAAAAAGTTATGATTGGATTGCTATGGTCAGATAGATTTAAGTTGCAAAATCAATACCATCACTAACTCGGTGATGAGAAGTGGTGTTTATTGTACATTTTTTAAAAAAATTTGAGTTGCCTTGTTTCAACCAGATATATCTTTTGGTATAACGTTGGACACTAGGTCCTACAACATGTTTCACCTTCAATAAAACTTCTATGATTCGTTTTTTCTTCGCGCAGGCTAATGTTTAAACTGATCAAATTGTAAGATACTATTTTCAGGAATTTTTGTCGCATTGGCTCTACGCTTTGATGTTTCAAAAGGAAAAGAGAACCAATATTTTAACAGCTCCTTTGCTGGCTACACAGTCGGTTTGATCCTTACAATCACAGTTATGAACTGGTTTCAAGCTGCACAGGTTACTAATATTTTCGACAAAATTAGATTATCATCCAATAAAAAAAAACAATAAGCTTGTGTAATTTACGATATACATAATCACTGTTCTAATGCATCGTATTCTTCTAGCCTGCACTACTATATATCGTTCCAGCTGTTATTGGATTCTTGGCTGTTCATTCCATGTGGAATGGTGAAGTCAAATCTGTAAGTAATCCAATGCCTGTAAACCTTATTGGCTGGCTGTATTTGTGTGCTCGGTTATGATGAACGTGGTCGTTTTTCTTCTTCTTGAAACCGTGTTGTTTTTTTATGCAGTTGTTGGAATTTGATGAGTCTAAGGCGACGACTAGCTCGAAAGAAGAAACTGACGGAGATTCAAAGAAAGACGATTGATATTCGTAGGTTGGGGCAAAGAATATGAAAATGCGTTTTAGTTGAAAACTGAGGAATTGGAAACTTATGCAGCAGAGTTATGTTGTGCGAAACTTTGTTAATTGGAAAAAAAAATAATGTTTATTAATTATCTGTTTTTTTATGGATATCTACTTTGAGATTGATTTAGTTGTTAACTTGTGGTAAAATCTGGATTTATATTTCAATCCTTAAATAATTTTATATGATAATCTAGTACAAGAAATAATTCGTTAAGTTTCAATATATATGCACAATGCTTGCTATTTAAGACATTGTTGTATTTCTACATGTTTCTGCATTCACAATCTCTTAATTTTTTTTTAAAAAAACATTAATTAATTTTTTTTAATTTTATTACTATTTATTTTGATCTTTGAACTTCATACTGCCTCAAAGTTGTGGGATAAAAATTTATTAGTCGTGTTTATAATTTTTTAGGGAAAGTAATTATATAATTTTAAATAATAATTGTAGATAACTCCATTATTTGGTACAACGTGCGTTTTATATAATATCGTAAAAGTCATCCTATTATGATTCGATAATTAATTGCCATGATATCACTGGCAGATATAAATTTAAAAGAATTATAAAATTCGTTAGGTCCAATTATTTAATTTTGCTTTATTCGTTAGATGTTGATGATAAAATTTTTAACAAATTATTATTATTATTTTATGTTTTTTTTGAGAAACTTTTATACAAATTAGTTAGTGCTTAAGAACGAGAAGCTTTAAGAGAATTTATAAAAGTTGACTCGTCATGTTACGTGTGATAAGTAATAAGATCGTTCCAGATTTCAAATTATGTTAAAAAGGCATGCAAATTTTCAAATGCTTGTTCATGATTTTACCAGAAATAATTTTTATAAAAAAAATAAAATTAAAGGACACTGCAGCATACCCTGTGGGTTTTTTTTAAATAAAAAATATATTTATCAAACTAATATTTTTTTTTTTATCAATGTAGCGGAAGTCGCCATATGAGATGTCGACTTCGATATGAAAATTATTTTTTTAATGAAGTCACCATCACAGATGACAACTTCCATATATATCATCTCAGATTGGGTGATTATTCTTGTACTTATTGTATCATCTCTGGAGCTCAGGCAGGGCGAGCTTTATTTGCTCAGGTCGGCCCAACAAAGATAAACAGCCCGTATTTGTTTTATCTGCTCGGAATATTTCTTATTCCTGGAGTTCAGATATATGTTTATTTGCTTCTCAGCTCAGTTTTATCACCTCGGATCGCTCGATCACCTTTGTCAGCTCGGAATTCTCGATTATAGTAGCTTTAGTTCGGATTTCTACTGCCCAATACGACCTGCTATTATTGACAGAAGCTCAACACGTGATTACACCGGTTCCTTGTCTGGGTTCTACGAGCAGCCTACTTTATCAAGGATCGGCATTCGAATTGTCATGGCTCTACCGACAACATGACTTGGGAACTCGGTACGACGCTTGTGATTCCACTTCTCTGTGATTACTTCGCAAGATCAGATCATGGTTTGGCACTTGAAGGACTATCGATGCGGGTCCTCACCCAACCAGTTGGAGTCGATACAGCGCTACTCTAGCTCGACTAAAGGAGGGATACTCATGATACCCCAATATCTGGTGCGGTTTGAACCCGAGCTCTATGGGCTCGACCCGATCTCAAGAGGAACTGAAGGCCCATTTTACTATTTCCTTCCCAATCAACTGGCCCATCTAGTAAGTCATTAGGGGCTCAATGCCCTTACCCATTAACTTTAATTTTAGTTAACCCATTAACTTTAAATTGAAAGCCCACTAACATAAAATAAAGGGGAGGATCGCCTCTACCCAGCCTCCCTCTCCCCGTTCTGGCTTCTCATTTTTCTTTCCTCCAATCTAACAAGACAACTATTGTAAATTCTTGATGTTTATAGTGGAATTGAGACTGGACTAGGTCCCGTGATTTTCCCCTCGGGTTTCCACGTAAAAAATCTTGGTGTTCTAGTTATTTCTTGCATATAAATTCATTGTTACAAATTGAACCAAAAAATGAGGTAACAGATTTAGTTGTTAACTTGTGGTAAAATCCGGGTTTATATTTCAATCCTTTAACTAATTTTATACGATAATCTAGTACAATAAATAATTCGTTAAGTTTCAATATATATCCCCAATGCTTGCTATTTAAGACATTGTTTGTACGAAGTATTTCTACAGGTTGTTGCTTAGAAGGGGAAAAAAAAGCATTACGTGCAAACCAATTCAAATCGGTGCTGCATGTAATGACCAGTACTTACGATCAATTGAGTCATTTTTTTTGTATTACAACATTATGCTAATTAAAACAAAGATTATATTATACGAAAGATCATATACCATATATATTACATGTCAACAAATATCATTGATACCCCTCTATGGAGGATCGATCTATCTAACGGGTTTTAACCGACCCAATTAGCCCATTTTAATAAACAAAAAGGAGTCGTAGGGTTTTAGAAGATATATCTCAATATTCTCGGGATAGACATGGATCAAGTTGCCATATATAATACAATTTCATGTTGATTAGAACTCTTCTCCCAGATTGACTAGAACTCTACAATTATAGATTGACTAGAATTATTCTCCTATATTGATTAGAACTCTACATCTACACCTATAAATAGAGGGCTCCTACCCTCATTGAGGTACGTTCACTGACGCAATACTTACACGCTATTGCTTACGTCTTTCATAATACGCCTTTCATATTATGCAAAGTCTACAATTTCAATACTTTTTCATTGAAATCTATACTGACTTGAGCGTCGGAGTGGCTTCGCCTACGGGCGGAGTCATCTTATCCTTTTTCTTTGATATACAGAGATATTTTGGAGCGGTTCAATTCAGTTTATAGAAGATAAATCGTTTGTTGCATCATCGCACGACATTTATTCAATATCACACTTTTTGGTGATATCAATCATAAAGAGAAATTACTTATTATACACTATTTTTAAAAATAGCCTTTTTTATCCAATATTGTAGAAATAGCCTTATATTATTTAAACATCCTAAAACACGCTCAAATTTTTATATTATTTTATTTTTCAAGAAATAAAACTTCTACTACTTTTTTTATCGACCTTCTGCAAAAAATTTAGGGTGACCAACTTTTGGAAGTAGTATTGCGTAATGTGGATATATATGTATGTCGTATGTGTATATGTATATTGAAGGTTTCCTTGGGAAATATCTTTTTAACTTTCCATTTTTTTTATTAAACTGAACGAATATTTTATCAATGTAGTCGAAGTCGTCATCTGAGATGGCGACTTTGATATGAAATTTTTTTTTTTTAAATGAAGTCGCCATCACAGATGGCAAATATATATATATATCCATCTGAGATGACGACTTTAATATATAACAACTTTAATGTAAATATATATTCTAATTGATTATTTATTAATAATAATACTTTAATAAAATTACAACTTTTTTAGTATATATTAGTGTATAATTATAGATTTTTTTTTAAAATCAAGTGAATATCATTCTCATTTTATTTGAAACTTTTGCACTTCACTAACTAAATTGTAGAATCATTATTATTTTTAAAATATTTTTTTGAAAAACGAATCAATAATAATAATAATAAGAATATAATTAATAACAAATAAACTTATAAAAATAAGAATAATCATAAACAATAATATATAATGTCATTTAGTGAGAATAAGTTTGTTTGGCATAATTTAACATTATAGATCTAATTTAGAAAATAGTAAATATATATTATTTTCACTCCTATTTTTTTATAAATATTAAATTTTCATAATTATGGATCTAAACAGTTCGATTCAAGTTCTATTTTTGATTGTTTTTGTTGTTTTTGTCGTTATTGATAATAATAATCAATTATTTATTTATTGTATTTTATTATTAAATTATTGATTATGTATATACTGAAAAAAACAATAGATATAATTGGATATTATTTGATATAATATTTATTATTGTTATTATGATTATTTTATTTTTTTTATCATTAATATTGTTATTTTAACTAGTTATTATAAAATGTTATTATTAATTTATTATTATATTAGTCTAATATGATATTATTATTATTATTATTATCACATCTTTATTAAGAAAAAATAATGTATAATGAAATAAACTTATTTCAAGTACTTTGAAAATATATCATTTTTACTAATTTATAGTAATTTATTAAGAAGTAGAAAATAATAAATAAAGGATATAATAAAAAAAGATTATTAAAATATATATATGGAAGTCTATATACAGAAGACTATTAAAAATATAAATGGAAGAATATAAAATAATAGAGGTATCTATATATATATATATATATATATATATATATATATATATATATGGAAGTCGAAATCTCAAATGACAACTTTCATATAAAAAATATATGTATGGAAGTCGACATCTCCATATTAAAAAAAAATATTATATTGAAGTCGCCATCTCAGATATCGACTTCAATAAAAAAAAATATTTTTATATTGAAGTCAGATGACGACTTCAATAAAAAATAATTTGTATTGAAGTCGTCATCTCAGGTTAGTTTGATAAATATATATATATGTTTAGGTCAAATAAGTAAAAACAAGGTGCATATTATCATATAAAAAGAGGCAAGGCGTAGCGATTCGTACAATCCTGCAGCAGCTAGTTGCTCGGCCTTAGTCTTGGTCTGATCTCACACTTCAATCAACCCCACCTGCGGTTTTTTTTTTTTTTTAAAAATGAACCTCCGGCCATCTATTAAAATTAAAGTCGCTAAACTCCGCTGGGCTGCCACCTGCACTAGAGATTTATATTGAGAAAAGTGAAATTGTAACAATTTAAGTTGTGTTTAGCTTTATGTTTTAATAATTATTACAAAAAATATATAATTAAAGAACAGAGTCCACTGCAGGTGGTAGCGGATCCTGTGTTTTTTTTTATAAAAAAAATAAAAGAACAGGCATCTGTTGTCACCTAGAGCGGAGGCCTGCAAAAAAACGGAGGCATGTGTTTCTGCAGGCCTCTGCTTGCAATCCTTTTGAAACTGCGGTATTTGTATAAAAAAAAGTAATTAATTTTTTTTAAAAAAAAACATTTTGAATAAATATCATAGTGTTGCACCTTAAAACGCTACAATTCTCATTTATCTAAATTAAATAAAATTATCTATTTTTGTTTTGATGATTACAAAACCTATGATTTTTATACTAATGATTTGTGTTGAGTACGCAGCATAATTTATTATCAAATTAAGCATATTGAAGAGTGACAAAGTGTTGAAATGCTAAGAGAAAATAATTTTTTTGTTCAAGAGAATCGCCCCAAGCGATGGGCGCCAGGCCAGGCATCGTTGCGCCCATCGACAGAGGGCGTGCTACCAAGATCGCCCCAGGCGATGCTGACCATTGCTCCAGGCGATGGCAACCATTCAAGACATCGCCCCGCACATCAACTGAAGCGACGCCGAGGACTCCGTGCATGGTGATATCGCCCGAGGCGATGAGGAGATCGCCTGAGGCGATGCATGGTTCGTTTGAGGCGATGGAGAGAGTGTTTCAGGCGATGCAAATTTCTGATCATTTAAAGCCACTATATTATTTTTGGTGGGCGATCGCCTGAGGCGATCCAGGAAACGCCTGAGGCGATCTGTGTAATTGTGACCGTTGGTGCATGACGATGGAGATCACCCGAGGCGATGTCCGAGGCGATGCAGGAGTGATTTATGCCTCAAGTGTAGCAACGGCTAGTATGAGGTTTGGGAGCCTTCTACACTATAAATATGGATGTTTGGGCTCAAGTTGATGCTAAGAAACAACAATATACAACACAAGCAAGCTATACTCAATCCAACTCAAGCTATCATAGCAAAACTTCATATATTTCTATTCTAGTGTCTTGTATTGAGAGTTTGTTTCTTATCATTGTGTGAGAGTTTTGTTCCTCGTTTGGTTACACCGTGAAGGTGTCATTTGTTGTAGCACACAAGTTGTGAATCATTGTAAAGGTGCTCCAACACCGACACAAGTTGGAAAATTGTATAAGTCACCGACAAGGGAAGTTGGTGCAAGGTTGTGGCTATCCTTGGAGCCCTCAAGGCCAAGAAGAAGTTGTGTGCGGCTATCCTTGGAGCCCTTAAGGCCAAGAAGAAGTTGTTCTAGTGGAACCTCGGTTAAACGGTTTCTAACCGGGAAGAGGAGACGTATGCGATTCATCGCCGAACTTCTATAACAAATTCTTGTGTTCTTTATTGCTTTATTTATATTACGCATTTACATTATTTTATTATATTGTTTATTGTTCGATTGACATCAAGTCTTCCGCAGCGCAAACTCGATTATTTGCAAATTCATTTTAAAACGCTAAAGTAGCCAAGGAACCTCATTCACCCCCCCTCTTCGGTTCCAACAAGTGGTATCAGAGCCATGTTGGTTTTGTTTTTAAACCAAAATTTTTATGACTAATCTAGCAAGTGAGTTTGCTCAAGGTCAATCGACCAATCGACCTCCGCTCTTCATGGAAAATAACTACGGATATTGGAAGAATATAATTTCTCTATATATTCAATCCGTAGATTTTGACCTATGGAAGATTATTGTGAAAGGTCCACATATTCCTTTGAAGGAAGTTGAGGGAATGAATGTTCCTAAAGAAATGGACGATTTTACAAAGGCGGATATGATCTTAATTTCTCAAAATGCTAAAGCTATTAATATTTTGCATTGTGCTTTAGATATGAACGAGTATAACCGGATTTCGATGTGCTCAACCGCCAAGGAGATTTGGGACAAACTTCAAATTTGTCATGAGGGAACCAATCAAGTGAAGGAGACAAAGATCGACCTCTTGCAACTCAAGTATGAAACCTTTGAGATGGAGTCCGGAGAAAATCTCGATTCAATGTTTAGAAGGCTCACTCAAATCATCAATGAGCTTGCCCAATTTGGTGAAAAGTATCCTCCGAAACAAATATGGAGAAGAGCTCTTAGAGCTTTGCCTAAAGAATGGGATGCCAAAAGAACGACTATCATCGAATCCAACAAAGGAGATAGTGCATCATATGATATTGATGAACTTCATGGTACCTTGGTGACCCATGAGCTTGAGGTGTCAACCCGGAAGGAAATGAAGGAGGAAGAAAAAGCAAAAGGCAAGGGGATTGCCTTGGTTGGAAAGAAAGCACAATCCGATGAAGAAGATGATGAGGAAATGTCATTGTTCACAAGGAAGTTCAAGAAGTTCTACCGGAAATACAACAAACCAAGAACCTCCGAATCCAACAAGAATTCTACTAAACGAGAGGTAACTTGTTATAATTGTCAACAAAATGGTCATTATGCTAATGAATGTCCAAGTAAAAAGAAGGCGGATAAGGAAAAGAAGAAAGCTTTAATGGCCACATGGAGTGACAGTGACTCCGCTGAAGAAGTAGCAAACTTTGTCTAATGGCCCTTGGAGATGAAGATGAAGAGGAGGATGATGAGGTACCATCTTATGATGAATTATTAGATGCTTATAATGAACTTATTGATGTTCTTGGTAAAGCTAAAAAGAGTAATAAAATGTTAAAGTTGGACTTGGCTAAAAAGGAAGAAGAAAATATCACTTTGAAAAATGAACTACTTGATTTGAAGAAATCATTTGGGAAGTTTAATGATAGTGGTTTAATGCTACATGAATTGCTTGGCTTGCAAAGATGTAGCTTTGATAAAGCCGGATTAGGCTTCTCAAGCAAATCAAAAATCCAATTACTTGATTATGGGCTAGATGTTTCAAAAGTTTCAATTTTTTTTGTGACAACACTAGCACCATATGCTTATCTAAAAATCCAATTCAACATTCTCGGACGAAGGATATCGATATAAGTCACCATTTCATTCGTGACCATATCGAACAAAATGATGTGAAATTATTTTATGTTAATACCAATGATCAAATTGCCGATATTTTTACAAAACCACTAGATGAAAACACTTTTATTTTTCTTCGTGGTAAATTGGGTATGATTGAACTTTGAGCATGTTTATATACCTTAAGAAATGATATCATATTTAGGGGGAGCTACTCTACTTTGTCATATGCATAGAGTAATTGTGAAATTCATTTACATAATTAATTATGTTTAATGAATTTTGTAGCTCAACATTTAATTTCAAAAGCGCATCTTGAAATCACCTTTACAAGTCACAAATTGTGGATTTTTTTTGTTTTGAGATTATGCGAATTATTTTAATCCTTTTTTGTTGATAGATGGTATAATGGAAGATAGGTTAACTAAAAATAAAATTTTGGCCTAAAAAGTAGCTCAAATTCTTGCCAACCCATCCCCTCAGCATCCTGTGCGGAACGCCTTGTCCGTGGCTCGCATCGCCTCAAACGATGGCTCGCATCGCCTCAGGGGTTCGTTTATTGCCTCAGACGATCTATTTTTTTAAAGTCTGCCATCTACGGCCTTTTGCTCGATATTCTGCACTTTTGCGAGTATATCATCCATAATTCGAGCAACCTTCATTTCTGGAATCACAAATCAATTCTAAGCTCTTTCCATTCATCAATTTCACTTTCTAAACATCATTTCTTCCAATTGAAAATCTTGAAACCCTAACCCCAAATTTCCAAAAACCCAAATTTGTCTCAATTTTCCTCAATTTCTTGCTCAAATGTCTAGAATCAACTCTAGAAGAAGGAGAATCAAGCTGAAGGAGACGTTCTAATCGATCTACTAGAAATTATACATGTCCTTCTCTCAATGGTAAGCCAATTCCCGAAGATTACCATTCTCGCAAATTATATCCCGGCTATGTGTTTGATTTTGAATTCCTTAGAACTTCCCAACTCCCCATTCTTGATTGGATTCAATTCCAACATTGGGAAAACTTTTTCAAACCTCCTAGGAAGAATGATTTCTTGTACCCATCCATGATTCACTCATTCTATGCTAATCTTGAATTGTTTGAGGGAGATGGTGAATTGACTATCAAAACCATTGTTTGTAATCGCCCCATTGAATTCACTAGTACCGAATTGGGGAACATTCTTCGAATTCCTTCGGATGGACCAGCTAAATTTGCTCTAGCTACTTGGCCAAATGATGGGGTATGCGATCCTGCCCAAGCATTGTATCTCATTTTTGGCGGCTCTCCCCAATGTCCAAACCAATCTTTCCTCGTGAACTCAATTCCTACGACCTACCAAATTTTGCACAAGATAGTGATCACCTCGATGATCCCTCGGGATGGTGATCATCTTAGATTGAAATTTTCTAATGTATACTTGATGTATTACATCATCACCATGACCCCCTTCAATCTACCCAAATTCATTGTCCAAATTTTTAAGAACATAGCCCATAATCCCAAAAAGGTAATTCTTCCTTTCGGGCGTGTCTTAACCAAAATTTTTCTTCACTTCAATCTTCCTTTCAATGACAATGAAAAGATTCCTATCAAGCCTAAGGCACCTTCAATCTCCGGTGTTTCTTTTTTAACAAAATTTCTTGGAATCCATTCACTTCTTGTTGGGTTAATGATCCTGGGAACTTGCTATCTGCTTTTAATCCTAAAGACCACCCATCATTACCCATTGAAAGGATGACTAGTGCTCAAAGACTCCACTTTCCATTCTTGATTGAACCAAACCAAGAGGAGCAACATATTCCACCTCAATCTCCATCAACTTTTGATGACATGATGAACATTGGGGCGGATATTCCGGCTCCTGACAGTCATCAAACACATTCTACCTTTGAGTTCAATCAAGATGATTTTGCCTTCTTCACCTCTCACTTTCAAAAGCTTCGAGATGATATGCATTCTCAATTTCAATCCTTGAGAGTCGATGTCAATACTCAATTTCAATCCATTCGAGATGATGTTGCGTCTCTTTGGGCTTATCAAGACTCATCTAGAGAAGATTTGTCGTATTTACGACATGAGGTGGATGCTCTTTGATCTCAGTTTCCCGGTGCCCGCATGGACGATGATCCTAATCACGGGAATGACGATGATGGTGGCATGGATTAAGTTGTATAACTTTTTTTAGTGTTTAGATTTTATCATTTTGGAATTGTTTGTAAGAATTGCATTGTTTAAATGATGTTGGACTAGTTGTTGCATATGTTGAATGTATATTGAGTTGATATTGTGATGCTTGTTGATGGCTTTTTGGTTTATTTAATTTATAAAGGAAACTCTGTCCAATTTTCTTAAAAATCCTATACCTTTTTATTCTCACAAAAAAGGGGGAGAATGAATGTGTAAACTTGATTGTTGAAATGCTATTTGCAACATGTTGTTTTTACAACTTGTGACGTTTTTTTAAAAGGTGATAAAAATGCACATTCAAACATTGTTTATCATTGAATTCATTACCGGGGAGCATAAATTCTTGCATTCATTAAGGGAGAGTTTAGACTCTCTATGCATTGCATTGTTATAGTTTAATTTTTTTTATCAAGTTTACCAGGTTTTGTGATCATCAAAAAGGGGGAGATTGTTGCGCCTTAAAACGCTACAATTCTTATTTCTCTAATTTAAATAAAATTATCTATTTTTGTTTTGATGATTACAAAACCTATGATTTTTGTACTAATGATTTGTGTTGAGTATGCAGCATAATTTATGATCAAATTAAGCATATTGAAGATTGACAAAGTGTTGAACTGCTAAGAGAAAATAAATTTTTTGTTCAAGCGAATCGCCCCAGGCGATGGGTGCCAGGCGAGGCATTGTCGTGCCCACCGACAGAGGCGATGGCAAGGCGAGCATGCTACCAAGATCGCCCTAGACGATGCTGACCATCGCTCCAGGCGATGGCAACCATTCAAGACATCGCCCCGCACATCGACTGAAGCGACCCCGAAGACTCCGCGCATGGTGAGATCGCCCGAGGCGATGCATGGTTTGTTTGAGGCGATGGAGAGATCGTTTCAGGTAATGCAAATTTCTAATCATTTAAAGCTATGGCATTATTTTGGTGGGCAATCGCCTGAGGCGATCCAGGGAACGCCTGAGGCGATCTGTGTAATTGTGACCGTTGGTGCGTGGCGATGGAGATCGCCCGAGGCGATGTCCGAGGCGATACATGAGTGATTTATGCCTCAAGTGTAGCAACGGCTAGTATGAGCTTTGTGAGCCTTCTACACTATAAATATGGATGTTTGGGCTCAAGTTGATGCTAAGAAACAACAATATACAACACAGGCAAGCTATACCCAATCCAACTCAAGCTATCATAGCAAAACTTCATATATTTCTATTCTAATGTCTTGTATTGAGAGTTTGTTTCTTATCCTTGTGTGAGAGCTTTGTTCCTCATTTGGTTACACCGTGAAGGTGTCATTTGTTGTAGCACACAAGTTGTGAATCATTGTAAAGGTCCTCCAACACCGACGCAAGTTGGAAAATTGTATAAGTCACCGACAAGTGAAGTTGGTGCAAGGTTGTGGCTATCCTTGGAGCCCTCAAGGCCAAGAAGAAGTTGTGTGTGGCTATCCTTGGAACCCTTAAGGCCAAGAAGAAGTTGTTCTAGTGGAACCTCGGTTAAACGGTTTCTAACCGGGAAGAGGAGATGTAGGTGATTCATCACCGAAATTCTATAACAAATTCTTGTGTTTTTATTGCTTTATTTATATTACGCATTTACATTATTTTATTATATTGTTTATTGTTCGATTAACATCAAGTCTTCCGCAACGCAAACTCGATTATTTGCAAATTCATTTTAAAACGCTAAAGTAGTCAAGGAACCTCATTCAACCCCCCTCTTCGGTTCCAACACATAGGATACAATATATCATACACAAAGCCTAAAAAACACGATAATCACGGAACGGATCTACAATATGAGTTGGGTGAGCTTCAGCCCACCCAACCCTGCTATATATATATATATATATATATATATATATATATATATATATATATATATGACTCCAATATGATATTTTGAATAAATATCATAGGATACAATATATCATACACAAATCCTACAATATGCGATAATCAGAGGTGGATCTACAGTATGGGTTAGGGTGGGCTTCAGCCCGCCCAGCCCTGCCTATTATTATTATTATTATTGTTATTAGTATTATTATATTTACAATTAAAGTGTAGACGGCATTTTCTACAATGTTATTATTTTCTTATTTTACGGTATTCATAATCTCTTCTTTATTAGCAAGAGTTAAGTATGATCCCACCAACCTTTTAATTGACCGGTGAATCCAGCAATGATCATATTAGCAATAGTTTTGTCATTATTGTCATTGCTTTTACAAATAGTAGAATACATAGCATTCTATGAGCCAAATTATAAATTTCTTTATCATGATAACCATCAAGATTCCATTCATAGATATTTTTACCACTATAACTGTTATTAACAATATACTATGTTTCTTCATGTAGAGTGTCCATAGGAGAGAAAGTCTCCGATAATAAAATAATATTTGTGTGGGTTGATCAGCCCATTTATTTTTTAATTTATTATTAATAACTTGTTTAGAATCTTGATTGGTAGCTAATTGTTCTTGTAAATCATTGTCAAGAACCGAAACTAATAAATTAAAATTTTTCAATTTATTATTTAAAAATGTTTCCAACTCAACCATTGATTTTAATTTAAAATCTTTGATTTCAGGTGGAGGTAGTATACTAGGAATTGCAAGAATAATTTCTGACGGTGGTATCATAGATACTGATGGTTGAATTTGATTAATAATTTTGTTAATAATTTCAATTCGGTTGTGTAAGAAATTAATTTGTTCGCCTAATATAATAAGGAACAGATTTGTATAGTTTTGTTGTTTTAATAATTTATTAATATGTTGACATGTAATTTGTAAAGTTTCATTTTCTAATAATTTTGAAAATGCTGAAAAATTAAAAAATGTTCCTTCCTTTTTGATTTAAAAAGGTTGTTGAGGAGGATATAAATTTTTCAAAATATTTCCATTAGAAAGTTTATATATTCTTTCTAATACTTGAATATAGGGTTCAACTTATGTGGATATAAACCATTGTATAAATGGTATATACGAATTTTGATCAGAACAGAATTTATAAAATTCATTTTGTAACAGAGGTTGATTTTCTTTTGAGATATTATTAAAAAGCCATTTTCTGAATTGTTCCCATTTAGGTTGATTAAATTCAGTTTTTATTTTTTGCCTGGCACTAGATCCAGGGCTAAAATCAATTTTGGGTGTATTATTCATAAAAAAAATTCATTTCTGATTTAGTTATTTCCGATTCTTTTAATCCCCTGACTATATTGTCTGGATTAATATATAATTTACCTATTCGTTCATGTTGTAAATTATCAATTGTATTCGGCACAGTAGATGTGAAGGCTCTATGCGGTGAATTATTTATCTCCATTGGGGAAATATGAGAAAAAGATGAATAAGACCTAGATGATTTAGATCTCAAATATCTAGGTATAGATTCTAATAATTTTTGTTGATTATTTGGTTCAAATTATAATTTAATTGAACCATCATTTGTTTGTATAACATCAACTAAATTGTTTTGAATTCTGGTCTGAACAGGAATTGCATGTTCAATTGTCCAGTTATCAGGGAAAACAATTTCATCCCATTTAATAACTCTTCGAGTTGTAATATTTGATCGACTAGAATTAGTTTCAATTAATATTGTTTCATTAATTGGTTTATCAATTCTCCTACATCGAGGATTTAATGTATGCAAATGTTTATAATAAATATGATAACATATACAAATTATTTATGTTCCTGGAGCATAATTATAACAATGAGTTTTAACATTTAATGTTAAAGCATCTAATATATTGACATCAGATAATGATAATTGTAAATTTGGATAAACATCAAACTAAACAGGGCCATGAGCCAAACTAGATTGAATAATTCCATTGAAAGATTGTTTCCAATTTAAATTTCTACCATCTCTTAAAGCTGTTATAAAGCTTTCTGGTAATCCTTCTAATGTTAAAGGTTTAAAAGAAATTTGCACTAATCCGATATGAAGAAATTTATGAGTTTCAATATAAGGTAAAATATCATTTTCACTAAGTAATTTTAAAACCATTTCATCATTATTTAATGATACAGCTTCTTCAGTTGTTTTGACAATTTGTTTAATTACTAATCTTTCAAAAGCTCATAACTTATATATAAGTTTAGGTTCAATTTTAGGGATTGTCCATCTATTTAATGATTCTAGATTCTGAGTTACATCATATTCGTATATCATATTGTTTTTAACAATATTCTATTTTTTAATATGGTTTAAATTCATTTGAATACGGCTACTTGTGTTAACTCTCATCATCTTCTACTAACTTATTACCTAATTTACTCTGACACCATTCGAGACCTCCTATGAATTCATCAAACCTAAAATAAATAGTACATGCTAATGTAAGTAATCCAATGAGCATACAACGCAGCGGAATAATAAAATATGGATTACTAAAACCGCGGATCTATACAAAGGGTTCATATCGGAATAGAGATAATAAGAGTCTCACCCTTGTAGCGTGTTTGAGCAGAATCCACGAAGCACCACGTCCAACGAATTCCGAGTCACGAGCAACACCTCCAAGGTCTTGCCTCTACGGTATCCACACGATCAAATCGAACAAGGGATAGTTTAAGAACAAAGTGCAAGATTTGTTCTTAAACCGATACAAGAATCACACTCGATTCACAATCAAGAAAGATGGCCGGAATTCACAAAACCCATGTCGACTATTATGAAGCCGAGAGTTGAAAAGGAATCGGCGGCCGTGTCTCCTTGTGATGGCTAGGTTGGAATGAATTAATTCACAATTAATCATAACCTTGTTATTAAAAGGTTTAATTAAGGTTCAAGACTTTCTCAAAGTCTCATGAGCCCAAACCCATGATTTAATTAAGTCCTTTTAATCATTTAATTAAGACTCTTCTTAATTAATTAATTCATCTAATGAATTTAATTTCCCTTCTCGATTTAATCTTTTGTGCGGCCCGATAGGATCTTGCAATGTTGGCAGTGACATTAAATCTCATTTTATGTCGCAAGCAATGAGCGGTATCTAGCAACACATCAATGCTACCCAAATGACAAGAATGTCATTGACTCGACATAACCTAGGAACTGTGATAATATTAACCATGTAACTTAATCACTTTGTCCTATGTGTTTAGATTGAACACGAGTCATGAAATAGTCATACTCGTATATTCAATTTTTATTTCTTGATCCCCAAGTAGAACTAGAATAAACGAATAAGCTCGATATCACATATCAACTCATTCGAGCATGGCCATGCATTTTTGTGACATCCCCGAAATGGTTAATTGCTATTTGGCTTTAATTGTGTTTACATGATTAATTATGTGGTAATTGATTATGTTTTGGGATTTATTTACCTTATGGAGAATGCATGGTCATATGGATAGGGTGACCCGGGGTTGCATTTCAAGGTGCATGTGGTGCATGTTGGGTAAATATTATGGGAAGCATGATTTATTTGCCTTGGTTAGCAATTTATTAGAAATCATGTGTTAATTGCTATTATGGTGCATTTTGAGTAAATGCTTTGAAAAATATCATGTTGGGGTGTTTTATACACCATGGGATTCTTTGGCATGCATTTTAAATTAAAAACTCACTTTTATCATCCAACCCACTCTTCCATCCAACACTTTTAACTTTACCAAAATCAACACCCAAACCCTTACTTCCCCTTCCCATTTTCGAGCACCAACTTTGGGGTGAAGAGAAGTCCTTGCAAAATCTTTTATTGTGGAGATTATTGGGTGATTTGAGATCCCCAAGAGGTATGGGTACCTCATGTATTAATTTTGTAAGGTTTTGGTTGAGTTTAGTTTGGTTTTAAAGGGTTTAAAATGGGTTGTGTTGGGTGTTGTGGTTTTGGTAATATTTTGGTTGGATGTGGTATATTTGAGTTTGTTATGATGTTTAGTGTTGGTTTTGAGTTATTGGTATTGGTTGGTGTTGGTGTATGTGGGTTTAGATGAGTTGGGGAAAGAGATGGGTGAATAGTGCCCGAATCTCGATTTCCCGCAGCTCGGCGATCGATCGGCGATTTTCTCGCGATCGATCGCGAGCAACAGGGCTGAGGCAGTAAGCCTCAGCGATCGATCGCGAGCTTGGCGCGATCGATCGGCGAGGCCGCGATCGATCGGCGCTAGCTCCGCGATCGATCGCGGATTGTGCATTTTTGTTGCCCGAGGCAGTGTGTTCTCGCGATCGATCGGGGCTTGATGGCGATCGATCGCGAGACACCAAAAATGGTATTTTTGGGTGTTTTTGTGGGATTTTTGGTATTGGACTATTATTGGGTTCTAATATTGGTATTTGTGAATATGTAGAACCAACCCAGGTGGCAACGCAGCCAAGGAATTGAGGTCCAACCACATTCCACATTTTGGAAAGGTACGTAGTGGACGTACGGGCACCCAACGGTAACATGTATTTTATATACTCATTGTTTATGCATTGTGGATGCGGGTATATATGTGGTATTGCATAGTGGATGCATATACATGTTGATTTATGCCATATGAGGTATTGCATAGTGGATGCATATACATGGTAATTTATGCATATTGATGTTAGATGCATATTATGATTATTGGATGCACATCCCATGAGTCGTGGTCATCCTTTGATGATTTTAATGCTTGCCGCTTTTTGTATTGGTTCCGCCAAATGTGAAGCGAGGGGTGGGAGCGCCGCATGTCACATTTGAGCGTGGTTGTCATATGGGGCGAGGAAAGGATATTTGCCGCTCTCTGTGAAGCGAGGGGTGGGAGCGCCGCATGTCCATTGTAGCGAGGTTATCCTATGCCGCCCATATGAATATAAGCGAGGGGCATTAAAATACACTGTGATGGACAGACTAGGGAATGGTGACCAATATATGGTACAGTTGAGATGGTATATGATGTCATGACATGTTTTGGCCATTAAAAATAATCTGTTGATTATACTCATGAGTTATGGTACAGGGACAACCAAACGGGAAGCGTTTGAAATGCATGGGAAAACAGGAAGTGTTTTATATTGATTATGCATTTACGCTTTATCTTCATATTGTGTTGAATATGAATGATTATTATTGCTCATGTTTGGGGGTTGTCCTTGTAGGTACCTTTTTGGCATGATAGATGGGCTTGAACGGGTTGAGACAGTGAGCTTCTCGAGCATCTTTGGTAGATGAAAGGACAGGATTCTTTTGTATAGTTCCTACTCTAGGAGTAGCGTAAAACTATAGTGGACACATTCATTTGTTGAAATGTAATTAATCCTTTTTGGTAGTCCTTTATTTTGGCATGTAAATGCTTAAGCTCATAAACTCCACCTGTTTATTACACTCTGATCATTGTTATTAGCTCTATTATGCCTTAATTCCGCACTTAAGGATTAGGGTCCTTACATTAGTGGTATCAGAGCAGTGGTTAGAGAACCCGGGAACGAGTGAAGGGTAGCCTTAGCATGGTTGGCTAGGTGCTTACATTTGAAGCATGTTTATGCATGTGGTGCATATTACTGTATATCCTGTTATACTAACATGCTTATATCACTCCTGTTATCTAACGACATGTTATATATTGCTTTGGATTGTTGTTAACATTTGTGTTACAGCATGGCTGCTAATGAGGAAGTCGGAGATGTTGGGAGTGTAAATGCGAGTATTGGACAGGCTAATCCTCTACCTCCACCGGCTGTGGGAATGGAACCAGTAGTCCAGTTATTGCTACCGGGTGAGATTAGCTTGACGCAGTTTCTGTCTTATCATCCGCCCCGGTTTGAGGGGACAGAGTCCGGAGAAGAGGCTGAAGAGTGGTTAGAGAGACTTGAACAGATCTTTGTATCGGCTCCGTGTGCTATTACTGCTTGGCTGAGGCTGGCGGAGTTCCAGTTGGCTAAGAAACCATTGATGTGGTGGAGGAGCACAGTGATGGAGATGAGAGCACTGGGTGCTGTGATTGACTGGACGCTCTTCAGGACCAGGTTCTTGAACCGATACTTCTCCGCGGCAGCAAGGCAGACAAAGGAGGATGAATTTGCAAGTCTGAGGCAGGGAAACATGACAGTGGCAGACTATGCCACACAGTACTCATCACTACTTAGGTATGTCCCCCATATTGCCTCTGATGGACGTGCCAAGATGAGAAATTTCATGAAAGGACTGCGACCGGAGCTCTACGACCGGGTTATCATCAATAACCCAACTTCTTTTGATGATGCTCTCACAAGAGCGGAACTTGCTGAGCTGGGAGTGGGAGCTTATGCCATGCCACCACCGGTACCGCCACAGAGGCAGACTACTGACAGTTTGAGACCTCGGGGTGAGTCATTTAAACCCCGTGGTGCCTCTTCATCTTCACGGTATGGTGGGAAGAAACACTTTGGACAGAAGCAGGATAACAAGAAAGGAAATTGGTCCGCTAGCCGAGGATCTTCGCAAGGGGATAGGCCGGGAGAGCCTTGGTGCAATAATTGTGGAGGACCACATTCTTCAAACAAGTGTCCTGCATGTTATGTCTGTGGCAAGATGGGCCACATTGCTCGGTATTGTCCCACCAGGGGAGGCCAGTCAGAGTATCAGGGCAGCAGGCCAAGGTTTGAGGATAGGACAGTGCAGCAGAGGCAGCAGTTTGGACCTCGTCCATCGGGAGGTCAGACAGTGGGACCACCCCAGGGGCAAGTATATGCACTGACCAGGGAGCAGGCTCAGGCAGCTCCAGAGGAGGTGATTGCCGGTACGTGTCATTTATTTACGTACCCTGCTTTTGTTTTGATAGATACAGGTGCCTCCCATTCCTTTGTATCAGTGGGATTCGTGGAAAGACACCATATGCGCACGTCTTCTTTGCCCACGCCTCTATTGGTCTCGACACCCACTGGAAGAAACGTCGTTGCTGATCAGTTTTTGGCAGATAGCCTCATTTATTTTGAGGGCAACGAGTTGAGATCAGACTTGATTGTGCTGGGTATGTCAGACTTTGACTGCATCTTGGGAATTGATGTTCTGAACAGATACCAGGCAGTGGTAGATTGCCGGCAGAGAACAGTGAAGTTCAGACCTGAGTTGGGCAGTCAGTGGACTTTCTTTGGCAACGGGTCTCGTGCGAAGATTCCGTTGATTTCAGCGATCAAGATGTCTCAGCTGTTGGAACGTGGGCACACGGGCTATCTTATTTATGCCGTGGACACGTCTGAAAAGAGTAAAGAACTGAAGGTTGAGGATGTACCAGTTGTGGCAGAATTTGCTGATGTATTTCCAGAAGAGATCCCAGGATTTCCACCGGCTAGGGAAGTTGAATTTGGGATCGAGTTGCTGCCAGGGACATCCGCTATCTCTCGTGCACCTTATAGGATGGCACCGGCAGAGTTGAGAGAGTTGAAAGAGCAGTTGCAGGATCTCTTGGACAGGGGTTATATACGCCCGAGCGTGTCGCCATGGGGCGCACCAGTTCTCTTTGTGAAGAAGAAGGACGGTTCGATGCGGTTGTGCATCGATTACCGGCAGCTGAACAAGGCTACAGTGAAGAACAAGTATCCTCTCCCAAGGATAGACGACTTGTTTGATCAGTTGCAAGGTACCAGGGTGTATAGCAAGATTGATTTGAGGTCCGGGTATCATCAGATTCGGGTCAGAGAGGAAGATGTGCAGAAGACAGCGTTCCGGACTCGATACGGGCATTATGAGTTCTTGGTGATGCCGTTCGGTGTGACGAACGCCCCGGCCGTCTTCATGAGTCTGATGAACAGAGTGTTTCAGCAGTATCTTGATCAGTTCGTCATCGTGTTTATTGACGACATTCTTATCTACTCCCGGAGCGAAGAAGATCATGTGAAACACTTGAGGACAGTGCTTCAGATTCTCAGAGAGCATCAGTTGTATGCTAAGCTCAGTAAGTGTGAATTTTGGCTGAGCAGTGTAGTGTTTCTGGGGCATGTCATTTCGAGCAGTGGGATATCAGTGGACCCGAAGAAGATTGAGGCTGTGATGGAGTGGGCTGCCCCCACTTCTGTACCTGAGATCCGGAGTTTCCTTGGTTTGGCCGGGTATTATCGGCGCTTTGTCGAGGGCTTTTCGAAGATTGCCAAGCCGCTGACTCAGTTGACTCAGAAAGGAGTGCCTTTCTTTTGGTCAGAAGCTTGTGAGGAGAGCTTCCAGGAGTTGAAGCACCGGTTGACGACAGCGCCAGTGTTAGTGATCCCGACGGAGAACTCCAGATTTGTTCTGTATACTGATGCATCACTACAGGGCCTTGGATGTGTTCTGATGCAAGATAAGCATGTGGTAGCTTATGCATCGAGGCAGTTGAAGCCGCATGAGACCCGATATCCAGTTCATGACTTGGAATTGGCGGCTATCATCTTCGCCCTGAAGATCTGGAGGCATTACTTATATGGCACTTCATTCACCATATACACGGATCACAAGAGCCTCAAGTTTCTATTTACTCAGGCAGAGCTGAACATGAGACAGAGGAGATGGATGGACCTACTCAAGGACTATGATTGCGAGATAGAGTACCATCCGGGGAAGGCCAATTTGACAGCAGACGCTTTGAGCCGGAAAGTGAGGAGTTCTGCTGAGGACGTCATCCATCTGTCGGCTATGATGACCTCCTATTGCCATATGGGCTATGACTTTGACATTGATGCATCACCTGTGTATGTATCGACTTTGCTAGCTGAGCCAGATATCTTTGAGAGTATCAGGAGAGCTCAGAGGTCAGATGCTGAGGTCCAGAGATGGTTGTCTATAGTGCATCTTGGTCAGCCGACGAAGTTCAGAGTAGCCGACGACGGATCTTTGAGATTGGGTAACCGCTGGGTAGTTCCGAGTACGCCGGAGTTGCGTAAGGGGATCTTGGAGCGAGCTCACAGTAGCAGACTTAGCATCCACCCAGGCGGGAAGAAGATGTACAGAGATCTGCGTGGTCAGTTTTGGTGGAAGAGAATGAAGTCTGATGTCGTCGCTTTTGTGAAGAGGTGTCTGATCTGCCAGCAGGTTAAGGCAGAGAGGCAGAGACCTGGCGGCGAATTGAGGAGCTTGGAGATACCGAAGTGGAAGTGGGAGCACATTTCCATGGACTTCGTGACTCATTTGCCGAGGAGTGCTTCAGGCTTCGATGCTATTTGGGTGATTGTGGACAGATTGACCAAGGTAGCCCACTTTATCCCCTATAGCATGACATTTACATTTTTGAGGATGGCGCAGCTGTATGTTAGAGATGTGGTGAGATTGCATGGGATTCCCGTTTCCATTGTGTCAGATCGAGATCCGCGATTCACATCTCATTTTTGGGAAGGCCTTCAGTCAGCTTTGGGAACTGAGGTCAGATTGAGCACTGCTTATCATCCTCAGACGGATGGCCAGACCGAGCGCACTATTCAGACGCTCGAGGACATGTTAAGAGCTTGTGTATTGGAGTTTGATGCCTCTTGGCAGGATTCAGTGCCTTTGGTAGAGTTTTCGTATAACAATAGCTACCAGGCAAGTATCCAGATGGCTCCGTTTGAAGCTCTTTATGGCAGACGATGTAGATCGCCCTTGTGTTGGGACGATTTGGACAGTAGATCAGTCGGAGGGCCTGAGTTGATCCGGGAAATGGAAGAGAAGGTAAAGACTATAAGGCAGAAAATGAAAGCAGCCCAAGACAGACAGGCAGCTTATGCAAATAAACGGCGGAGACCGTTAGAGTTTCAATTGGGAGATAAGGTCTTTTTGAAGATCTCGCCTTTCAGAGGCGTTGTGCGGTTTGGGATGCGCGGGAAACTGTCTCCGAGGTTTGTGGGACCGTACGAGATTTTGCAGCGCATTGGCACATTGGCTTACCGACTGGCTTTGCCGCCTTCTTTATCTGGGATACATGATGTGTTTCATGTATCTATGCTGCGGAAGTATGAGCCGGATCCGTCTCACGTGTTACAGCCTTCCGAAGTTCAGTTAGAGTCAGATGTATCTTATGTGGAACGGCCTGTTAGAATTCTGGACAGAGCAGACCGTAGACTTCGGAACAAGGTGATACCGATGATCAAAGTTCAGTGGGATCGTAGGGGTGTCGAGGAGGCTACGTGGGAGACGGAGCAGCATATGGTGCAGCACTACCCGGAACTATTCTCTGGTATGAGTTTATGTTTAGTTTCTGTTGGGGTAAGTGCATGTGATTTCGAGGGCGAAATCTTATAAGTAGGGGAGTATTGTGACATCCCCGAAATGGTTAATTGCTATTTGGCTTTAATTGTGTTTACATGATTAATTATGTGGTAATTGATTATGTTTTGGGATTTATTTACCTTATGGAGAATGCATGGTCATATGGATAGGGTGACCCGGGGTTGCATTTCAAGGTGCATGTGGTGCATGTTGGGTAAATATTATGGGAAGCATGATTTATTTGCCTTGGTTAGCAATTTATTAGAAATCATGTGTTAATTGCTATTATGGTGCATTTTGAGTAAATGCTTTGAAAAATATCATGTTGGGGTGTTTTATACACCATGGGATTCTTTGGCATGCATTTTAAATTAAAAACTCACTTTTATCATCCAACCCACTCTTCCATCCAACACTTTTAACTTTACCAAAATCAACACCCAAACCCTTACTTCCCCTTCCCATTTTCGAGCACCAACTTTGGGGTGAAGAGAAGTCCTTGCAAAATCTTTTATTGTGGAGATTATTGGGTGATTTGAGATCCCCAAGAGGTATGGGTACCTCATGTATTAATTTTGTAAGGTTTTGGTTGAGTTTAGTTTGGTTTTAAAGGGTTTAAAATGGGTTGTGTTGGGTGTTGTGGTTTTGGTAATATTTTGGTTGGATGTGGTATATTTGAGTTTGTTATGATGTTTAGTGTTGGTTTTGAGTTATTGGTATTGGTTGGTGTTGGTGTATGTGGGTTTAGATGAGTTGGGGAAAGAGATGGGTGAATAGTGCCCGAATCTCGATTTCCCGCAGCTCGGCGATCGATCGGCGATTTTCTCGCGATCGATCGCGAGCAACAGGGCTGAGGCAGTAAGCCTCAGCGATCGATCGCGAGCTTGGCGCGATCGATCGGCGAGGCCGCGATCGATCGGCGCTAGCTCCGCGATCGATCGCGGATTGTGCATTTTTGTTGCCCGAGGCAGTGTGTTCTCGCGATCGATCGGGGCTTGATGGCGATCGATCGCGAGACACCAAAAATGGTATTTTTGGGTGTTTTTGTGGGATTTTTGGTATTGGACTATTATTGGGTTCTAATATTGGTATTTGTGAATATGTAGAACCAACCCAGGTGGCAACGCAGCCAAGGAATTGAGGTCCAACCACATTCCACATTTTGGAAAGGTACGTAGTGGACGTACGGGCACCCAACGGTAACATGTATTTTATATACTCATTGTTTATGCATTGTGGATGCGGGTATATATGTGGTATTGCATAGTGGATGCATATACATGTTGATTTATGCCATATGAGGTATTGCATAGTGGATGCATATACATGGTAATTTATGCATATTGATGTTAGATGCATATTATGATTATTGGATGCACATCCCATGAGTCGTGGTCATCCTTTGATGATTTTAATGCTTGCCGCTTTTTGTATTGGTTCCGCCAAATGTGAAGCGAGGGGTGGGAGCGCCGCATGTCACATTTGAGCGTGGTTGTCATATGGGGCGAGGAAAGGATATTTGCCGCTCTCTGTGAAGCGAGGGGTGGGAGCGCCGCATGTCCATTGTAGCGAGGTTATCCTATGCCGCCCATATGAATATAAGCGAGGGGCATTAAAATACACTGTGATGGACAGACTAGGGAATGGTGACCAATATATGGTACAGTTGAGATGGTATATGATGTCATGACATGTTTTGGCCATTAAAAATAATCTGTTGATTATACTCATGAGTTATGGTACAGGGACAACCAAACGGGAAGCGTTTGAAATGCATGGGAAAACAGGAAGTGTTTTATATTGATTATGCATTTACGCTTTATCTTCATATTGTGTTGAATATGAATGATTATTATTGCTCATGTTTGGGGGTTGTCCTTGTAGGTACCTTTTTGGCATGATAGATGGGCTTGAACGGGTTGAGACAGTGAGCTTCTCGAGCATCTTTGGTAGATGAAAGGACAGGATTCTTTTGTATAGTTCCTACTCTAGGAGTAGCGTAAAACTATAGTGGACACATTCATTTGTTGAAATGTAATTAATCCTTTTTGGTAGTCCTTTATTTTGGCATGTAAATGCTTAAGCTCATAAACTCCACCTGTTTATTACACTCTGATCATTGTTATTAGCTCTATTATGCCTTAATTCCGCACTTAAGGATTAGGGTCCTTACAATTTTAGTCTTACTTGATCAAAGGCCTAAACACTTCTCCTGTTATATAAGAGGGACAAATCCTATCTCGATCAATCAACATCCCTCTACATAATTCGTAGTGTATCCAATTGTCGCCTTTATAGTTTACCCTGGTACGGGTAACGTTTGACAATATCAAGATACATAACTCCTTATGTTGGGATCTCTGATGATCTCAAGTCGTAAGGATTACATACACTATTATCACTATGAGAATTGCTTATGACGCTTATATAACTATCCATGTAGCATTCTCATGGTGGGTCTGTCCAGTACATTGTTCTCTAACATGTACCCATGTGTTGATTTGATATCTCATATCCATGAACAATTCATCAATCAAAACATACTAGTCTCAATGCATTATCATTATCCCGATTCATGATAATACTTGACTAGGGACAATCTTTAAGAACAATACAATATTATTCTAAGGACATTAACATATATATCAATTCATATTGCACAGATATTCGAATAATATATAATAATGATTTGCCATTTATAATAATCATAATACATTGTATGTCATAAACAATCATGTAATGATATGTCTTAGGGCATATCCCAACAAATCACCCACTTGCACTAAGACCAATCAGACATATACTTAATGCCTAGAGATCTAGTATGACGATCATGCTTCTGCTGTGACAGTGGCTTCGTCAATGGGTCAGATACATTATCATCTGTTGGTACTTTGCATATCTTTACATCTCCTCTTTCAACGATTTCTCGAATGAAATGAAAGCGCCGAAGTATGTGCTTGGATCTTTGGTGAGATCTAGGTTCCTTAGCCAATGCGATGGCTCCATTGTTGTCACAATAGAGTTCAATCGGATCTAGAATGCTAGGCATCACCCCAAGTTCAGAAATGAACTTCTTGATCCAAACAGCTTCTTTTGCTGCATCTGAGGCAGCAATATATTCAGCTTCAGTTGTAGAATCGGCTACTGTCTCTTGCTTTGAACTCTTCCAGCTTACAGCACCTCCATTTAGGCAAAACACATATCCTGATTGTGATCGAAAATCATCTTTGTCGGTTTGGAAACTTGCATCAGTGTAACCTATTACATTGAGCTCTTCCTCACCTCCATAAATCAAGAATGTATCCTTAGTTCTTCTCAAGTACTTTAGGATATTCTTGACTGCAATCTAGCGACTTTCACTTGGATCAACTTGATATCTGCTCGTCATGCTCAAAGCAATAGAAACATCGGGACGAGTACATATCATGGCATACATGATAGATCCAATAGCTGACGCATATGGAATCTTACTCATGCGCTGTCTCTCATCTGGTGTTGAAGGACACTGATCCTTCGAGAGATGTATCACATGTGTCATAGGCACGAATCCTTTCTTTGATTCTTGCATGCTAAATCGTTTTAGCACTTTGTCTATGTATGTACTTTGACTTAGGCCAAGTAATCTTCTCGATCTATCTTTATAGATCTTGATTCCTAATACATAGGTGGCTTCACCCAAGTCTTTCATTGAAAAGCAATTCCCTAGCCAAATCTTTACAGATTGCAAGGCAGGGATATCATTCCCAATTAGAAGTATGTCATCTACATACAATATTAGGAAGATAATTATGCTCCCACTGACCTTCTTGTAGACACAAGGTTCATCTACGTTTTTGATGAAACCAAACTCTTTGACTGCATCATCAAAACGAAGATTCCAACTCCGAGAAGCTTGCTTCAATCCATAAATGGATCGTTGTAGCTTGCATATCTTTCCAGCATCCTTTGGATCGACAAAACCCTCGGGCTGTGTCATGTACACATCCTTAAGCAAATTTCCATTAAGGAAAGCTGTTTTGACATCCATCTGCCAGATTTCATAATCATGAAATGAAGCTATTGCAAGTAAGATCCTAATGGATTTAACCATGGCAACTCGTGAAAAGGTTTCATCATAGTCAATACCATGAATTTGTTTGAAACCTTTAGCTACCAGTAGACCTTTATAGGTTTGTACATTACCATCCATGTCGGTCTTCTTCTTGAAAATCCATTTGCACCCTATGGGTCTCACCCCTTCAGGCGGGTCAACCAAAGTCCATACTTGGTTTGCATACATGGATTCCATCTCAGATTTCATGGCCTCTTGCCACTTCTCAGAATCAGTGCCCATTATAGCTTGTTGATAAGATGACGGCTCATCCTCATCAATAAGTAGTAAGGCACATTGTTGAGTCACAAGAAATCCATATCTCTGTGGCTCCCGGTGTTCTCTTACAGACCTACGCTGGGCTTGTGTCTCTTGAGCAGGCACTTTATCCACAACAGCTTGTGGTGTCTGCTCTGTTTCCATCTCAATATCATGTTCAATGTTTTCTTGTGGTTGAACTTTACTAAGTTCTATTTGTCTCCCACTGGTTTTTCTAGAAATAAATTCTCTTTCAAGAAAGACACCAGTCCGAGCAACAACCACTTTGTTCTCGGTGGGATAATAGAAATAGTATCCTTTCGTTTCCTTAGGATACCCCACAAATAAACACTTATCAGATTTGGGTCCAAGTTTGTTAGAGACGTGACGTCTCACGAAAGCCTCGCAACCCCAAATCTTCATAAAAGACACACTAGGATGCTTCCCAGTCCATATCTCATTTGGTGTCTTTTCCACTGATTTAGATGGAACACGGTTCAGTATAAATATTGTTGTTTCTAAAGCATGCCCCCAAAAGGATATCGGAAGATCTGCATGACTCATCATTGATCTAACCATGTCCAACAAGGTTCGATTTCTCCTCTCGGATACACCGTTCCACTGTGGAGTATACGGAGGAGTGAGTTGTGGGACTATCCCACACTCCTTTAGATAGTCATGAAACTCTTGGCTAAGGTATTCACCTCCTCGATCTGATCGAAGAATTTTGATACTTTTACCAAGTTGGTTTTGTACTTCATTCTTGAAATCCTTGAACTTTTCAAAGGTTTCATGTTTATGTTTCATTAGGTACACATACCCATATCTACTGAAGTCATCAGTAAATGTAACGAAGTATTGAAAACCACCTCTAGCATGTGTGCTTATTGGTCCACATACATCACTATGTATGAGACTCAATAAATCATTTGTCCTTTCAACATGTCCCTTGAAAGGAGCTTTAGTCATCTTGCCCATTAAACAAGATTCACATGTTTCATATGATTCAAAATCAAATGAATCCAATACTCCATCCTTATGAAGTTTTGATATGCGATTCTCGTTTATATGGCCCAACGACAATGCCAGAGATAAGTTGGATTAGAATCATTATTCTTAATCCTTTTAGTATTTATGTTATAGACAGGCATATCAAGATTTAATACACAAAGACCATTAATCATTTGTGCACTAGCATAAAACATATCATTTAAATAAATGGAGCAACAATTGTCCTTTATAATACATGAAAATCCAAACTTGTCCAAACAAGAAATAGAGATAATGTTTATAGTAATTGAAGGCACAAAATAACAATCTTTTAAATCTAAAGATAAACCGGAAGGCAAAGATAATGAATAATCTCCTATAGCTAATGCAGCAACTCTTGCTCCATTCCCAACTCGGAGATCAACTTCGCCTTTCGCCAACGTCCTACTCCTTTTGAGATCTTGCACATTTACACAAATGTGAGATCCACATCCAGTAACTAATACCCAAGATGAAGAAGTAGATAAATTGACTTCTATAACAAAAATACCTGAATTGGAAGTTACACTTCTCTTTGTCTTCTTAAGATCTTCCAGATATACTTTGCAGTTCCTTTTCCAATGACCGGTCTCACCGCAATGGAAACAGTTCCCTTCCTTTGCCACTCCTCCCTTTGGCTTTAGTGCAGAAGCATGTGGCTTAGACTTAACAAGGACCTTCTTGTTCTTCTTGTAGCTCTTAGCTTTAGTCTTTCATTTGCTCTTATTCACAATAAGAACATTTGTAGGCTTAGACTTCTTGCTATTTGCTTCAAAAGTTCTAAGCATGCCAAGTAACTGTGGTAGAGTCTTTTCAATTTCAATCATACTGTAATTCAAGACAAATTGACTGAAGCTTTCAGGCAACGATTGCAAGATCACGTCAGTGGCCAACTCTTGGTCCAAAGGAAAATCCAGCTTCTCCAGATTCTCAATATACCCAATCATCTTGAGTACATGAGTTCCAACTAGACTTCCTTCTACCATTCTACACTAGAACAACGCTTTAGAGACGTCATACCTCTCGTGTCTTGCTTGTTGTTGGTATAGTTGCTTTAGATGCTCGATCATATCGAGCGCCTCCATTTCCTCATGTTGCTTCTGAAGCTCAGAGTTCATGGTGGCAAGCATAAGGCACCCAACATCAAGTGCGTCATTTTGATGCTTCTTATAAGCATCTTTATCGGCTTTAGCAGCCGTCAAGGGAGGTTCCTCAGCAGGTATGGGTTCCTCTAGGACATATTGCTTCTTTTCTTGTTCGAGGACAATCCTCAAATTCCTATACCAGTCTAGGAAATTTGTCCCATTAAGTTTGTCCTTCTCAAGGACCGATCGCAATGATAATGTGCTTGTAACGTTGTTGGTTGCCATGGATATCTACAATATAAATATGCAAAATAAGTTTATGATTTTAATCATTTAATATGGTCTTATATTAAATGACACTCCCACTGTTTTGTTTAAAATATCAATCCTCGAAACTATTAGTGGGCCAAGATCCATATTTCACTTAATCTTGAGTTAGCTTTGGCTAATCGCCCAAGACTCGGTTATTTAGGTAGACAACACTTTGTCAATTGCAATCACATGCAATTCTTGGATGATTGGAAAAACAACGCTTTGTTCAAATTCATCTAATGAATTATTTTCCAACCCCATGCCTCTAAGTTCCCAATCCTTTTGAGATAACACTAGTTAAGTCGAACCCAATTTAAAATAACACGGATATCACTATTATCCTTTCGCACCTTACTAAGATTGTCATGGTGTTTTGCTTTGGCAAACACACACATGTTCAATCGAAGTCTTGACGAGTATTTTTAATTGGAAGGCATCTTAAAACTTTATATTATAGAGGGATTTATTGATCTCATGATTTTATTAATATTGAAAATATGTCTGGTACATATATGAATATATACATATCTACATATATATATATCAAGCATCAATATTAAATAAAACATTAAACATGAATCTCATACATCAACATAAAATAAACGTGACATGGTTATAGCCCCAACTAATGATTTTCTCAAGCCAATGAGAAAATCCTAATGGTCAACCTAAGGTAACTTCTCCAAGCACCTCTTTGGCTCCCTTTTGTGAATGGCCTCCTCATCCCGACACCTTGGTCCATCTTCATTGATCTCCATCAATAAAATAAACTATACTATATAACATTTACAAGATATAGAGAATTCCTCGAGTCACATTAGAGGGGAACGTAGGGGATAGATAACATTTAGAATAAAAATAGAGAAGGCACGACTCGCAGGTCGTATTATAAATACAAACATTCACAAATCCTATCTAATAGGTTAAAGGGTTATAACCATGCACCATGCTCAAACAACACATAAAGCATGCTATAACTTATAATAAATTAAATTCTAAACATTTTAAAATTTAATTCTAATTAAAACTGTAAAATAAAATTTTTGGAAAATTATCGTACGCTCGGGACATCACATGCCACGAAACTAAATGCGACTCAAACCATGAACCAAATGGGTCCGACCATCTAACCACACGGCTGGACCATGCATGGGCCTAGGGTTCGAAACCCTAGCCCAAGCAACGGTCCGAGCCATGTGCGTCCATGCGGCGCCGCTAGGGTTCCAAACCCTAGCCGTCCAAGCGTCGTTTTCATGTTCATCGAGCCACATGGTTCGAAATTCTTAGCCACAAGCCACGGTCCAACCATGCACGAATTATGATGGTGGCGGCTCGACCATCTTGAGCCAATGGGTTCGAAAAACCCTAGCTCACACGTGGAAGTAGCCGTCAACCCTCATATTTCCGTAGACCATGATCGAACCATCTTGCATGGCATTAAAACTTATCGAGCCAAAAGAGTTCCAAACTCAAGCCATGTTTCGACACCTCCATGCACGGACATGAGCCGCAACGGGTAGACCATCTCGAGCCAAGGTTTTGAAAACCCTAGCCCTCATGTGGCCACCGTGGGTCAATGTGATGGTGGTGGCCGAACCATCAAGCTATGGGCTCGGTTTTGCGCCTTCATGTATCGTATACAATAAACTTCAATTATATCAAATATAATTTTACGATAATTTCACAAACTCGATTTACTCATATCATATATGATTATATACAGTTTTATTAGCATGCAATACAAATCTAAATATGATTGAACAATTAACCACATAAATCCGATATGAGCGTTGTACACGGCTCTAATACCACAGTAAGTAATCCAACGAGCATACAACGCAGCGGAATAATAAAATATGGATTACTAAAACCGCGGATCTATACAAAGGGTTCATATCGAAATAGAGATAATAAGACTCTCACCCTTGTAGCGTGTTTGAGCAGAATCCACGAAGCACCACGTCCAACGAATTCCGTGTCACGAGCAACACCTCCAAGGTCTTGCCTCTACGGTATCCACACGATCAAATCGAACAAGGGATAGTTTAAGAACAAAGTGCTAGATTTGTTCTCAAACCGATACAAGAATCACACTCGATTCACAATCAAGAAACATGGCCGGAATTCACAAAACCCACGTCGACTATTATGAAGCCGAGAGTTGAAAAGGAATCGGCGGCCGTGTCTCCTTGTGATGGCTAGGTTGGAATGAATTAATTCACAATTAATCATAACCTTGTTATTAAAAGGTTTAATTAAGGTTCAAGACTTTCTCAAAGTCTCATGGGCCCAAACCCATGATTTAATTAAGTCCTTTTAATCATTTAATTAAGACTCTTCTTAATTAATTAATTCATCTAATGAATTTAATTTCCCTTCTCGATTTAATCTTTTGTGCGACCCGATAGGATCTTGCAATGTTGGCAGTGACATAAAATCTCATTTTATGTCTCAAGCAATGAGCGGTATCTAGCAACACATCAATGCTACCCAAATTACAAGAATGTCATTGACTCGACATAACCTAGGAACCGTGATAATATTAACCATGTAACTTAATCCCTTTGTCCTATGTGTTTAGATTGAACACGAGTCATGGAATAGTCATACTCGTATATTCAATCTTTATTTCTTGATCCCCAAGTAGAACTAGAATAAACAAATAAGCTCGATATCACATATCAACTCATTCGAGCACGGCCATGCATTTTAGTCTTACTTGATCAAGGGCCTAAACACTTCTCCTGTTATATAGGAGGGACAAATCATATCTCGATCATTCAACATCCATCTACATAATTCGTAGTGTATCCAATTGTCGCCTTTATAGTTTACCCTGGTACGGGTAACGTTTGACAATATCAAGATACATAACTCCTTATGTTGGGATCTCTGATGATCTCAAGTCGTAAGGATTACATACACTATTATCACTATGAGAATTGCTTATGACGCTTATATAACTATCCATGTAGCATTCTCATGGTGGGTCTGTCCAGTACATTGTTCTCTAACATGTACCCATGTGTTGATTTGATATCTCATATCCATGAACAATTCATCAATCAAAACATACTAGTCTCAATGCATTATCATTATCTCGATTCATGATAATACTTGACTAGGGACAATCTTTAAGAACAATACAATATTATTCTAAGGACATTAACATATATATCAATTCATATTGCACAGATATTTGAATAATATATAATAATTATTTGCCATTTATAATAATCATAATACATTGTATGTCATAAACAACCATCTAATGACATGTCTTAGGGCATATCCCAACAGCTAATAATTACAAACAGTAACCCAACAATAAATAAAAGTAGACGTACTAGACAATTATTGACATAGTGGACGGTTTATAATCCATCGTACAAATCAATCCATTCATTAAAATAAGTTTTATAAATTTCTGGTAAAATTAGTGCCATATATGCCCCACCAATTTATAAACAAATTTGGGATTTCATGTTTATAGACCTCAACACACACTTTAATGAACCAAGAATGTCTTTTCTTATTGTTTTCATATAAGAAAACTTTGTGAAATGCATCGATATAATCCCAATAGTTATATTTAATCATTTGATTATTAGGAAAAGCAAATTCCTTTTTCTTTAAGAGGTGATATGCCCCATTCGCTCAGAGTTATTATCCGTTTAATAATAATTTGGCTGAATGTAAAATTATCATTTTTGTTAGGATCGGGGTAGTGTTTAGAGGGGGGGGGGGTTGAATAAACACTAGATTCAATTTCTATTTTGCTCGGGTTTGCTGCAGACTGTTAAGTACTGCAGTTGCTTCTCAATATATAGCAAGTCAGCAGACACTGATTATAGTGCGGAAGACTTCAGCTGGACTTGTGAGAGATAATACTGAATGGTTAAATAAGCAGTAAGTAAATGACACAAGTATTGTTTCTGGAAATTTGAAGCACAACGCTTATACGTCTCCCTTCATCCTTTGCAGGAAGGTTACACTAGAAGATTTGGTTTACACTTTACAGTATATAACCTTCTTAGGCACTCACACAGCTTGGCCTAAACTCCTAGCAATCACAACTTTCTAATTTGATTACAATGATTTCTATGACACTCACACAAATATAAACTATTTGACTTCGAGTGTTCTTCGAGCAGTAGACTCTGTTACAGTTAATCTGTCAATATATCAGTAGTAGTTTTCTTCTTCTCTTGCTGAACCTTCAAAGAATATCAATAAGATGATTTGCTTTTTGCGTTGAGGTGTTTCTCTTTGTTTGATCAGATGGTTCAGCTAACCTCTTCATTCTTCACTTGGGCGTATTTATAGACTTATTGATCTTAACGGCAACTTGTCTATATTTGGAAGAGATCCAGTTTATGTTACCATTCCATATTCTGATTGTCTTCTTTCCTATTTTGTTTAGCAACGGCTCTTTTATTCTGACGCTAATGGTGGCGGAGATATAGCAGGGTGCGCCGCTCTGTTGTACCTTTGTCAGAATAGGTTGTACTTGTTTTGTCTTGTTGCTTTGTGCTCTTGCTGGATGGTTAGACCTATGATGGCTTTCTTCGTTCAACTGGTCGTTCATTCTTCTATAACCAGTAGATGTCTTTGTTCAATATATGACTATCCAGTAGATGTTTGTCCAGTTGGTGTCCATCCGGTAGGTGTTTGTCCGGTAGATGTCCATCCGGTAGATGTCCATCCAGTTGATGTTCATCCGGTAGGTGTTTGTATCCAGTTGATGTTTGTCACTCTGTAGGTCTTTGTATCCAGTTGATGTCCATCACCCGGTAGGTCTTTGTCACCAGTTGATGTTTGTCCAGTTGGTGTCCATCCGGTAGGTGTTTGTCCGGTAGATGTCCATCAGGTAGATGTCCATCCAGTTGATGTTCATCCGGTATGTGTTTGTATCCAGTTGATGTTTGTCACCCGGTAGGTCTTTGTATCCAGTTGATGTCCATCACCCAGTAGGTCTTTGTCACCTGGTAGGTCTTTGTATCCAGTTGATGTCCATCACCCGGTAGGTCTTTGTCACCAGTTGATGTTTTTCACCCGGTAGGTCTTTGTCACCAGTTGATGTTTGTCACCCGGTAGGTCTTTGTATCCAGTTGATGTCCATCACCCGGTAGGTCTTTGTCACCCGGTAGATCTTTGTCACCAGTTGATGTTTGTCACCCGGTAGGTCTTTGTATCCAGTTGATGTCCATCACCCGATAGGTCTTTGTCACCCGGTAGGTTTTTGTCACCAGTTGATGTTTGTCACCACCAAAACTTAGAAATATTTTCCCAACAATTTCCCCCTTTTTGGTGATGAATAAACTTAGTACTGGAGACTCTTGCTTGATCATAATGAACTGCAACTCCTGTTAAGACTTAGAGACACGCATAGACTTTGCAATTTGTTAGAATAAATAAGCAGATTAGGAGTAGTAATCAAACTGAGCCAATGAAGGAACATCATTTTTTTATAAAATGAATTCTGTTTACATGGTACATCTTACAAATTACAACAAACATCTTACAAGCCATACAACAGACCTTACGAACATCTTACAAGTCATACAATAGACCTATTTCTACAATCTATCCAAATGGAGAAACATAGCCAGTATGGAATGATCCGAGCCAGCTATTTTCAGGGTTATTTGACAAAGGGAGGGGGAGAGAAAGTACATACAGAGAGACTTAGAACAAAGAAAGACCTAGAAAGCAAAGAAAGACCTAGAAGGCTATCATTATCTTCAAGGTAGTCCTCTGTTCATTTGTCAAGTCCTCTGTCCTCAACGAAAATTCTCTGTCTTCCCCCTTTTTGTCATCAGCACCCAAGCATCTGTTGTTCCAAATTCCAGGCTGGTGAAGAACACCAGGGCTGGTCGAAGAAGCTAGAGCTAGCAGAGATGGGTTAGATAAGTAATCAACCAATGTAGGGTTGATTTAGATAAGTAATAAACCCATGAATATATGTGTGTAGAAACAGTTGCAAGACAAGTAAGAATATTAGTTAAGAGTTGCATGATTGATGATTTGAGGTAGAGAACTAGCATGCTATTTATAGCGAAAAACTAGCAAGTTGTAGTGTGAGGTGTCATATCATGCGTAAGTAAAAGCAGATAAAGATAGAGACGAATTGACAACTCTTGTGAAGATTTATAATAAACAGATAATGGAAACATAAAAGGACAATAAAATTTACTGTCTGCCTCCTAGCCAATGCTGGGAGTAGTCAAGGGTGGAGGATGGAGTGTCAGCCTGAGTTTGTCGGGAGCTGTGGGACTCGTTGCTGAGAGGGATGTCTGGACCGACGGATGCTCTAGCTGCAGTAGATGAGTGATGAGCTGGACTATGGTCTCGTTGGGTCAGAAGAGAAGGTCTGCTGGACTCGGGCAATCTTCTAACAGTTTGAGGAGCAGCTGGCAGGCTGTTGCTCAAGTCTTGAATTTGTGAAGCAAATGCCGCCAGCATAGTTGCTAACTGATCCGATAGGGCTTTCTTGGCATCCTCTATCTTATCTTCAAGAGCCAGTGAGGTGGTTGTATGAAGTGATTCATTATGTTGAGTGATCTGAAGATGAGCCTGCCCTATCCGAGAGAGTGAGTCCGCAGAGGCATCCACAACAAAGGTCTGGAGCTTGGTTACTGTAGTCGTTAGACTATTTATGTCCCAATAGACGTGTTGGAATTGAGAGTCAGTATGCTGCTGGTGGCTCCCAAGAATAAGAGTCGCAGTGCGTTCTTCCTGTTTGAGCTTATTGACGTCACTAGCTAGTGCAGAGATGGCGTTTGATAGATGCACCAGTTGATCAGAAATGTTGGGTGGCCCTTCCAGAGGAATATGAGTTGAAAAGTCAAAGAAATCCTCAGGAGGGTCTTGAGCCAGAGATTGATCCAGGGCATTTGTTTGAGTCTCAGCAGTAGTAGTGAGAACGCCGGGATGACCCTCAATATCAGCTGTCAACAGAGCAGTGACTTCAGTGGTAGGTGCAGCAGGTGCGATGGTAGTTATGACATCCATGCTAGAAACAGTTTGTTCCAGCTCGGCTGCAGACGACTGAGTGTGACCAGCAGAGTGAGAAGAGTGTTCGCTGGGTTCATCATTACTAGAAGAGATGGTAACTTGATGAACCACGGTCTGAATCACTGTGTCAACGTTAGCATGATCAACATCCAGCAGCTGTAGTGGTTGATCATTGGCATGACTCTGATCGGAGGAGATAAGTGGATCAGCGGTAGAGGTGATCGCAATGTCAGTAGGAGCTATCTCCAAAGTAGGTGGGGCAGTCTCCAAGTCAGTTGGGGCAGTTTCCAAGTCAGTTGGAGTAGGACTTGCATTTCTGGATATGGCAGAGCAGGAGTGGATACCAGTTGATATGCGGAGATCATGAAGAGCATGCTCAGCCATATCCAGCTTTGGACCTAAAGCATTCAGAACTGTTCGATCATGATTCACTGTGCCAGAATCAATATTGAATTGTTGAAGGCGGGAATGAACAAGAGCTTGAAGTTCTCCCACACAATTCATCATGCGGAAGAGATCTCTAAGCTTCAAACTCTTTTCAGTGTCCGGGACTTGAGGATAATTCAAAATGAGATTCTCGTCTTCTCGTGCTTGATCAAAAATTGGAGTGAAGTCATCGAAGCGAATGTTTAGGCGAGCCTTTGTCCATCGATCAAAAATTTCAAGCTGCGTCTGCAGCTTGGCTTCTACTTCACTCATGACCATTTGAATCTCAAAGGCTACAGGGGTGGTCACCGGTGCCATAAGTCCTTTTCCCTTTCCAGTGGTGGTGTCCTTGGGATGACAGTAAGGACAGTTGGACTTTGGTTGCCTGAAGCTGATTGAGCCAGGTGCTTGTTGGGAGCTCATCAGTTTGGTGGAGTGGGCAGGTGGAGCGATTGGTGCATCAGGGACCATGGCTAATGAAGCAGCTGAGGCAGTTGGTTCCTCTGGTGGAGGATTTTCAGGACTTGACTCTCTTCTAGTGATGACTGCTGCTGGGACTGCAGAGGAGATGGTATCAAAGGCATCAGTGACTATCTTCCGGAGAGCAGGAGGAGCCCCTTTTCTGGTCCTGGGCTTCTTAGGAGGAGGAGGAGATGACTCAGCGGATTCGGATATTCTTTGTTCAGAATCGCTTACAACTTGAGTTGTGCGTCGCTTCGTCGGACCGACCTCTCTGCCGCTCCGTTACCTGTGAATCTGGAGATACTTGGCAGTGATAAGTCTGCCTGGATGAAGGTTTGAGGAGGCCCCCGCCTGAATGTTTTTACTGTCAAACAGACTGCTGAGTGGAAGAGCAAAGCCAGATTGTCCCTTCCCTGAAGTAATTAGTCCGGTGAGGACCTGAAACAGAACAACTAACCAGTTGACTTCTACTCCTTTGAAGATGGCGCCCATGACGTCAAAATTCTCAGGGGTGATGAAATCAAAAGATCCAGCTTTGCACAGTAGCCCCTTGGAAATAACATTGGCCAGTTGACAGAAATGACTCTTCATTAGCACCTTTTTAAATGGAGGACGACGAAGACGAGCGTCAGAGCGGAGAATATGGAGCGCATTTCTTCCCTAACATCCACTGGAATAATGGAGAAATCTGTAAGTCCAGTAGAGGGAAGACAAAGGTGAGTGCCGAATTCCAGTTGAGTGATGGTAACCAGTTGTCCAGAGATGGAGGCCACCACGGAATCATCTACAACTTTAGCAGTGGCGAAGAACTCGTGTAGAGCTTCCTTGTGAAATGTTGGAGCCTGGCTAAGGATCACTAGAAGTCCCGATGTATCCAACTTGTGAAAAACTTCCTTTGTATCTTCATCAGAGGATGTGGAGATTGAATGAAAATCCACATGTACAACATTGGTGATGAAACTGGGCTGTGTATTCTTAGACATTTTTTGATTTAGATACCGAGAATCAAAAATCCTGCAGTGTAAGAATTTCTGGGAAGAAAGTTAACGCAGTAATTTTGGAGAAGATAAGAGTAAGAAACAAAAGTAATGGCGGTTAAAGGAAAGAGTAGGTGTAACGTCGTACTGTAGATGAGCGGACACATGAATACATGGCGATCATCTAACGATTGAAACATTTCAACAAATAAATAAAAGGACAGGATTTGGGCGGGAGTGAAATAATTTATTTTTACATAAAAGTAAATTTGAATTCCGACGTTCCAGTAGGTTAATAGTTACCGAAGGTTATTTTTGTCAAAGCATATTTGGTAAAGTCTGCTAGTATATAGGGTCCGACTGGTAAGGTAACATCTACTGGTATGTAGAGTCCTACTGGTACGGAAGCACCTACTGTAGCAGGCTGTTGTTTTACCAGCTGAGCTTAGATAACCAAGTTAAAATTCTAACTGAAATTCCCCCTAAATTCATGCGATTTCTACTGAGTAATTCCCCCTGAATTCATTAACCTTAATTAATAACAATCATGGATTGATTTCAATTAAACCAAGAATATTTTGAAAGTAGGAAAACTTAGCGTCCGGTAGAGGTTTTGTAAAGATGTCTGCTGCTTGTTGTTCGGTAGATATGTATTCTAGCTGAATTTCTTTCTTCATAACGTGATCCCTGATGAAATGATGATGGATGTCAATATGTTTGGTGCACGTATGAAGAACCGGTTTGTACGTAATGGCTATGGCAGACGTATTATCACAAAATATGGGTGCCTCAGTGGATTCAATTCCATAGTCTCTCAGTTGTTGTTGATACCAGAGCAGTTGAGCACAGCAGGATCCAGCAGCAAGGTACTCTACCTCTGCAGTAGACGTTGTTATGGATGTCTGCTTCTTGCAACCCCATGAGATTAGTCTATCTCCAAGAAATTGACAGTATCCACTGGTACTTTTTCTGTTAATTTTGCATCCAACATAGTCTGCAGCTGAGTATCCGATCAAATTAAAAGTTGAGTCTCTTGGATACCATAGACCGACATTCGCATTGCCTTTCAGATATTTGAGGATCCTTTTGACAGTCGTGAAGTGTGACTGCTTGGGATTTGCTTGGAACCGAGCGCACATACAAACTGCAAACATGATGTCTGGTCGACTGGCCGTTAAATAAAGTAATGATCCGATAATACCTTGATACATTGTAACTTCGACTGGTATTCCTGAATTATCCAAGTCGAGTTTGGCAGATGAGCTCATTGGAGTGGCGGCTGCTGAACTTGTACTCATCCCATACTTCTCAGCAGTTCTTTAGTATATTTAGACTGAGTTATCAGAATTCCTTCACTGGATTGCTTGACTTGCAATCCTAAGAAAAATGATAATTCTCCCATCATGCTCATCTCAAATTGATCCTGCATAATTTTAGAAAATCTTTCGCAAAGCTTTGAGTTAGTACTGCCGAAAATAATATCATCAACATAAATTTGAACAAGCAGAGTATGATCACCCTTTGTGAATTTGAATAGGGTCTTGTCCACCGTGCCAATGGTAAAGTTATGCTCAGTCAAATATTTTGATAGAGTTTCATACCATGCACGGGGAGCTTGCTTCAGACCATACAAGGCTTTGTTTAGTCGAAAAACATAAGAAGGCTGCTGATGGCTTTCAAATCCAGGAGGTTGCTAAACATAAACTTCTTCCTGGAGTTTGCTGTTAAGAAACACACTCTTAACATCCATCTAATAGACTTTAAAGTCTTTAAAGGCAGCAAATGCAAGAAATATGCGAATGGCTTCTAATCAAGCTACAGGGGCAAAGGTATCATCAAAATCAATTTATTTCTAAATACCCATTTGGTACCTATTATAGTGTGATGCTGTGGTCGTGGTACTAAATACCATACTTTGTTTCGCTCAAACTGATTTAGTTCTTCCTGCATTGCTTCTACCCAGCTTGGGTCTAACATATCATTATCAATCTTCTTAGGTTCTATGTGAGATATGAATACAGCATGAAGAAATTCATTAATCATTTGTCCTCTGGTGCGTAGAGGAGCAACATGGTTACCTATGACCTGCTCGGGAGGATGATCCTTCATCCACCGGAGCGGAGGTCCAAGAGGGTTGAGCTCTTCATTCGAATGAATATGAGTGGGTGGCTCAGAAGATCTGATTGATGCATCTTTTCCGTTAATTCCTTCTACTGCAGCAGGAGTATGCACAACAGTGTCATTGTCAGCTGGATGCAGTGCTTGTTGACCAGCGGACTCCTCTGCTTGAGCTTCAGGAACTTCTGGTTCTAAAGAGCAGTTCTGCTTCTGTAATTTATCTCATCATCAATATATGTGCTTTCCAGTTGGTTGCTCAAGTTGTTGATTTGCAGATTAGATACAGTACAGTCAGTAGGTTCATCAAATTTTACATGCACAGATTCTTCTACAGTAAGAGTTCTATTATTAAATACTCTGAAGGCTTTACTAACTGTAGAATATCCAAGAAATATTACAGCATTAGATTTGGCATCAAAAGCGGTGAGATGAGTCTTTCCATTGTTGTGAATAAAACATTTGCAACCAAACACATGGAAATAAGAAATATTTGGCTTACTGCCATTCCAGATCTCATAAGGGGTTTTATTTGCTCGCTTATTAATCATTGATTTGTTCTGCGTATAACATGCTGTGTTGACAGCTTCTGCCCAAAATCTCTGCGATATATCTGATTCTGCAAGCATAGTTCACGCAGCTTCTTTCAAAGTGTGGTTCCTACACTCAGCAACTCCGTTTTGTTGAGGGGTTCTTGCAGCAGAGTATTCGTGTTTAATACCAAGGTCATATAGATATGATTCGAGTGACTGATTGGTAAACTCGGTACCTTTATCACTACGAATTCTATCTATCCCACACGATTTCTCATTTTGGAGTCTTTTCAGTAGTTTGATCAGCTTTGGAGTAGCCTGATCTTTGCCACTGAGAAACAGGACCCACGTAAAACGAGTGTAATCGTCTATTAACACTAGGTTATACTTCATTCCCCCTAGACTTGTTACTGGTATATGACCAAATAGATCCATATGCAGCAACTCTAGGCACCGAGAAGAAGATTTACTCCCTTTGTTCTTAAAGGAGGATCTGATTTGCTTACCAAGCTGGCATGCTCCACAGATCTTGTCTTTTGAGAACTCAATTTGAGGTAGTACAATGACTAGATCAAGTTTACGCAGACTGGCAATAGTTTTAAAGTTTAAGTGACTCAACCGTTTGTGCCAAAGCCAATTTTGGAAGTATTCAAGGCAGCAAAGCAAGTAGAGGAGGTAGGCTGATTAAGATTCCAATCAATTTTATATGTGTTATCATACCTTCTTCCTACAAGTAATACACTGCCATCAGTAGATTTGATTGTGCATGAGTGCTGGTTGAATTCTACATAGTGACCATTGTCACAGAGTTGACTGATGATAATCAAATTATAACATAAATTTTCAACCAACAGAATATCTTTAATAATAATGTTACCATAGATAATCTTACCCTTACCCACGGTTCTACCTTTCGCGTTGTCTCCAAAAGTTATTCTAGGTCCGGTGGTGTCCACCAATTCAGACAATAAGCACGCATTCCCTGTCATATGTCTAGAACATCCGCTGTCCAGAAACCACTCTGAGCTCCGAACTTGATGAATTCTAGCTTTCTGCAATTTAAGCGATAATATGATTGGTACCCAATCCTACTTGGGTCCATACATGATTAGTCCTTTCGGGACCCACACTTGTATAACCCAAAATTGTTTGGGTCTGTGTGTGTCCTGAAACGTGTGTGCATTAAATGATAAAGATGTTCTTGGGTGATATGTGCGATACTGAGTGTATGCGTGTTCTTTGGGTTTTTGGTTTCTGTTTGGAAGCATATATCTCTTTTGGACAGGCATACAATTATAATACCAATTGGGTTTTACCTCTCGAGTGGCTTGACCGGTGGGATTATGTTTATTTCTAAACTTTTGCCCAGGTCTAGCTTTCTCTTTTGGCTCAACATAACCGATACCTTTGTGTGATGCCCGTTCCTTGATGAGTGTTGGCTCAATAGATTCCTTGACCAACTCACTTGGTTCATATACTATGCTTGATCTTACAAAATTCATTGTTTAATCTTGTTCCTTTCTAGACACAGTTGAGATTTGATGCCAGATGAGTTACTATCATTGTTAGAGTAGCCTATACCGGTAAGATCACCAGCAAGCCTTATTGACTCAAGCATTTCATCTTTTCTGGCAGTAGATGCATTCCATGTGCGAACCAGCTTACTGAGTTTCTGGTGTGCACATGTTGCTTCATCCCTTTCTTTCTCGAGCCGACTTACTTTTTCCCTTAAGCTTTTCAACTCATTTGATTGTTCACAATCAAATTTGTTGTTTTGCTGTTTTGTTGGGACTAGTTGTTCAGTCTTGTAATTTTAGAAGGATTCATACATCTGATACTCATTAATCATGTCCTGCAATGCATTAGTGAGTTTATTATGTGTAAATTCAGAGAGATTTGAATCAGTTACCTCACAGTCATCGTTGGTCATTAAACAATGAACTTCTTCCTCTTCACTCTCACTGGATGAGCTAGAAGACTTTTCTGATTCTGACTCTGAGTCTGTCCATTTGCTCTTGTTCTCTTCATCCACCAGTACTTTCTGTTCTCTGTCCCTTCTGGATGATCTTCTATTCTCCTTTGACTTTCTATAGTCCTTGGATCCTCGTTTTTGATCATCTTTCTTTGGTTTGGGACAGTCAGCGATAAAATGTCCTGGCTTAAGACAGTTGAAGCAAACACGATCATCCTCATCTGATCTATTTTTGAAATTCTGCTTCCTTGGATACGATTGATAGACCTTTTGACTCTTCTTCATAAACTTTCCAATTTTTTTGACAAACAGCGCCATTGCATCGTTGCATATTTTTTCAGGAGTCATCTCTGTTGTGATAGGTAGAGCTTCAGATGCAGTAAGAGCTTTGGTTGGTTGACTGGTGCTGGGTTAATCTTCAATCCGAATCCCTTGTTCAAACTCATATGCTTTTAAGCCAGCAAATAAGTCATGTAGGTCTATCTTGTTTAGGTCTTTGGATTCTCTCATAGCAATCGTTTTTACATCTCATTCTCTTGGGAGACCTCTCATGACCTTTAAAGTGATTTCCCCGTTGGATAGTTCTTTTCCAAGGCTATTGAGTTCATTTATGATTCCAGTTACTCTTTCATCATATTCGCTGAGAGTTTCTCCGGACATCATTTTGATGTTTTCAAACTTCTGTAAGGCGACAATGAGCTTGTTTTCCTTGGTTTGATCATTTCCTTCGCATAGCTGAGCAATCTTTTCCCAGATGTCCTTTGCAGTGGGACACATTTTGATCTTGTTGAACATATTTTTGTCCAGAGTTTTGAACAGTATGTCTTTGGCCACATTGTCCAGATTTGCTATTTTCTTTTCTTCATTTGTCCAGAAGGATCTGTCCTTCTCGACCATCTGAGGTTCACCACCAGTAATGGCAGCTGCTGTATTGACTTTCAAGATCTTCATTGGTCCATTAGTGATGACGAACCACATGTCATCGTCATGGGCACTAAGATGTGCTTGCATACGAATCCTCCAGTCATCATATTCATCCTTTTTGAACATGGGAATCTTGCTGAATGAGGCCATCGGTTTTTGGTAATTTTTCAAGATTGAGAAGACCTAAGCTCTGATACCACTTGTTAGGATCGGGGTAGTGTTTAGAGGGGGGGGGGGGGTTGAATAAACACTAGATTCAATTTCTATTTTGCTCGGGTTTGCTGCAGACTGTTAAGTACTGCAGTTGCTTCTCAATATATAGCAAGTCAGCAGACACTGATTATAGTGCGGAAGACGTCTGCTGGACTTGTGAGAGATAATAACTGAATGGTTAAATAAGCAGTAAGTAAATGACACAAGTATTGTTTCTGGAAGTTCGAAGCACAACGCTTCTACGTCTCCTCTTCTTCCTTTGCAGGAAGGTTACACTAGAAGATTTGGTTTACACTTTACAGTATACAACCTTCTTAGGCACTCACACAGCTTGGCCTAAACTCCTAGCAATCACAACTTCCTAATTTGATTACAATGATTTCTATGACACTCACACAAATATAAATTATTTGACTTCGAGTGTTCTTCGAGCAGTAGACTCTGTTACAGTTAATCTGTCAATATATCAGTAGTAGTTTTCTTCTACTCTTGCTGAACCTTCAAAGAATATCAATAAGATGATTTGCTTTTTGCGTTGAGGCGTTTCTCTTTGTTTGATCAGATGGTTCAGCTAACCTCTTCATTCTTCACTTGGGCGTATTTATAGACTTATTGATCTTAACGGCAACTTGTCTATATTTGGAAGAGATCCACTTTCTGTTACCATTCCATATTCTGATTGTCTTCTTTCCTATTTTGTTTAGCAACGGCTCTTTTATTCTGACGCTAATGGTGGCGGAGATATAGCTGGGTGCGCCGCTCTGTTGTACCTTTGTCAGAATAGGTTGTACTTGTTTTGTCTTGTTGCTTTGTGCTCTTGCTGGATGGTTAGACCTATGCTGGCTTTCTTCGTTCAACTGGTCGTTCATTCTTCTGTAACCAGTAGATGTCTTTGTTCAATATATGACTATCCAGTAGATGTTTGTCCAGTTGGTGTCCATCCGGTAGGTGTTTGTCCGGTAGATGTCCATCAGGTAGATGTCCATCCAGTTGATGTTCATCCGGTAGGTGTTTGTATCCAATTGATGTTTGTCACCCGGTAGATCTTTGTATCCAGTTGATGTCCATCACCCAGTAGGTCTTTGTGATATCCCCGAAATAATTAATTACAATTTGGGCATTAATTGTGTTTATATGATTAATTATGGTGGTAATTAATTATGTGCTGGATTTATTTATCATGTTGAAATGCTTAGTCACATGGTAGGAGTGACCCGGGAGAGCATTTCAGGGTGCATGTTGTGCATGTTGGGAAAAATTGTTATTAGCATGATTTATTTGCCATGGTTAGCAATTAATTGGAAATCATGAGTTTAATTGGTATTTTGGTGCATTTTGGATTAATGCTTTTAAAAATATCATGTTGGGGTGTTTTATACACCATGGGATTGTGGGATGCATTTTAATAAAACCCAACTTTATACCCCAACCCTCACCACCCATCACTTTACTTTCCCAATTTCTCCTCCAAACCCTTTTCCCTTTTCCATTTTCGTTTTTGTGCATAAGGGTGGAGAGAAATCCTTCCAAAAAGTTGACTTGTGAAGTTTATTGGGAGATTTGAGGTCCCCAAGAGGTATGGATGCCTCCATGTCATTTTTATAGTGTTTGGTTTAGTTTTGAAATGCTTTTGAATGATTTTGAAATGGGTTTGTTGTGGGTTGGTGTTGTTTTGGTTGAGGGTTGGATTTATGTTTGTTTTGAGGTGTATTTTGGAGGTTTATGATGTTATTTTGTTGTGGGTTTTGATAGTTTAAGCTTTGGTATGGTTTGGAATGGTTTTGGGTGTATTAATGGTGGAAAATCGCGAGTCTGTGCGAGGCGATCGACCGCCTGAAATCAGGCGACCGATCGCCGATGGGCAGTACCAAAATCACAGAGTATGCGATCGATCGCCTGAAATGAGGCGACCGATCGCCGAGGGGCAGTGGCTAAATTTGAGGTAGGCGATCGATCGCCATGTTTGGCGCGCTCGATCGCCGCGAAGCAAAAATTGAGGCGATCGATCGCCTCAGCGAAGCGATCGATCGCCAGCAGTGAAATTTTGGCAAATGATTTTATTGTAGGATTTTTGGTATCGGACTATTATTGGGTTCTAATATTGATTTGTGTGAATGTGTAGAACCATCCCAGGTGGCGACACAGCCAAGGAATTGAAGTCCTACCACATCCTACTTTTTGGAAAGGTACGTAGAGGACGTACGGGCACCCAACGGTACATGTATCTAATATACTCATTGTTTATGCATTGTGGATGCGAGTATATGTGGAATTATGCATTGTGGATGCAAATACATGTTGAATTATGCATGATGATTGTATATGCATATGATGGTTATTGGTGCACATCCCATGAGTCGTGGTCATCCCTTGATGATTTTAATGCTTGCCGCTATTTGATTTGTTGCCGCTACATGTGAAGTGAGGGGTGGGAGCGCCGCATGTCACATTTGAGCGTGGTTATCATATAGGGCGAGGAAAGAATATTTGCCGCTCAATGTGAAGCGAGGGGTGGGAGCGCCGCATGTCCATTGAAGCTAGGTTATTCTATGCCGCCTATATGTAAATAAGCGAGGGGCATTAAAATACATTGTGATGGACAGACTAGGGATTGGTGATTGGTATTTGGTTTTGATGAGATGGTATTGTGTCATGACATGTGTAGACCATTAAATAATCTATTGATTATACTCATAAGTTATGGTAAAGGGACAACCAAACTGGAAGCGTTTAAATGCATGGGAAAAACAGGAAGTGTTTTATTGTGATTTATGCATTTACGCCTTATATTCATATTGTGTTGAATATGAATGATATTATTGCTCATGTTTGGGGGTTGTCCTTGTAGGTACTTTTGGCATGATATAAAGGGGCTAAAGCGGGTTGAGGCGGTGAGCTTGTGAAGAACACTTTTGGTAGATGAAGGACGGGATTACTTTGTATAGTGTCTACTCTAGGAGTAGTGTAAAGCTATAGTAAATACATTCATTTGATTGGGAATGTAACTAATCCATTTGATAGTCCTTATTTTTGGCATGTAATTCTTAAAGCTCATAGTCTCAACACGATCATTTTACTCTGATAATTTATGTTAGCTCTAATTATGCCTTTAATCCGCACTTAAGGAACTAGGGTCCTTACATTAGTGGTATCAGAGCAGTGGTTAGAGAACCCGGGAACGAGTGAAGGGTAGCCTTAGCATGATTGGCTAGGTGCTTACATTTGAAGCATGTTTATGCATGTGGTGCTTATTGATGTATATCCTGTTGTACTAACATGCTTATTATCATTCCTGTTATCTAACGGCATAACATATATATTGTTTTGGAATTGTTGTTAACCTTTGTGTTACAGCATGGCTGCTATGAATGCGGGGAACCTTAATGAAGAGGTCGGTGATGTTGGGAGCGTGAACGCTAGCATTGGTCAGGCAAACCCTTTACCTCCACCAGCTGTAGGCATGGAACCAGTAGCTCAGTTATTACTACCTGGTGAGATCAGCTTGACTCAGTTTCTATCTTACCACCCGCCCCGGTTTGAGGGAACAGAATCAGGAGAGGAGGCTGAGGAGTGGCTAGAAAGACTTGAGCAGATATTTGTATCGGCTCCTTGTGCTGTTACAGCTTGGCTGAGGCTGACGGAGTTCCAGTTGGCAAAGAAACCTTTGATGTGGTGGAGGAGCACGGTAATGGAACTGAGAGCACAGGGTGCTGTGATTGATTGGACACTCTTCAGAACCCGGTTTCTGAACCGGTACTTCTCTGCAGCGGCGAGACAGACGAAGGAAGATGAGTTTGCAAGCTTGAAACAAGGGAGCGTGTCGGTGTCAGACTATGCCATGCATTATTCCTCGTTGCTGAGGTATGTTCCACACATTGCCACCAACGGACATGCGAAGATGAGAAACTTCATGAAGGGGTTGCGACCGGAGCTCTTCGATCGGGTTATTACCAATAACCCCACTTCTTTTGATGATGCTCTCACAAGAGCAGAGCTTGCGGAGATTGGAGTTGGAGCCTATCCTAGTGCTATACCCCCACAAGCATCACAACAGAGGCAAGCTACTGATAGCTTGAGGCCCCGAGGAGAGCCATTTAAACCTCGTGGTGCCTCTTCATCCTCACGGTTCAGTGGGAAGAAATTCTTTGGGCAGAAGAAAGAGAGCAAGAAGAACAATTGGTCAGCCAACCGAGGGCCTACGCAAGGAGATAGGCCGGGAGAGCTAAGGTGTGACAATTGTGGAGGGCCACATTCTTCGAGCAAGTGCCCTGCCTGTTATAGTTGTGGCAAAATGGGCCACATCTCTCGGTATTGCCCCACCAGGGGAGGACAGTCAGAGTTTCAGGGCAACAGGCCGAGATTTGATGACAGGACAGTACACCAGAGGCAGCATTTGTGCCTCGACCATCGGGAGGTCAGACAGTGGGACCGTCCCAGGGACAGGAGTATGCACTGACCAGAGAGCAGGCTCAGGCAGCCCCAGAGGAGGTGATCGCCGGTACGTGTCATTTATTTACGTACCCTGCTTTTATTTTGATAGATACAGGTGCCTCCCACTCTTTTGTATCTGTGGGCTTTGTGGAAAGACACCATATGCGCACGTCTTCTTTACCCACGCCTCTCATGGTCTCGACACCCACTGGAAGAAATGTCGTTGCTGATCAGTTTATGGTAGATTGCCTCATTTATTTTGAGGGCAACGAGTTGAAGGCAGACTTGATTGTGTTGGGCATGTCAGACTTTGACTGCATCATGGGTATTGATATTCTGAACAGATATCAGGCAGTGGTAGATTGCCGGCAGAGAACAGTGAGGTTCAGATCTGATTTGGGAGTTCAGTGGACTTTTTATGGCAACGGTTCTCGTGCGAAGATTCCGTTGATTTCAGCAATCAAGATGACTCAGCTGCTGGAACGTGGCCACACGGGCTATTTCATCTATGTCGTGGACACGTCTGGGAAGAATAAAGAACTGAGAGTTGAGGATGTGCCAGTGGTAGCAGAATTTGCTGATGTATTCCCAGAGGAAATCCCAGGATTTCCACCGGCTAGAGAAGTTGAGTTTGGGATCGAGTTGTTACCTGGGACATCCGCTATCTCTCGTGCACCTTACAGGATGGCACCGGCAGAGTTGAGAGAGTTGAAGGAGAAGTTGCAGGAGCTCCTTGACAAGGGATATATACGCCCGAGCGTATCGCCATGGGGCGCACCGGTTCTTTTTGTAAAGAAGAAGGATGGTTCGATGAGGTTGTGCATCGATTACCGGCAACTGAATAAGGCCACAGTGAAGAACAAGTATCCCCTCCCAAGGATTGATGACTTGTTTGATCAGTTGCAAGGTACCAGATTATATAACAAGATTGATTTGAGATCCGGGTACCATCAGATTTGAGTCAGAGAGGAAGATGTGTAGAAGACAGCATTTCGGACTCGATATGGACATTATGAGTTCCTAGTGATGCCGTTCGGCGTGACGAATGCTCCAGCGGTCTTTATGAGTCTGATGAACAGAGTGTTTCAGTCGTATCTTGATCAGTTCGTCATTGTATTTATTGACGATATTCTCATCTATTCCCGGAGCGAGGAAGAGCACGTGAAACACTTGAGGACAGTGCTCCAGATTCTCAGAGACCACCAGTTGTATGCCAAGCTCAGCAAGTGTGAATTTTGGCTGAGCAGTGTAGTGTTTCTGGAGCATGTCATATCTAGCAGTGGGATATCAGTGGATCCCAGGAAGATCGAGGCCGTGATGGAGTGGGCTGCACCCACTTCTGTGCCGGAGATTCGGAGCTTCCTTGGTTTGGCTGGTTATTATCGACGCTTTGTCGAGGGATTTTCGAAGATCGCCAAGCCTTTGACGCAGTTGACCCAGAAGGGAGTACCATTCTTTTGGTCAGAAGCTTGTGAGGAGAGCTTCCAGGAGTTGAAGCACCGTTTGACGACGGCGCCAGTATTGGTGATTCCTTCAGAAAACTCCAGATTTGTTTTGTATACCGATGCATCACTTCAGGGCCTTGGGTGTGTACTGATGCAAGATAAGCATGTGGTAGCTTATGCATCAAGGCAGTTGAAGCCGCATGAGACCAGATACCCAGTCCATGACTTTGAATTGGCGGCTATCATCTTCGCCCTGAAGATTTGGAGGCATTACTTGTATGGTACGTCGTTTACCATTTACACGGATCACAAGAGCCTCAAGTTTTTATTCACTCAGGCGGAGCTGAACATGAGCAGAGAAGGTGGATGGACTTACTCAAGGACTATGATTATGAGATTGAGTACCATCCTGGAAAAGCTAATTTGACAGCAGACGCCTTGAGCCGGAAAGTGAGGAGTTCTGCTGAGGACGTCATCCATTTGTCGGCTATGATGACCTCCTATTGCCATCTGGGCTATGATTTTGACATAGATGCATCACCTGTGTATGTATCGACCTTGTTAGCTGAGCCAGATATCTATGAGAACATCAGGAGAGCTCAAAGGTCAGATGATGAGGTTCAGAGGTGGTTATCTTTAGTATATCTTGGTCAGCCAACGAAGTTCAGAGTGGCCGATGACGGATCCCTGAGATTGGGTAACCGTTGGGTGGTTCCGAGTACGCCGGAGTTGCGTAAATGGATCCTGGAGCGAGCTCATAGTAGCAGACTTAGCATCCACCCAGGCGGAAAGAAGATGTATAAAGATCTGCGTGGTCAGTTTTGGTGGAAAATGATGAAATCTGATGTCGTCACTTTTGTTAAGAGGTGTTTGCTCTGTCAGCAGGTTAAGGCAGAGAGACAGAGACCTGGCGGCGAGTTGAGAAGCTTAGAGATACCGAAGTGGAAGTGGGAACACATTTCCATGGACTTCGTGACTCACCTGCCGAGGAGTGCTTCAGGTTTTGATGCTATTTGGGTGATTGTGGATCGATTGACTAAGGTGGCTCATTTCATTCCCTATAACATGACTTTCACCTTTTTGAGGATGGCACAGTTGTATATTCGAGATGTGGTGAGATTGCATGGGATCCCCATTTCCATAGTGTCGGATCGAGATCCACGATTCACATCTCATTTTTGGGAAGGTCTTCAGTCAGCCTTGGGAACTGAAGTTAGATTGAGCATTGCTTATCATCCTCAGACGGATGGCCAGACCGAGCGTAGTATCCAAACGCTCGAGGACACGTTGAGGGCTTGTGTATTGGAGTTCGATGTTTCTTGGCAAGATTCAGTAGCCCTGGTAGAGTTCTCTTATAATAACAGCTACCAGGCGAGTATTCAGATGGCTCCTTTTGAAGCTCTTTATGGCAGACGGTGTAGATCACCCTTGTGTTGGGATGATTTGGACCGCAAATCGGTCGGAGGACCGGAGTTGATTCGGGAGATGGAAGAGAAGATAAAGATGATAAGGCAGAAAATGAAAGCAGCCCAAGACAGACAGGCAGCTTATGCGAATAAACGGCGGAGACCGTTGGATTTCAGTTGGGAGATAAGGTCTTTTTGAAGATCTCGCCTTTCAGAGGCGTTGTGCGATTTGGGATGCGCGGGAAACTGTCTCCGAGGTATGTTGGACCGTACGAGATTTTGCAGCGCATTGGCACCTTAGCTTACCGACTGGCTTTGCCGCCTTCTTTATCTGGTATACATGATGTGTTTCATGTGTCGATGCTGCGAAAGTATGAGCCGGATCCATCTCATGTGTTGCAGCCTTCTGAGGTTCAGTTAGAATCCGATGTGTCTTATGTGGAACGGCCTACTAGATTTCTGGATCGAGCAGACCGTAGACTTCGGAATAAAGTGATACCTATGATCAAGGTTCAGTGGGATCGCAGGGGTGTCGAGGAGGCTACGTGGGAGACGGAGCGGCATATGGTGCAGCACTACCCGGAACTATTCTCTGGTATGTGATTATGTTTAGTTTCTTTTTGGGGTAAGTGCATGTGATTTCGAGGACGAAATCTTATAAGTAGGGGAGTATTGTGATATCCCCGAAATAATTAATTACAATTTGGGCATTAATTATGTTTATATGATTAATTATGGTGGTAATTAATTATGTGCTGGATTTATTTATCATGTTGAAATGCTTAGTCACATGGTAGGAGTGACCAAGGAGAGCATTTCAGGGTGCATGTTGTGCATGTTGGGAAAAATTGTTATTAGCATGGTTTATTTGCCATGGTTAGCAATTAATTGTAAATCATGAGTTTAATTGGTATTTTGGTGCATTTTGGATTAATGCTTTTAAAAATATCATGTTGGGGTGTTTTATACACCATGGGATTGTGCGATGCATTTTAATAAAACCCAACCCTTTATACCCCAACCCCTCACCACCCATCACTTTACTTTCCCAATTTCTCCTCCAAACCCTTTTCCCTTTTCCATTTTCGTATTTGTGCATAAGGGTGGAGAGAAATCCTTCCAAAAAGTTGATTTGTGAAGTTTATTGGGAGATTTGAGGTCCCCAAGAGGTATGGATGCCTCCATGTCATTTTTATAGTGTTTGGTTTAGTTTTGAAATGGTTTTGAATGATTTTGAAATGGGTTTGTTGTGGGTTGGTGTTGTTTTGGTTGAGGGTTGGATTTATGTTTGTTTTGAGGTGTATTTTGGAGGTTTATGATGTTATTTTGTTGTGGGTTTTGATAGTTTAAGTTTTGGTATGGTTTGGAATGGTTTTGGGTGCATTAATGGTGGAAAATCGCGAGTCTGTGCGAGGCGATCGACCGCCTGAAATGAGGCGACCGATCGCCAATGGGCAGTACCAAAATCACAGAGTAGGCGATCGATTGCCTGAAATGAGGCGACCGATCGCCGAGGGGCAGTGGCTAAATTTGAGGTAGGCGATCGATTGCCATGTTTGGCGCGATCGATCGCCGCGAAGCAAAAATTGAGGCGATCGATCGCCTCAGCGAAGCGATCGATCGCCAGCAGTGAAATTTTGGCAAATGATTTTATTGTAGGATTTTTGGTATCGGAATATTATTGGGTTCTAATATTGATTTGTGTGAATGTGTAGAACCATCCCAGGTGGCGACACAGCCAAGGAATTGAAGTCCTACCACATCCTACTTTTTGGAAAGGTACGTAGAGGACGTACGGGCACCCAACGGTACATGTATCTAATATACTCATTGTTTATGCATTGTGGATGCGAGTATATGTGGAATTATGCATTGTGGATGCAAATACATGTTGAATTATGCATGATGATTGTATATGCATATGATGGTTATTGGTGCACATCCCATGAGTCGTGGTCATCCCTTGATGATTTTAATGCTTGCCGCTATTTGATTTGTTGCCGCTAAATGTGAAGTGAGGGGTGGGAGCGCCGCATGTCACATTTGAGCGTGGTTATCATATAGGGCGATGAAAGAATATTTGCCGCTCAATGTGAAGCGAGGGGTGGGAGCGCCGCATGTCCATTGAAGCGAGGTTATTCTATGCCGCTTATATGTAAATAAGCGAGGGGCATTAAAATACATTGTGATGGACAGACTAGGGATTGGTGATTGGTATTTGGTTTTGATGAGATGGTATTGTGTCATGACATGTGTAGACCATTAAATAATCTATTGATTATACTCATGAGTTATGGTACAGGGACAACCAAACTGGAAGCGTTTAAATGCATGGGAAAAACAGGAAGTGTTTTATTGTGATTTATGCATTTTCGCCTTATATTCATATTGTGTTGAATATGAATGATATTATTGCTCATGTTTGGGGGTTGTCCTTGTAGGTACTTTTGGCATGATATAAAGGGGCTAAAGCGGGTTGAGGCAGTGAGCTTGTGAAGAACACTTTTGGTAGATGAAGGACGGGATTACTTTGTATAGTGTCTACTCTAGGAGTAGTGTAAAGCTATAGTAAATACATTCATTTGATTGGGAATGTAACTAATCCATTTGATAGTCCTTATTTTTGGCATGTAATTCTTAAAGCTCATAGTCTCAACACGATCATTTTACTCTGATAATTTATGTTAGCTCTAATTATGTCTTTAATCCGCACTTAAGGAACTAGGGTCCTTACAGTCTTTGTCACCCGGTAGGTCTTTGTATCCAGTTGATGTCCATCACCCGGTAGGTCTTTGTATCCAGTTGATGTCCATCACTCGGTAGGTCTTTGTCACCCGGTAGGTCTTTGTCACCAGTTGATGTTTGTCACCACCAAAACTTAGAAATGTTTTCCCAACAATTTTGATGAAGAGGATAATGCGTAATTTCGCATGAATTATTCATGAGTAGATTCTCATAATAAATTATTGACTTATAAGTCCCATATGCAAATGAAGCAGTGTCAAGATATCTGCTTATACTTTTCCAGGGTTCATTGTCCCATTTCAAATCAGTATCTTCAAGGAAAAATATAATTTCCTGGGAATCATTTGAAATATAATTAGTAAGTGATTCCTCTTGATCATTATTAACGATAATTGCATATGATGATGATACAGTTTCAGGGATATGACCATCTTTCTGTTTATTAAAGGCAAGAAATTCCTGATATAAAGGATATTGCTGTTGAGATAAATTCTTAGCTATAAGCTTACGTGATCCATGTTGAGCTAAAACATGCTCTGGAATATGTCCACGGCCTCCTCGGCCACCCCTACCTCTATAAGAGGAATTTTCTCTATAAGATTGACTCATTACTGAAAATATTTCAAGAATTTAAATATTCACGAGTCAAAAAGTCTGGAAGGGAATTTTTTTTCACCCTTTTCATATAAAATATCAAAATCAAAAGTAGCTAAATGTGCTTGCCAATGAGCAAACATTTGTTTGGATACATCATGTTTAATCTTTATTAAACATAAATTTAGCTGACTTACAATATGTTTTGATTATAAATTTCTGATTATATAAATCATCCTGAAATTTTAAAATACATTTAACAATTGCAAGAATTTCTTTTGCTATGGTTGCCTAATTCTTCGAGCTGTCATTCCATTTACCAGAATAAAATCTAATTAAAAATTCATTTTTTGAGATAGGATCTATCTGGTTTATTATACCTCCATAACCAATTTCAGAAGCATATGTTTCAATAATTTTATTCCAATTTGGGTTTGCTATCATTAAGCATGGTAAATATTTTACCTTTTGTTTAATAGTCTGAACTGCCTTGGTATTTGATCCGTCCAAGGTTTAGGAATTTTTTTAAGTCTATCATATAAGATAGCTGAGTCTTGAGTTAAATTTTTATAATAAGCAGAAATATAATTCAGACATTCTACAAATCTTTGTAAGTGAGTTTTATCGGTTATTTTATCTGGAAATTTAGACGTGAATTCTATACTACGAGAAATAGGAACTATATTTCCTTTATTAATATTATGACCTAAAAATCTTATTTCAGTTTGAAATAATGACATTTTTGATTTAGATATAACTAAGCCATTTTAAACAATAATTTTCTTAAACATATCTAGATTTTTATATGTAAACCAATTGTTTTGGAATATACTAAAATATCATCTATATAGACGATTATAAACTCACTATAAGGAGTAAAATGTCATTCATAATTTGTTGAAATTCAGATGGTGCATTTTTAAAACCAAAAGGCATAACATTCACTCATAATGTCATATTGGAACATTAAAAGCAGTTTTATAAGTATCACTTTGATTGACTTGAATTTGTCAATAACCTGATTTCAAATGAAATTTAGAAAATATGATAGAATCATATAATCTATCTAATAAATCTTTTATATTAGGAATTGGATGTCTTATCCATTTTAAGACTTTATTTAATGGTTTATAATTAATAACCAATCTGGGTACACTACGTTCTTGTTCACTTTTTTTATTAACATAGAAAGTAGTGCAAGACCAAGGAGATTGAGAAGGTTTAATTAGTTTTTTTTGTAACAAGGATTCAATTTCTTTTTACATAATTCTAAATATTCAGAGCTCATTTGACATAGCCGAGCTTTGTAGGGATTAATTTTTCATTAAAATCATCCTCATAAGGTAAAGAGATAATATGTTTTTTTCGATTCCAAAAAGCATTGGGGTGATCACTACAAATTTCTAAAGAAAATTGTTGTGTTATCAATTTAATTTTTTCCTGTAATTTAGGATTTTGTAACTGATCACTTATTGTGATTGTATTAACTTCAAATTTAAAAAATTGTAATTGATGAATTTTATTTTGTATATGATCATGAATAATATTAATGTATCTTGGTGAAGGAGCATCTAAGAATTTAAGGAAAATTGATTTGCCTTCAAAAGTACCACGAATACCTAAATTATCAATATATTTAATGGGGTATAATTGAGTAATAAATGGAGATCCAAGTATTACTTGGTTTGTAATATCTTTGGCTATTAAAAAGCTAATTTTTATGCATGTTTGATTAATGCATATTATAAACTTGTGGAAGTTTATATTGTATATATAATTTTTGTCCACCAGCGTGTGATAAACTATGAGTCGTTTTGGTGTAATTTGAGTATACCACTTTTGAGAAACTAGAATTTCTAGTGTTGACAAAAAATCATGTTCTGGTGGTAAATGAAAAGTATCTTTTTCTGGAAATTTCGGAGATGTAATTGGAGAATTAAAAATTTGATTATCTTCTAATTTAGAAATTCGAATATCAAATAATTTATTTTCATGTTGAAGAAATTTAATTTCTTGTTTAAGATTATCAATCTCTATCATCAAATCATTTGTTGATGTAGGAATATCATTTGATTGTCTTTGTCTTAATAGTTTATAAACTTCTGACATGGAGTAAGGATTATTAGAATTGGTATTGTTTGTTCTAGGAACATTATTAGATGTTGAAGTGGAAGGAATATCTTCCATTTGATCAATTATTTTATAACGTAAATCAGGATCTTTAACTAATTTTAAAATTCTAATATATTGGTATTAGTTAAAGTATTAATATTCAAATCATGGAATTGTGATAATTTTTTGTAATGAATCATTTGATTCATCTATAATTGTCTTAATACATGGTTGTCCAATATAACAAGGTTTACAACAATCTGTTTCTGATTGACTAAATTCATTATCTAGAACATGTAAATGTTTTGATTCATTTGAATCATGTGAATCATAAGAAGAGTCTGATTCGTCAGAACTATCAGAAGAATGTAATAAAATTGTGCTAAGAACATCTTTAATATTATCATGAATTTCCAAATTATTAATTTTTTCTTTCATTTTGCATTTATTAGCATAATGATCTTGATGACCACATCTAAAACAAGTTATATTTTGTTTTTTTAATGTCTTAGCTGATTGTCTCAATTTTTTCCTTTCACTTTTCTGATCTAATCTTTTTTGAGAATTTTTTCCCCTTTTCTTATAATAAGGTTTTTGAAAAGGTTTATCTATCTTAAATGATTTATTTTTAGAACAAATCTTATTTTGTGATGATATCTCCATACCAAATTGTTCACAAAATTGACTTAATTATTTTCGTTCAGACAAATTTCGTCTTTTAATTTGTTGATTTAATTTAGTTTAATTGCATATGGTTAATCCTTCTTGTATACATGTCCCTATAAGTTTTCCATATGTATAGGAATCATAAGGGGGAATTGAATAAACACTTGACTCAAATTCAATTTTTCTTAGTTACTACAGACTGTTAAGTACTGCAGTTTCTCAATTAGTTGCAAGTCAACAGACACTGATGATAGTGCGGAATAAGTCTGATGAACTTGTGAGTAATAAAACTGAATGATAAATGTAGAAAGCAAATGACATAAGAATTGTTTCTGACTACTAAGTCATTTGCATCTAGCTTGTTCTGAAAACTCATCTGGTTCCAATAACATGCTGATCACTTGGTCTGGGATTAAACTCCACACTTGATTCTGTTCAAATTAGTTGAGCTCTTCTTGCATAGCCTCTATCCAGTTATAGTCAGTTAGAGCTTCGTCAGTCTGTTTTGGTTCCAGGTTGGATATGAATGCAGCGTGGGTGAATTCATCCATCATCTGTCATCTAGTTCTTATGGTTGCAGATGGGCTTCCAATCACTAGATTAGGGGGATGCCTCTTAGTCCATCGGTAGTTTGGTTCAAGAACATCTGATCCTGATGGAGGCAGAATGCTGATATCTTCAATATTGATCTTTACGTTGGTATCCGTTGCTATCAGATCAGCGACATCAGCTCGATCTGGTAGAACTTCAGTGGCTTCTACCGGTCTGTCTGGTACTTCAGGTTCTGGTGGATTGTCTCTTAGCCTGTTAACTGCATTCTCATCATCACTGTTAGCTTCGAGATGGATATTTTCCATCTGATTTTGAATCATTTCCTTGTGGTTCTCAATATCAAGAAATTCATCAAAAAACTACATGAATTGACTCTTCCATAGTTAGAGTTCGATTATTGAAGACACGAAATGCTTTGCTAACAGATGAATATCCTAAAAATATTACATCATCTGACTTAGATTCGAAAGCGGTTAAATGATTTTTACCGTTGTTGTGGACATAGCATTTGCAGCCGAAGATATGAAAGTATGAGATAGTCGGTCTGTTATTTGTCCAGACTTCATACGCTGTCACATTTAATTTCTTGTTAATCATGGACCGATTATGTATATAACATGCAGTATTGACAGCCTCTGCCCAGAACTTTTGAGAGATTCCAGAATCTGTAAGCATTGTTCTTGCTGCTTCCTTGAGCGTTTTGTTGCGTCATTCTTCAACTCCATTTTGTTGAGGAGTGCGAGCTGCTGAGTAGTAATGTTTGATCCATTGGTCATCTAGAAAGGATTCAAGAGTTTGATTTGAGAATTCAGTGCCTTTGTCGCTTCGAATCTTGTCTATCCCAGAGGATTTCTCGTTCTGAATGCGCTTCAACAACTTGATCAATTTCGGGCCGGTCTGATCTTTACTGCTAAAAAATGTAGTCCATGTAAAACGTGAGTAATCATCAATAACAACAAGAGTATACCGCATTCCCCCTAAACTTTTTATTGGTATTGGACCAAACAAGTCCATGTGCAATAATTCTAAGCAGCGTGAGGAGGATTTGGCATTCTTGTTCTTAAATGATGATCTGACTTGCTTGCCCATTTGACAAGCTTGACAGATCTTATCCTTAGCAAAGTTGATCTTAGGCAGACCGATAACTAAATCATTTTACATATGCTAGAAATAGTCTTGAAATTAAGATGATTCAAGCATTTGTGCCATAGCCAATGTTTATTATCATTATTAGCGATGAAACAAATAGGATTATCAGGTTGATCATGATTCCAGTTAACCTTATAAGTATTTCCATTCCTGATTCCTCTAAGCATGGTTTTACCATTAGATGATTTTACAGTGCAAGTGTGTTTGTGAAATTCTACGGTATAACCATTATCACATAATTGACTTATACTAATCAGATTATATCATAAGCTCTCAACTAATGACACATCATTTATGATAATATTACCATGGACAATCTTACCCTTGCCCACGATCTTACCCTTTGAGTTATCATCGAAGGTGATCTTAGGACCCCTGTATTGAGTAATATCAGACAGCAACTCGATGTTTCCCGTCATGTGTCGAGAACATCCACTGTCTAAATACCAGTCTGAAAGATTCTTCTTGGGTTCCTGTCAAAAAAAAAATTTACAGTTGGTACACAATCCTACTTGGGTCCGGAACGGATTAGTCCTTTAGGGACCCACACCTGAATTAGTTTTATTGGTTTGTGTGTGTATGGTGTGGTGTGTGCTTTTAGTGGTGATGGTGTTCTTGGGTGATGTATGTGATAGTGAGTAAATGCATGTTGTTTTGGTTTTTTGGTTTCTATTGGGAAGCATATACCTCTTTTGGACAGGCATACAATTATAGTACCAGTTGGGTTTTACCTCTCGAGTTGCCTGACCAGTGAGCTTATGTCCATTTCTGACTTTTGCCCCGGTCTGACTTTCTCTATTGGCTCAACATAACCGATACCTTTGTGTGATGCCAATTCCTTGATGAGTATTGGCTTAACATGTAAGGACCCCCGTGCCCTTAACCCGTTATTAGTGTATTAATCCATACCATTAGTGCATATAATCATAAATTCATGGGGAAAAGCCATGTGCAAGTGCTACACCATATTGGTGATCCATAAAATTTCTTGCATTCAACCCACATAATATGCAAATCCCCCCAACCAAGATTACATATATGACATGCACCTTCATAATACACTAACATGCTCTAAGTTCATTTAGCAATTCCACATTTAATGCATGCAAACCATAAATGAACAGAGAGAAGCCGTAGCCCATTTATACATTCCATATACACGTAAAATTGTACTCACATAAGAGCACCCAATGAATAAGCGTGTATCTGATGTATAAAACACTCTACTGGATACCGTTACTGGTACTTCAACCCTGGAAGCACCTCCCAAGTACAGCTCGATCTCAACACTGGATCTGTGTACTTATTCAACCAGCTCTGGTACCTCGATCCTGGAAGTACCTCTATCAACAGCCTGATCTCAACTCCAAAGCTACTGCTGCACCTGCGTTACCTGCCCCAACAGAGACAGCCCCCACACGGGGTGAGCATACCGATACCACCAATCCAATAATCATAACATTGCAATTCAAATACAGAATGTAAATGCTATAATTTAAATGATACTTCCTGGATGGTAACACCCTCATCCGGGATCCCCTGTATTGTCCCTGTTCTCAAAATAACCAAACTCATCAAATTCCCAGAGCCAGTTAATCGTCACATAGATTAACTAATACCATTCTATCATGCCAGATCCATGATCAATATGGTAAAAACATAATGTAAAGGATCATAGATATCACATATATCTAACCAATAATTCCATATTCATGTTTCATTGCTCGCTCCACAATGGCGGCATACTAAACCTCGCGCACGCTCAACAATAGCGGCGTCATAACCGATGGTCGCTCAACGGCGATCGCATCCCAAATCATTGCTCGCTCAATAGCGGCACCGTATGGTTCCCAATGTATAACCATTTGACGCAAATACTATTTACCATGCATATTTTTATCCATTTATAGCAAATATCACGCACCATGCATTTCAATACCTATCCGATGCAATTACCACATGCCACATATTTCAATGTCCATATAACGCAATTATCACACACCGTGTGTTCCAATACCCATTTAGTACAATATTCACACACCATGCATTTTACAGTTGCAACACTATAATAGGCCATGCTCGTACGCCATACGTACCTTAAGTCCCCGTAGTCCAAGCCAAACCTTGCTTGAGTTCCATGCCTCGAGAAATATGTGCTAAAACACATAAACAACTCACAATCAAGAATAAGCATGCGATCACGTGCCCACGCACGTTTGCAACCTCAAAACCTATCGTCAATCCATGACGATTACCAAAATAAAAGCCCCCCGGCTAAACATGCATAATACCCAAAATAAACAATTCAAAGCGTTTAAAAGATAGCCAAAAACTCAACCGAGAGTTCCGTTTAATGAATTTGGCTCCAAGCATACCATTTTAAAAGTCTAGCATTCACATTGGAATGTGAACATTGCCCCGGGAACGGCCCCTTAAAACCTCGATTCCAAAATCCCAACATTTTCCAAAAATTTCAAAAAACTAAAATCCACGGGCGGCGATCGATCGCCTCATTTAGCGCGATCGATCGCCCCTGTCCAGTGGGCAAAATCGCCTACACGCGATCGATCGCCAACATGCTCGCGATCGATCGCCTAAACCACGCGATCAATCGCCTGCACTGTTCATCTTCTTCGATTTCCAACAGCCGCCCGTCGCGATCGATCGCCCCACCTCGGCGATCGATCGCCACCTGCAATTTCCAAAAACTTCGAGCTTCCATGGTGTTTTTCACCCCCAAACTCAAAACCAACACCCCAAACTTCCTTAACACCACAAATACACGAATTAAGCTCAATAAAAACACTAAAACCAACATTTTGATTTTTCAACCAAAACCCCCAAATTCCATAACCAAAACACCACCTAACCAAACACTACAATACTACTACCAAAACGAAGACAATGACGAGGGGAAGAGTAATACCTGATTATCTTCGAGAAAACCGGCCTCCGAGCCAAGCTACCCGCGATTTCTCCTCCAAGGGAGAAAAGAGGGAAATTGGGGGAGGGTTTGGGCGATAGAGAGAGAGAAGAGAGGGAAAGATTCCGTGCCAAACGACGGAATACCGAGTCCACTTGGTATATATAGCAAAAATGCCCCAAAATACCAATACCCCCACAAATACATCATGATTCATTAAAAATAATCTGTTTTCAAAAACTCTCTCTCCAACATCAAATCCCCAGACTGGCCCCAACATAAAGCACCCCGGACTCCACGTCCCACCGAAAACCCAACTCATAGGTTTTTCACCGAAATGAGAATACAATCTCAACCTTTGGATCCAGCGATCCCAAATGCCCGATTATACAACCTCGGGAGACCCAAAACCGCAATTAATTCCTAATTGCCACAATGAAAAAATCCATTAAGGATTAATACCACACCGGGATTAACACCATTAATCCCCGGACCTCACATAACATGTTCCTTAACCAACTCATTTGGTTCATATATTGTGATGGATCTGACAAAGTTCATTGTTTGAACCTTGTTCTTATCTAGACACAGTTGAGATTTGATACCAGATGAGCTACTTTCATTGTCAGAGTAGCCTATACCGGTAAGATCACCAGCAAGTCTTATTGACTCAAGCATCTCATCTTTTCTGGCAGTTGATGCTTTCCATGTGCGAACCAGTTTAATGAGTTTCTGGTGTGCACATCTGGCTTCGTCCCTTTCTTTCTCGAGTAGACTTACTTTTTCCCTTATGCAATTCAACTCCTTTGATTGTCCACAATCAGGTTTGTTGTTTTGCTGTTCCATTGGGATTGAATGTTCAGTCTTATAATTCTCAAAGGACTCATACAACATCTGATACTTATTAATCATGTCCTGTAATGCGTTAGTGAGTTCATTATGTGAAAATTCAGAGAGATTAGAGTCAGTTACCCCACTGTCATCATTGGCCATTATACAATGAACTTCTTCATCTTCGCTCTCACTGGATGAGCTGGTAGATTCTCCTGATTCAGATTCTGAATCAGCCCATTTGCTCTTGTTTTCTTTAGCCACCATTATTTTCTGGTCTCTGTCCCTTATGGATGATCTTCTCTTTTCATTGGACTTCCTATGGTCCTTGGATCCTCTCTTCTGGTCATCCTTATTTGGCTTGGACAGTCAGCGATAAAATGTCCTGGTTTAAGACAGTTGAAGCAGACGCGATCATCCTCATATGATCTACTTTTGAAGTTCGGCTTCCTTGGATAAGATTGATAGTTCTTCTGATTCTTTTTCATAAATTTTCCAAACTTCTTGACAAACAATGTCATTGCATCATTGCATATTGGTTCGGGAGTTATCTCTGTTGTGGTGGACAGAGATTCTGATGCAGCAAGGGCTTTGTTTGGTTGACTGGTACTGGGTTCATCTTCAATCCGAATGCCTAGTTCAAACTCGTATGCCTTTAAGTCAGCAAATAGATCATGTAGATCTATCTTGTTTAAATCCTTGGATTCTCTCATGACAATAGTTTTTACATCCCATTCTCTTGGCAGACCTCTCATGATCTTTATGGTGACTTCTCTGTTGGATAGATCTTTACCTAGGCTATTGAGTTCATTGATGATTCTAGTCACTCTTTCATCGTACTCAATGAGAGTTTCTCCGGACATCATTTTGATATTTTTGAACTTCTGTAGAGCGACAGTGAGCTTGTTTTCCTTAGTTTGATCATTCCCTTCACACAGCTGAGCAATCTTTTCCCAGATGTCTTTAGCATTGGGACACATCTTGATTTTGTTGAACATGTTTTTGTCCAAAGTTTTGAACAATATATTTTAGCCACATTGTCCAGATTTACTTTTTTCTTTTCCTCAGTTGTCCAGGATGCTCTGTCCTTTTCGACCATTTGAGGTTCACCACTAGTAATAGCAGCTATTGTGTTGATCTTCATGATCTTCATTGGTCCATCAGTGATGACGAACCACATGTCATCGTCTTGGGCACTCAGATGTGCTTGCATATGAATTCTCCAGTCATCATATTCATCTTTCTTGAACATGGAAATCTTGTTGAATGAGGCCATCAGTTTTTAGTATTTCTCAAAATTCAGAAGACCTTGCTCTGATACCACTTGTCAGAGGGTGGGTTACCATTCCACACCCGAGTTCAACTAACTTGGGCTTCAATAGCTCGTGTTCTTGAAATAACCTGCTCTATAACCGATTAACCATTTGAAAGACATTTTAATGATATGCAAGAAAGTATGTAAAAACAGTAAGGTAAATAAATGTAGTAAAGTAAATAACACAAGCATTTGCTTCTGGAAGTTCGAAGCACAACACTTCTATGTCTCCCATTCTTCCATCTCATGGAAGGATACACTAGAAGACTTTGAGTTATACAACTCTTTGTACAAACTCGATCCAGTTGGGCATTTCCCATCCAACTAGAACTCCTAGCAACTCAACTATGTATGTTCTTTAACGTCTCACATACAAAGACCTCTCATCCAGCTGTGATGAATCACAAACTGTTACAATGGTATTCACTCTTCTATTTTAGCTCACAAATACAATGAATAGAGTGAATACAAAGGCATAAATGATTCCATAATGAATCTGATACAACAAGGTAAGAGGTGCCAAAGGTTTGGGGAATGCTCTTCATTTAGCAGCTTTTTCTTTGAAGTTCCCCAATTGAATCCCAAGTGGGTTTGCTTTGGAAGGCTTGGATTGATCTTCACTCAGCTGCTATTGAGCTTCCAAGTCATGTATATATAGCCCCAAGTAATGATATATACGTTAGACACAAGAATATCCACGTTGGAAAAGGTTCTGCATCATTCCCGAGCTTGCAACAGTCATATTCTGGTTTATGGGCTCTTTGTATTTCAGACTGGACTGGCCGGATCAGTCTTGTACAGATCAGCCTGGCTGGATCAGCCTGGACACATCAGTCTGGCCGGATCAGCTTGGACAGATGAGTCTGGTGCAAGACAAGCTTGATACAAAAACAGCTTGATAAACTTGCTCTTCCAATCTGTTGCTTGTAGCTCTTGATTCTTTGATTTCTGGGCAAAGTGATCTACATGAAAGTTGTAACCCTTTCTCTTAGCTTTCCATGGGATCAGTAATCACTCGATTTCAAATTCGTATGAGAGAGTTATGCTCGAAATACAAGGCTATGGTCATGTTGTATGTTTGCTGGATGCAGCAGCACATGACGTGACTTGCAGAAGCTTTTTGGCCATCTTAACGTCTGATTCAGTCTTTGACTTCCAAAGATGACTTCTAGATATTTGTCTTAGCTTTCTAACCCATACTAAATTGTCTCGTTCCGATAATCTAGCTAATAGTTATGCCCAACAGACTGACAGTTGTTTGCTGTAACAGCTTGCTGTTTCTTCGCGGTACAGCTCGATCTTGCAGGCGTCTTTTCTCCTTGATAACATTCGAACTAGCCGATCTGTTGTGAAATGTGAATTTTAGCATTTTTAGTTGGCTGTTCAACCTCTTTATAAGCACACCATTTCGATATTCGAGCTATGAGATATGATCAAAACAATCCGCTCTGCCAGGATTTCAGTCTTGGTCCAGCTTGATATTTTCAAGCTACTTCTTTGTAATTCATCAAGCTCTTTTTTATGATCTATGAACTGCACACTTGATGAAATATGTTAGCAACACAATAAAAAGTGTTGTTAACATCAAAACCAAGATTATTCAGGTTTCCAAAACCCAACAATCACCCTTTTTTTATGATCACAAAACTTGAATAAAAATATGAACATTAAAGCACAATGTTGGATAACAAGAAAAAATCATATTGTTTAAACAACAAATTTCTCACCCTTTTTGTTTGAATAAAAAAGGAAGACAAATAAAATTTACACCCCTCAAGGATTGAGATTAAACTCTCCCCCTTAATTTTAAAATGTTTGAAAATTTGAGCAAGTGAGGGGCAAATGAGGTAAACTAAAATAATTTTAAAAATAAATTGCAATGCACATTAATTTTTGAACAAAAATAACCTCTTTTGATGATGGATGAAGCATACTTCGCAACAAATTTGAACTGTTTTGACAAAACTCAACAATGTCCATTTCATCTTTCTGCGGTGGCAGCACACTTAGTCCAACTTGAACTAATAAACTGCTTTTCCTCGAGCAAGTTTTGGCTGCAAGACCTATACCGCTGTGATCCTCTATCAGTCTAGTTTGCAACGCAAAAAATGGTTCACTATTTGTACATCCGAGTAAGAACTTATGCCAATTTTCTCAAAGTCGCTGCAAGCTGCCAGAAAAACTGAATGCTTCGAAAATTGTTAGAAAAAAATTTCAAAATAACAAACTTAAAAAGAGTTTAGAACATATTGAACGAGAATTTGAACATTTAAAAAAGATTTTAAAATTATTTTCGTGCAAAATGAATGCAATGAAAATTATGCTATGCAAATTATTTCATGCTCATGAGAAATTTTCTTTAAAAGTTTTCCGTCTAAAATCGGTTAAAATGCTTTCCAAGAACAACCTTGGCTCTGATAGCACTTGTCATGATCGATTCAGGGGGTGGGTTGCCATTCCACACCCAAGTTCAACTAACTTGGAGCTTCAATAGCTCGTGTTCTTGAAATAATTGCACCGAGAGATTATATCGAGTTCGGTACCAAAACCGAGCGGAAGACACTCGAAATAACCTGCTCTATAACCGATTAACCATTTGAAAGATATTTTAATGATATGCAAGAAAGTATGTAAAAACAGTAAGGTAAATAAATGCAGTAAAGTAAATAACACGAGCATTTGTTTCTGGAAGTTCGAAGCACAACACTTCTATGTCTCCCCTTCTTCCATCTCATGGAAGGATACACTAGAAGACTTTGAGTTATACAACTCTTTGTACAAACCCGATCCAGTTGGGCATTCCCCATCCAACTAGAACTCCTATCAACTCAACTATGTATGTTATTTAACGTCTCACATACAAAGACCTATCATCTAGTTGTGATGAAGCACAAACTGTTACAATGGTATTCACTCTTCTATTTTAGCTCACAAATACAATGAATAGAGTGAATACAAAGGCATAAATGATTCCATAATAAATCTGATACAACAAGGTAAGAGGTGCCAAAGGTTTGGGGAGTGATCTTCATTTAGCAGCTTTTCTCTTTGAAGTTCCCCAATTGAATCCCAAGTGGGTTTGCTTTGGAAGGCTTGGATTGATCTTCACTCAGCTGCTATTGAGCTTCCAATTCATGTATATATAGCCCCAAGTAATGATATATACGTTAGACACAAGAATATGCCCGTTGGAAAAGGTTCTGCATCATTCCCGAGCTTGCAACGGTCATATTCTGGTTTCTGGGCTCTTTGTATTTCAGACTGGACTGGCCGGATCAGTCTTGTACAGATCAGCCTGGCTGGATCAGCTTCGACAGATCAGTCTGGCCGGATCAGCTTGGACAGATGAGTTTGGTGCAAGACAAGCTTGATACAAAAATAGCTTGATAAACTTGCTCTTCCAATTTGTTGCTTGTAGCTCTTGATTCTTTGATTTCTGGGCAAAGTGATCTACATGAAAGTTGTAACCCTTTCTCTTAGCTTTCCATGGGATCAGTAATCACTCGATTTTGAATTCGTATGAGAGAGTTATGCTCGAAATACAAGGCGATGGTCCTGCTGTATGTTTGCTGGATGCAGCAGCACATGGCGTAACTTGTAGAATTTTTTGGCCATCTTAAATCCGATTCAGTCTTTGACTAACAAAGATGACTTGTAGATCTTTGTCTTATCTTTCCAACCCATACTGAATCGTCTCGTTCTGATAAGCGAGCTAAGAGTTATGCCCAACAGACTGACAGTTGCTTGCTGTAACAGCTTGCTGTAACAGCTTGCTGTTTCTTCACGGTACAGCTCAATCTTGCAGGCTTCTTTTCTCAATGATAACATTCGAACGAGCCGATGTGTTGTGAAATATGACTTTTAGTATTTTGAGTTGGCTGTTCAACCTCTTTGGAAGCACGCCATTTCGATACCCGAGCTATGAGATGTGATCGAAACAATCCGCTCTACCAGGATTTCAGTCTTGGTCCAGCTTGATATTTTCAAGCTACTTCTTTGTAATTCATCAAATTCTTAATTTTGATCTATGAACTGCACACTTGATGAAATACGTTAGCAACACAATAATAAGTTTTGTTAACATCAAAACCAAGATTATTCGGGTTTCTAAAACCCAGCAGATCTTTTCTAAGATTCTTTCTAACTCTTTCGGCAAAGAGGTGAGATAATCCATCAATAAATTTGGATTTCCAATGTGAATTATTACAATCTTGAAGTTCCATAACTCTATTGAGAAAGGTATCTCTATATCATCTAAAATCAGTTAATGTTTTACATCTTAGATTTTGTAAAAGAGTTAGAATATTTTCATTTTGATCTGAATACCGACCTGTAAAATGATCAATGATATTTACAACTAAAGTGTAAACATCATTTTCTTCAATGTTGTTATTTTCTTGTTTTACAGTATTCATAATCTCTTATTTATTAGCAAGAGTTAAATAATGATCCTACCAACCGTTTAATTGACCGGTGAATACAACAATGATCATATTAGCAATTGTTTTGTCATTATTGCCATTGCTTTTACAAATAGTAGAATATATTAGCATTCTATGAGCCAAATTATAAATTTGTTTATCAGGAAAACCATCAAGATTCCATTCATCTACATTTTTACCATTATAACTATTATTAACAATATACTCTGTTTCTTCATTTAGAGTATCCATAGGAGAAGGTCTCCGATAATAAAATAATCTTTGTGTGGGTTGATTAGCCCATTTATTTTTTAATTTATTAATTTTATCGTTAATAACTTGTTTAGAATCTTGTTTGGTGTCTAAGTGTTCTTGTAATTCTTTGTCAAGAACCGAAACTGATAAATTTAAAATTTAAAATTTATTATTTAAAAATGTTTCTAACTGAATCATTGATTTTAATTTAAAATCTTTGACTTCAGGTGGATGTTGTATACTAGGAGTTGCAAGAATAATTTCTGACGGTGGTATCATAGATACTGATGGTTGTATTTGAATAATATTTTTTTTTCTAATTTCTATTCGATTGTGTAATAAATTAATTTATTCTCCTAATATAATAAGGAAAAGATTTGTATAGTTTTGTTGTTTTAATAATTTATTAATATGTTGACATGTACTTTGTAATGTTTCATTTTCCAATAATTTTGAAAATGATGAAAAATTAAAAAAATTGTTCCTTCCTTTTCAATTTCAAAGGGTTGTTGAGGAGGATATAAATTTTTCAAAATATTGCCATTAGACAGTTTATATGTCCTGTCTAATACTTGGATATAGGGTTCAACATATGTTGATATAAACCATGATATAAATGGTATATAAAAATTCTGATCAAAACATAATTTATAAAATTCATTTTGTAACATGGTTTGTTTTCTTTTGAGATATTGTCAAAAAACCATGTTCTAAATTGTTCCCATTTAGGTTGATTAAATCCAGTTCTTATTTTTTGCCTGACTCTAGATCCAGGGCTAAAATCAATTTTTGGTGTACTATTCATAAAGAAAAATTCATTTCTGATTCAGTTATTTCAGATTCTTTGAATCCTCTGACTATATTGTCTGGATTAATATATAATTTACCTATTCGTTCATGATGTAGATTATCATTTGTATTCGGCATAGTAGATGTGGAGGCTCTATGTGGAGAATTATTTACCTCCATTGGGGAAATATGAGAAAAAAGATGAATAAGACCTAGATGATTTAGATCTCAAAGATCTAGGTATAAATTCTAATATTTTTTGTTGATTATTTGGTTCAAATTGTAATTTAATTGAACCATCATTTGTTTGTATAACATATTTGAATTCTGGTCTGAACATGAATTGCATGGTTCAATTGTCCAGTTATCAGGAAAACAATTTCATCCAATTTAATAGCTCTTCGAGTTGTAATACTTGATCGACTAAAATTAGTTTCAATTAATATTGTTTCATTAACTGGTTTCTCCATTCTCCTACATTGAGGATTTAATGTATGCAAATGTTTATAATAAATACGATAACAGATGCAAATTATTTCTGTTCCTGGAGCATAATTATAACCATGAGTTTTAACATTTAATGTTAAAGCATCTAATATATTGACATCAGATAATGATAATTGTAAATTTGGATATACATCAAAATAAACAGGGCCATGAGCCAAACTAGATTGAATAATTCCAATCAAAGATTGTTTCCAATTTAAATTTCTACCATCTCTTAAAGCTGCTATATAGCTTTAAAGGTTTGAAAGCAATTTTCACTAATCCGATATGAAGAAATTTATGAGTTTTAATATAAGGAAAAATATTCTCTTCTCTAAGTAATTTTAAAACCATTTAATCATTATTTAATGATACTGCGTCTTCAGTTGTTTTGACAATTTGTTTAATTCCTAATCTTTCAAAACTTCCTAACTTACATATAAGTTTAGGTTCAATTTTAGGGATTGTCCATATATTTAATGATTCTAGATTCTGAAGTACATCATATTCTTGTACCATACTGTTTTTAACAGTATTTTATTTTTTTTTAATAAGGTTTAAATTCATTTGAATATGGCTACGTGTGTTAATTCTCATCATCTTCTACTTAATTTATTACCTAATTGGCTCTGATACCATTCAAGACCGCCTATGACGAGATATGTCGATTAGGATGTTTTGTATGGATATAGTTCAAAGATAGACGGTTTTATGTTCTGTAGAAGTCCTAGGTTTATGATGAATTGATAGGAGGTCTTGAATAATAATAATAATAATAATAATAATAGTAATTATTATTATATTATATTATATTATATAATAATAATAATAATTATTATTATTATTATTATTGAAAATAAATTATTTGATACTCGAATTTCTAAATTAGAAGATAATCAACTTTCTAATTCTCCAATTACATCTCTGAAATTTCCTGATAAAGATAATTTTCAGTTACCACCAGAACATGATTTTCTTTCAACACTAGAAATTCTAGTTTCTCAGAAATGGTATACTCAGATTACTTTATTAATTGATAATCATTTTTTCTAAAACATTTATAGCACTTATTGATAGTGGTGGAGATTTAAATGTTCCTACTAGATATTATACCAAAACAACTCATAGTTTATTCCACGCTGGTGGACAAAAATTAAATATACAGTTAAACTTCCCCAAGTTTCTATATGCATAAATCAAACATGCATAAGAACTAGTTTTTTATTAGCTAAAGATATTACGAACCAAGTAATTCTTGGATCTCCTTTTATCACCCAATTATATCCAATTACATACATTGATAATTTAGGTATTCGTGGTACATTTGAAGGCAAATCAATTTTTCTTAAATTTTTAGATGCTCCTTCACCACGATACATTAATATTATTCATGATCATATACAAAATAAAATTCTCCAATTACAATTCTTAAAATTTGAAGTTAATACAATCATAATAAATGATCAATTACAAAATCCCAGATTACAGGAAAAAATTAAATTAATTACACAACAATTTTCTTTAGAGATTTGTAGTGATCACCCAAATGCTTTTTGGAATCGAAAAAAGCATATTATCTCTTTACCTTATGAGGATGATTTTAATGAAAAATTAATCCCTGCAAAAGCTCGACCATGTCAAATGAGCTCTGAATATTTAGAATTATGTAAAAAGGAAATTGAATCCTTATTACAGAAAAAGTTAATTAAACCTTCTAAATCCCCTTGGTCTTGTACTGCTTTCTATGTTAATAAAAAGAGTGAACAAGAACGTGGAGTACCGAGATTGGTTATTAATTATAAACCATTAAATAAAGTCTTAAAATGGATAAGACATCCAATTCCTAATAAAAAAGATTTATTATATAGATTATATGATTCTATCATATTTTCCAAATTTGATCTCAAATCAGGTTATTGGCAAATTCAAGTCAATCAAAGTGATACTTATAAGACTGCTTTTAATGTTCCAATAGGACATAATGAGTGGAATGTATGCCTTTTGGTTTGAAAAATGCACCCTCTGAATTTCAACAAATTATGAATGATATTTTTACTCCTTATATTGAGTTTATAATTGTTTATATAGATGATATTTTAGTATACTCTAAAACAATTGATTTACATATAAAACATTTAGATATGTTTAAGAAAATCATTATTCAAAATGGTTTAGTTATTTCTAAACCAAAAATGTCTTTATTTCAAACTGAAATACGATTTTTAGGTCATAATATTAATAAAGAAAATATAATTCCTATTTCACGTAGTATAGAATTTGCGTCTAAATTTCCAGATAAAATAATTGATAAAACTCAATTACAGAGATTTTTAGTAAGTTTAAATTACATTTCTGCTTATTATAAAAATTTAACTCAAGATTCAGTTATCATATATGATAGACTTAAAAAGGTTCCTAAACCTTGGACGGATCAACATACCAAGGCAGTTCAAACTATAAAGCAGAAGGTAAAATATCTACCATGTTTAATGATAGCTAATCCAAATTGGAATAAGATTATTGAAACAAATGTCTCTGATATTGGTTATGGAGGTATATTAAAACAGATAGATCCTATCTCAAAAAACGAATTTTTAATTAGATTTTATTCTGGTAAATGGAATGACAGTCAGAAGAATTATGCAACTATAGCAAAAGAAATTCTTGCAATTGTTAAATGTATTTTAAGTCAGCTAAATTTATGTTTAATAAAGACTTTAAGCATGATGTCTCCAAACAAATGTTTGCTCGTTGGCAAGCTCATTTAGCTCCTTTTGATTTTGATATAATATATAAAAAAGGTGAAGAAAATTCTCTTCCAGACTTTTGACTCGTGAATATTTAAATGTTTGACATATTTTCAGAAATGAGTCAATCTTATAGAGTAAATTCCTCTTATAGGGGAAGGGGTGGCCGAGGAGGCCGAGGACATATTCCAGAGCATATTTTGGCTCAACATGGACCACGTAAGCTTATAGCTAAGAATTTATCTCAAGAGCAAGATCCTTTATATCAGGAATGCCTTGCTTTGAAACAGCAGAAAGAGGGTCATATCCCTGAAACTGAAACTGCATCATCATATGCAAATATCGTTAATAATGATGAAGGAGAATCACATAATTATATCCAAAATGATTATCAGGAAATCATATTTTTCCTTGAAGATATTGATTTGAAATGGGACAATGAGCCCTGGAAAATTATGAGCAGGTATATTGACATTGCTTCATTTGCTTATGGGACTTATAAGTAAAGAAATTATTATGAGCAATTACTCATCAATAATTCATGCGAAATTACACGATTTTCTTTAAATCAGAAGGATAATTTTACATTTAGTAAAATTATTATTAAACGAGTAATAACTCCGACTGAATGGGGAATATCACCTCTTAAGGAAAAAGAATTTGCTTTTCCTAATAATCAAATGATTAAATATAACTATTGGGATTATATTGATGCATTTCATACAGTTTTCTTATATGAAAACAATAAGAAACGAGATTCATGGTTTATTAAAATATGTACTGAGGTCTATAAACATGAAATTCCAAATTGGTTTATAAATTCGTGGGGTAAATATGGCACTACTCATAAAATTTTACCAGAAATTTATAAACTTATTTTGATGAATGGATAGATTTATCCCCCAAATTAATTCAATTACAACAACAAAGTTCTGGTATAACAGGAATAGCATCTTTCTATTTCTTTGTTGAATTTTCTATTCCTTGGATTTGGAAATGGTCACCAATAGTGTCTTATACTGACACTCATATCCCATGCCTTAAAAGAAATTTTTATTTAAAATTTTGGGATAAAATGTTAAAAGAAAACCCAGATACCAAGCAAATGTTTGGAATGGATACTTTGGAATTTATTGCCGATACCATTGCTACTTATCAAACGGAAAATTGTTTAAAAAATTTGTTTGATCAACCTTCACCATTCGAACACATTGCTCGAAAATTCCGAATGAAATCCGAAATAATGACTAAGGAGAAAATGATAGAAGAATATCTGGACGCAATGAACAGAACCGGAAGCGCCCCTTCTTTCAAACAAAGAGAGGAGGACGGGTTATTCACATTTCATTTGATGGTCAGAGGCGAATTGAAAGCTAAGCAGTGGGAATTCTAAAGATTCCCCGTTATTCTTTGATGTGGTGAATTAGCTTCATCAAAATTATTCTTAGAAACATATCTTTGTTTTTGGTATTTTTGATTAGTTTGGTAACAAAAAAACCTGATTTGAACGATCCTGTATTAAGAGCTAAATTGGCTAAAGGTATGGGTCATAATTATTACGGACCAGGAGGTTTGCCTAGAAGCAGCCACCCTTGAAAGAGTGCGTAATAGCTCACTGATCGAGCGCTCTTGCGCCGACAATATGTCTGGTAAATCAAATTTCAATGATTTACAGGATGCGCAAGATCCTAATATTCCATTTGATGATATTTTTGCAACCTTCAAAGCCACTATGATGGACAGTGGTTCTACGGGAACCACATCAAAAGATAAAGACAAAGCATTATGAAAAGAAGATGCTGATTTCCGTATTATTTGGCCCAATGGCAGACATACTTTAGTGAAATTGACTAAAGTGGCATATTACTTTAATAAAGTGTTATACGATGGAATATATTACATCCACTATCTTTGTTACTTTATTTTAGTGTGTCTACTGTTGTCATTAGTGTGGTTACTATTTGTACTTTTTAATTATTAGTTGGTACTATTTTTATTTTTCGTTTTAAGTCCGGATTTGATATCCGAAACTCCACTCCTATATAAGAGGTTTTATTTTCATTGTGCACCAAACTGAAAAATATCCATTCTTTGTAATATTCTCGTCCATATTAATTGTAAGGACCCCCGTGCCCTTAATCCATTATTAGTGTATTAACCCAAGCATTTTGTGCATGTGATTATATATGTAGGGAAAAATCCCACTTGACACCATAACAAACCATGCCAACAATAAAACTTCTTTACATTATTCCATATAATGAATAGTTTCCCCCAACCAAGTCCACATGCGTATCATGCACCATTATAATACACTAACATGTTCTCAGTTCATTTAGCAATTCAATAAATAATTGCATGCATCACATAAATGAAAAGAGAAAGGCCATTGCCTTCTTTATACAACCCATATACACATCATAGTGCTCACATGCGAGCATCGAATAAGTTGGCGTGTATCTAATGTATAAAGTACCATGCTCAATAACGTTGCTGGTACCTTGATCTTGGAAGCACCTCAAATCCACAGCTCGAGCTCAACTCCAAGCCATCGATGTACCTAATAACCTGCCCAAACAGAGACAGCCCCCACACGGGGTGAGCATACCAATATCCCAAGTCCAATAATCACAATAACACAATTCATAATTTACAAAAATGTAAATACTATGAAATATAAAGGATGCTCCCTGGATGGTATCATCCTCATCCGGGATTCTTAGCACTGTCCCTGTTCTCAAAATAACTGAAACCATCAAATTCCCAAATGCCAGTTAATCATTACATTATTTAACAATTTCATTTGCCACATACCGATATCATAATCAATAATATCAAATCATTAAACAATGATTACAATTATCCCATATATCTCATTTATGGTTCCATAGTTCTGTTTCATTGCTCGCTCTACAATAGCGGCATTTCATTCTCACGCATGCTCAACAGTAGTGGCGTCCCAACCGATGTTCGCTCAAAGGCGACAACATCTCAATCTTTGGTCGCTCAAAAGCGGCACCATATAATTCCCAATGCACATATAACCATTTGTAGCAAGTACCATAAACCATGTATTTCCACATCAGTTCATTGCTAATACTATCTACCATGCATTTTCATATACATTTATTGCAATACAGTGTACCATGCATTCAACAATTGCATTTATAATAAAGGTCTATGCTCGTACGTCATACGTACCTTATAATTCCGTAGCTCGTGTCCAACCGTGTCTGAGTCCCACGACCCGATGAGTTAAGTGCTAACATGCAAATAACTCCCAATTAAACATAGGCATGCAATCACGTGCCCAAGCACGTTCACAACTTCCAAACCTATCGTCCATCCATGACGATTACCAAAATAAAAGCCCCCCGGCTAAGCATGCATAATACCCAAAATATTCTATTTTATAAGTTAATAGATAGCCAAAAACCCATCCGATGTTTTCCGTTTTATTAACTTTGGCTCCAACCAATCCATTTTAAAAGTATAATATTCCCATTGGAATGTAGACATTGCCCCGGAAACGGGCCACTTAAACCTCGATATCAAAATTCCGACATTTTTCCAAAATTTCCAAAAAAACAAAACCTTACGGGCGGCGATCGATCGCCTCTTTTAGCGCGATCGATCGCCCCTGTCCAGTGGGCAAAATCGCCTTCTCGCGATCGATCGCCTAGACCACGCGATCGATTGCCTGCACTGTTCATCGTCACCCAAAAAATGAACTGTTCGTCGTGATCGATCGCCACTCCTCAGCGATCGATCGCCACCTGTGATTTTCCGAATAATTCGAGCTTCCATGGTGTTTTTCACACCCAAACTCAAACCTACACCACATAAACCTTCAACACCTCAAATACACCCTTAAAACTCAATACAAACTCCAACAACAAACTTTGAGATTTTTACCCAAAATCCACAAATCCAAATCTAACATTAATACTCAACCAAAATCAACAATACTACTATCAAATCGAAGACAATGACGAGGGGAACACTAATACCTGATTATCTTCGAGAAAACCTGCTCCCGAGCCAAGCTACCAACGATTTTCTTCCAAGAGCAAAAGAGGGGAAATGGGGGGGGGGGGGGGGGAAGGGTTTGAGCGTGGAGAGAGGGGAGAGAGAGAAGGGCTCCGTGCCAAAATGACGGAATATCGAGTCCACTTGGTATATATAGTACCAAAACTCGAAAATACCAATTCCTTCACAAATACATCATGATTCATTAAATATCATCTATTTTCAAAAAAAAAAAAAACATCTCTCAAACCTTAATACCCATTACCAGCCCCAGTACAAAGTACTCCGGACCCCAAATACCACCAAAGACCAAATTTCAAGGTTATCACCATGATGAGAATACAATCTCATCCATTGGATCCAACGACTCCAATTATCGGATTTAAAATCCCTGAGAGTCTCGAAACCGCAATTAATTCATAACTGCCACAAATAAAATCCATTAAGGACTATTACCACACAGGGATTAACACCATTAATCCTTGGGCATCACAATTATCCCCCACTAATAAAATTTCGTCCCCGAAATTTGCACGCCGTACTCCACGTATTGCCGAGATTACAAAATCCAAACGGATTCACATCGTCGAATCATGAACATGTCATGAACAACACACCAACCGCGAGGACACCAGCCTCACACCAAAATCTGGAATGGAGTGAACCTCTCAAACCAACACAAATCCACGAAAGGCATCAGCATTCCCCGATGCTAACCATCTCAAAGGCAGTCAACCAAACATAACTGCAAATTAAACGAATCATTCGTGATTCTAAAATAGATATCGCCTCGATGATATCTCTACGATTTAGCCTACGATGTTAATCATACATCGTTACCAAGGAAACCACCCGTACACTACAGTACTAAATCCGGCTTCCGCTTTCCAAATCCATCTCCATCAAAGGAGTAGTTGCACCACATTGCAACACGGATTGCATTGCAACACGGATTGGGCAACAACACGACCACTGATCAACACAAATCACATCTCCAAAGATGTCTACATCCGGGTGTTCCAAGAATCATATCTTGGTCCAAATACGCTATCGAGACTCCACAAGGTCTCGAGTGCTCTAAAGGACATGCAAGAACAATCAATTACATTCCCGCCACACGTGTCAACCACGACACTGAACAAATCAGAATCCTGGCCATCCCTCGTTTATGCTGGGATACTGCAATCCTAAAACAGGGAGCTATCGAATTATCCAACAAGAGTTACCATGGTTCCAAAACATGACAATCCCTCCTCAGGGGAAGTCAACCGGACCTCACATTATTCCTCAGAATACATCGTGTCGTCGAGATTACCGATCTCCAGGTGCAACGATCTCTAACCGGAGATTCATCAAACCAAGCATACTCAATGCAATAGACTCGGGTATCTCCAATCATACCCAAAGTCCCAAAACCAACTGTCAATCCCCAGCTATTCTCATCTCGCAGAGAATAATGATTGACAGACAAACGGTCAATGGCGTGATTCCAACATCAACACCTCACAAACCGACTTATTGAATCTCTCAAAGATTCTCAATCGGTAGGTATAACAATGCTACCTTCCTCACAAGGGAAAACGTCATGGACACATGACCCTCCAACCTCAAACCAACGTTCGGAAAAATGGATATATTTATGCCCAAAACATACTTCGGAACCAAAAAATATATACGCAACTGGTTCAAAATAGTGCATCAAATCACTATTACCAAATCGGAACCCGTATACGCCATGTATACTCAAACTAACGATGCTCTGTACTAATGCCATAGTACTCCACAATCTCGAGCATTACCCCGGAGACGTCTCCTCGAACGTCTCACTGGAAGTACGAAGCCATCACCTAGTCCAACACTAGTAGGGCTTATCCCGGTTGATTCACAATCAACCCTATACCAATACCAGCTGTCTCCATGACAGTGCAATCCAATCTCTCCAATAGATAAAATCAATATAGTAGGGTTACCCCACTAGCAATATCCCACAAACCAATTGTGACCCACGTTGCATTCCATATGCAAGGATGCTCAACTAGAGCTAACAACGACTTGTTGACACTCGTGTTGGTGCTACCAACAAATTGAGCCATCCCAGTACAAGTCCCTCAAAGCAATATACGCATAAACATTCCCGTGAGGTATTCCCTGCCTCAATCATCATGCCACATAGAGACTACAAGAGTCTACCATAAGTCCTCATCGTATCATCATACGATTCACCGAACTCGGTCCCAACGTGCAGTATAATTGCCACAACAAGCACAATATAACATTGCTACAATACATGGCTAGCAAAAACGCTGCCTCCATAGGCTTATACCAAGCCTACCAAAGTATCATATGTTCCCCCCCGGTACACCATACCTTAATATCCATTAGAGTAGTGGGTCATCACCCAATATTTCTCTAATACCAACGCACAAAGGACATCCTGGTGCCCTTGTTCAACCACAAAGCAATCCTAATTCCGTAGGATTTATTCCACACCCTCAGGGGTGGGTGTGATTATGTCTACCACATGTCACCTCGGCATGAGCAAGTAGTTTCCTCAACAACTACTCATGTTACCAGTCACTTGGTCATAGCTATTCCAATGACTATACCCAAAGGTACCACTACTCGTAAAATATTTACCTCAAAAATGTGCTGCAGTACACTTCCTGTACGGCGCACCCAAAATTCATCGAGTGACCTGCTCGGCATAATGGTCTCGTCAACTAGTGACCCAGACCCTACTATGTGCTCACCATTGGCACTCAAACCATACGACTAAATACATAAATGTATTATCCATTGAAACGACGTTACGCGTCTACATAGACATCCAGTATGTCATCGTCATCTCGTGACGGTACCTGTCAACATATGACGTTCAAAATAACATTGTCAACTCGTGACGGTACATGTCGACGCCCGACATTCACAATCTCATCGTCAAACACGTGACTGTATATGTCGATACACGGCATCCATATTCTCATCGTCAAATAGATGATAGCATATAACAACACATGGAATCCACAATAATGCTAGTAAAACAATAATACATCATACCTCATCGCTAACAAGATAGCGGCATACCTGTGTCCATCATCCAACAGTGGTACGCAATCAGCACCCATCGTTCGTAGGCGACATAATCCAGTGCTACGTACATACGGTATAACCCATCGCCATAGAATCAGCGGCATGATCCCTCGCCATAGAGTCAGCGGCATAAAACATCGCTATATACATACGGCGGTATGAACCATCACCAGAGAGGTAGCGGAATGACCCATCGCTATATAGTACTCGGCGGTATGAACCATCGCCAAAGAGGTAGCGGAATGACCCATCGCTATATAGTACCCGGCGGTGTGAACCATCGCCATAGATGTAGCGGAATGTACCATCGCTATATAATATCTGGCGGCATGAACCATCGCCATAGAATAGCGGAATAAACCATCGCTATGAATATCCGGTGGCATAAACCATCGCCAATAGAATAGCGGAATGAACCATCTCTATGAATACCCGGCGGCATAAACCATCAATAGAATAGCGGAATGAACCATCGCTATGAATACCCGGCGGCATAAACCATCGCCAATAGAATAGCCGAATGAACCATCGCTATGAATACCCGGCGGAACCATCGCTAATAGAATAGCGGAATGAACCATCGCTATGAATACTCGGAGGCATAAACAATTGCCAATAGAATAGCGAAATGAACCATCGCTATGAATACCCGGCGGCATAAACCATCGCCAATAGAATAGCCGATCCCTAGTCTTGTTACAGTAGTGTATTTTAATGCACCTCGCTTGTCATGACCGCGGCACTAATACCCTCGCTTCGACATACCAGCGGCATAGAATAACCTCGCTCAGCGACATGCGTCAATACCCTCGCTTCAACATTTGGTGGCAATTATTCTTTCCTCGCTACGATATGACAGCGGCAAGTATTCTATCATCGCGTCAAGTGACAGCGGCAAAGCATTTAAAATCATCACTCATCCATAACAATGACTCATGGGATATTCGCCAAGCATTCCATCTATACCTGCAACACAATGCATATTCCATATCCCAATATACATCACCATTAGTGTATTTTAATGCACATCGCTCAAATGTGACGTGCGGCAACACCCTCGCTTCAACATTTGGCGGCAAAGCATTAAAATCATCACTCCCATATATACAACCACAATGAGTGTATTTTAATGCACCTCGCTCAAATGCGACATGCGGCAATACCCTCGCTTCAACATTTGGCAGCAAAGCATTAAAATCATCACTTCAATATATATATATGCAACCACAATGCATAATCCATGTTGTATATAAAATGCAGGTTACCGTTTCGTGTCTTTCAACCCTGGCCTTAGCCTTTCATGTCATAGTGTCCCTACAGGAACAATCGCAACCCATGAGCACATAATAATCCATATTCACCACAATATGATTATAATAAGTAAATGCATAAATCATGAGTACAAAGTACTTCATGTATCCCAATGCATTTCAAATTGCTCCCTTTGGTTGTCCCTGTGCCACAACTCACAATCATATTCAACAGATTATACTATGATTCCATAGATGTCATGACATATAATTGTTCCACTATGATCACATATCATAAATGCACATAAGAAAAATAGTTGTGTCACACAACACTAACTACTATCATGCATAAATATGTGCTAACCCATTCCTATCAGCATGTTCCAGGCCCTCAACAGCCCCAAAGAGCAAACCACTGCTCTGATACCACTAATGTAAGGACCCCCCGTGCCCTTAATCCATTATTAGTGTATTAACCTAAGCATTTTGTGCATGTGATTATATATGTAGGGAAAAATCCCACTTGACATCATACCATTATTCCATATAATGACTAGTTTCCCCCAACCAAGTCCACATGCGTATCATGCACCATTATAATACACTAACATGTTCTCAGTTCATTTAGCAATTCAATAAATAATTGCATGCATCACATAAATGAAAAGAGAAAGGCCCTTGCCTTCTTTATACAACCCATATACACATCATAGTGCTCACATGCGAGAATCGAATAAGTAGGCGTGTATCTAATGTATAAAGTATCATGCTCAATACCGTCGCTGGTACCTCGATCCTGGAAGCACCTCAAATCCACAGCTCGAGCTCAACTCCAAGCCATCGATGTACCTAATAACCTGCCCCAACAGAGACAGCCCCACACGGGGTGAGCATACCAATATCCCAAGTCCAATAATCATAATAACACAATTCATAATTTACAAAAAATGTAAATACTATGAAATATAAAGGATGCTCCCTGGATGGTATCATCCTCATCCGGGATTCCCAGCACTGTCCCTGTTCTCAAAATAACTGAAACCATCAAATTCCCAAATGCCAGTTAATCATTACATTGATTAACAATTTTCATTTGCCACATACCGATATCATAATCAATAATATCAAATCATTAAAAAATGATTACAATTATCCCATATATCTCATTTATGGTTCCATAGTTGCGAAGGCCTGGTCCTAATCAGAGGTTTAATTAACACACGATTGTTATATTAACGTAAACATCGGAAGATTTAGTTAAAAACTTTCAAAAAGTGACCCTCAAAGTTTTTCGCAGTTTCTTTCTAAAACATTTCCGAATAGTGAACATATGCATTTCCATTTTTACATCTAACATGATATTCATCGCATAAGCATTACATATAATTTCTCAGTAAAGTAATACTTAAAAATATATATACTCAGGGCATACCCCGGTAATTTAAAACATAAGTAAAAATACTAAACAACTACTGGGACTCAAAACATAAACCATATACCTGAGCTCGCTCTCAAGGAGCTCTGGTATTTATCGATGCTTCGTCTTGAGCATCCATAGTACATCCACCTGTACCACCTGTCATGCCCATACAACAAAGACATGACAGCCCCCCGCGAAGGGGGTCAGCACCCAGTACGAGAAACAGATAATATCATAGTGTATGACAAATAACACGTGATGCATGCCGTGTATGAATGCAAATGCATATGAAGGGTATCAAATCTTGAATATCCATATCTCCGGAGTCCAAAGGAAGATCATCAATCAAATCATCATCATGCTCGAGCAGGATGTCGACACGCTCGTCGCTCCGATCTATCTCTCAGTCGAGCCATCGGCGGTCCATCATCCTCGTGTCTGGGCGACGTGGGCACGCTCGTCGCTACGGCATCACTCAGCTCACTCTCTCCGCCGAGCCATCGGCGTGCCCATCATCCCCAAACACGCATCACAGATACCAAAGAAAAGATATAGGTACCAAGAAACGAATCGATAGGATCAACATGACATGCTCAATGTCCATGCGTGTCAATGCATCATGCAATATCATAATCTCATGTGATGCATCTCAAATCTCATGTCATCATATATCATGCAGTCAATGTACCATGTAATTCACATACTGCAGATCAACTTATCACATAGTCACATAAGGAGCAAGTAATGACAAGTAAATCATACCCGGGAACATCACATGTATTTGCCAGACATTGTGATAAAACCCGTTTTCTACGTACCTCGGACCAATGCTATATCTACCGAGTACTCCTCGAATAAATCTCGAGATCTGTTAACCTGGTAATAATAGTTCCAAATACAACATAATGTCACATACTAGCCTTAACTTATCAAAATAAAACTCAAACTTAGACCCAAAACCAATTCTCTAAATTTCAGCCTGCGCAACCGTAGAGATCGGCTCATAACTTGTCCGATACTTAATAAAATCAATGGGTCCAATTTATTTTCAAAGATAACTCAAAAATGAACATTTCATCAGTTCAACTCATCTTCATATTCGTTCATTTAGCCTAGGTAAAATGGCCAATAACAATCTGCTGGAAAAACAGGACAATTCACCAAATTCCATCCTGACCCATTTTTGTATAAAACATTGTAATATATTCATATGACGTCCAAATGACTTGAGGCTAGTGGGAAAATCACGAAAACGCAATGTACTACAGTTCATATTTGAAGTCCAGAAGCTAGTTCGCTCATCTAGAGGTACATGCAAAACAAAGTATGACAGTTTTAAAAATACCTATACACTCTGTTTTGACAGAGTGAGCAGTTCTAGGAAAAAGTGCATATCTTGCACAAATGAACTCCAAATCATGTGAGGCCAGTTTCTAATGCACGATAACTCAAATTTTACAACCTTTATTCAGACACCAAGGTCAAAATCGTAGCACATGTTGCCCAGATTTACCAAGAACACACTGCATGTGCAACCCGCCTACATGCATGTTCCAGATTGTGCACCTTGTGGTTAAAACATCATAACTCATTCATTTTAAGTCCAAATCGTCTCAAATTTAACCACAGGACGAAAACACATATATCTACAACTTTTGTTTGAGGCTCAAAGTCAGATTCCGAGACTAAGTAAATCGAATATTCGAAATCATCTACTGCATGCAACATCAAATTTGTGCAGATTCTGTTTTAATAAAAAGACACCAACATTTTTGTGGTTCTCCCTATATTTTTCGACCCAAAGTCCATAAATCCAACTAAAAATAAATAAGGACAAGTCCATACCCTTGTAGACCCAAAACTTTCCACCAAGCTAAATCAAAACTCCATCTTTGAAATTCCTTGAAGGTGTCTACTCTCCTATGCCAAGAGTTCACTAATTCACCTTTGCATGTGCACTTTCATGGCTAAAAATCTCTCAAAAATCTTAAGTTATGCCAAAATTTCTTATCTATCGGTAATTCTGGCTCTACAAAACCTGAACCGATACCATCCCAAAAGTTGTCTGAAACTTAAATTATAGAAAAATTCTACTGGTGAATAGTGATTTCTGTCAATTCCCACTAAATTCACGACTATTAATCGAGACATAACTTCCAAGGTCTGGATATTTTCTCAGTGGATCCATCTGTATGGGTATGCTAAGCAATACTCATTGCTAACTTAGTACTCATGACATTCTGAAAATAGTTTTCGAATTCTGATACTATCCTCGGATCTCAATCAGATACATCTGTTACAGAAACCCACTGTAACTAAACCACATTATCCATATCTTAAACATGTCCTCTTCTCATAGACATATAGACTATCATATGAAATCAATATCTTGTATTGAATAGTCAATCAATTCCGATTCAACTTGTTTCACAATCTCTGTTTGTTCTAAACAATTTGAGCTATAAAACTCAAAACTAGAAATTTCCCAAATTCATTGTGGTACTTACAAATTCTGTAGTATCCCATTAGGTCTCGTATTTTTATCTTGACCTGCTGGCATGTCAAACAAGTTGTCACGAGATTTCCAAAATTTCTTTCTTTATACCATCCCATCAGAAATAAGATCTCAAGAACGATACATCTCATCATTCTCAAAATAACACTATGTCATCTATAGTGTGCTTTCTGCAGTAATACTTCTTTCAAATCAGTAGGATTCGATGCTAATTACTGATTGTTCAATCACAACCCGCCACTAAATTGCATACCAAAATTGGTTGATGTGACAGAACCAATTTCTTCACTCAATATCTGTATGGTCTGTTTTGAGTCTTTCCGATCTTCGAAATCTGAGGTGACCAAATTGCAAAGCATATATTGATTCTAACATGGCACCTTGCACTTTTTGGTTCAGTACATCTGCTACTAGTTTTCATTTTTCCTTGATTGTATTGACTACCAAAGTCAAATTCTTTAATAAATATAGTCATCGCTTCTATCTCAAGTTCAACTCTGACTGAATAATAGATATTTTAAACTCCTAAAATCAGAGTATATCACGAATTGTTCGCCATACAGATAACGTTGCCACATCTTTCAAGGCAAAATAATGGCTACAATCTCGAATTCATGAATAGAATATCATTATTCTTTCAGTTTCAACTATCTCAAAGCATATGCAATCATCTCTCCATGATGCATCAAAACGTATCCCACTTCTTTCAATTTATAACATTTGGTTTCTCATTTACCTGACCAAATGAAAACCAAATTTCTTCTTGGTCAATTGGTTCCTAGATCAGGCTATACTAAAATATCATTCCATAAAAGCTTGTACTTGGCCAAATTATTACTACCTCTACTTTACTGGGATTAATAGGTACCCGGTGAGCTGGTATCACCTATCCCAAAATAACACTTGATTCAACCAAGATTTACATTTCGATAACTTGGTATACGACTTGAGCTTCACGGAGTATATGAAGAACCAATCGTAGATGTTCTGCGTGGTTTCTTCTGGATCTCGAATACACTAGTATACCACTGATGTATATGATTACACTTCCGCCCAAAAGTTACGGAATATTTTCTTCATCAAATTCATAATTCTACCGATATAGTTGTCAGACCACACGACATTTCCAAAAATTCAAATGTCTATATCTAGTTTGACCAATTGCCTAGAGAACATTTCTCTTCTGACTCAAACTGATGGTAACCAGAGTAAAAATCGTTCTTCTTATAGTTCAAATTTCTTACAATTGATCATTTACTTCTCGATCTTAGGCAGTGGGTATTTATTCTAGACAATAGCCCGATTCAACTACCTTTAGTCGATACACGTCTTCATAATATCATCTTTCTTCTTCACGAACAATACTGATGTTTCCTCAAGTGACATACTCAGACATTTAGACTCGTATCAATGAGATTCTGCAACTATTCTTCTGTATCTGTCAACTTTGCTGATGGCATTCCATACAGTACTTTCGATATCAAATCTATTCCTTGGCATCAACGAAGTTAAAATCGATTTCCTTCTCTAGTGGAAATTCTTTTATTTCTTCAGAAAAATCTTGGTAAGTTTTCTTACCACTAAGATATCAGTCAACATCGATTCTTCCTGGTCAGCATTAACTGCTTATGATCAAATATCCTTCATTTTCCAAATATCGCAACAACCATATTTTCATAGCTGATACTATCAGTATCTTAGCTCGCTATTCGTGGCTATAAATATTTCATTTTGGGGCCACAAAACAGTCGAAAATTCATTATACCCTGAAATCAACTTCCTATATCTCAAAATTTATCAGAGTATCCATACCCTTGATACAATCAAAAGCATATATGAGCAACACCATTGAATTCGAATCCACATCACTATCATTAAACTATCAGCTACAGTTCACTATTACAAGTGTGGCTAGTATAATTATCACTGCTGATTTATTTTCCAAATCATAATAACCAATGCACATTTGAGGCAATGTATGAAAACAATGCTTTTTGTCTCAATAACACTTGTGCAGTGCGATCAAATACATGACATGTATCTGCGATCACTAGTACTGAAGTATCTCTAATCTTATCCTTGATCAAGGTATACTCTCTGGTCTGTTGGGAAACCAAAAATAACTATCAGGTATTACCTCTGGTCTGCAGGTAATTAACTGCTGCTGGAACTGAGTGGTCGAAAAGAATAACCACTCTGATAACTACCCTTAGCTCAGGGTATTTGTTGTTATGGATGCATCTGTTCCTGAGCACGTAACGGACATGCTCTGACTGGCCACAATCAATAACAGTTCCTTTTATTCTTTCACCAGGATCAGTAAATACTTATATCTACAACGATCTCAACGACCTCGAAAAGATCTGGTATTCTACAATCTCTTAATACCTCTAGAATTACTAGAGTTGAAATAACTGAAATGATACTTCTGAAATCATTCTAGGACTACTTGGATTATTCCAAATGATAGTCACTTCATTAACATTTAATCCAGCCCTAGCTACTCCGCACCACATCAATGTCTTATTCTTCAGTCGATTTATAATCTCTTCACTAGTGAATAGCTATCGAGATTAAGCACATACTTCCATTTCTCAAGTCCACAATAATCGATTATCGTTTTTCATGTAATGAGCATGGTTTTCTCTCTTTCCCGTGTCAACAAGAGGGAAAACTCGCCATCGCTACAATTCAATTCACAGTTGGTATCAGAGCATATATCTGGGATATGCTCGAACTAGAGTTAGGACACTGAGAATAGACACAAATGAATTGTTTGTGCATGTGTCTGACTATGTGATTTTATATGCTCTTGCCTGCTATGTTTACATGTACGATAATGAGATTTATACATGTAATGGATTATTAAGCAGGGATAATTAGAGGTTATATCTCTAAGTACTTTAATATGCTGATTTGCATATAATGTAGAGAATTTGAATGCTGAGTCGCATCTCATCTAGAGATTTTGAATGCTGGGTTGCAGACAATCTAGAGAAATTGAGAATTTTATCTGTTAGCATTGATAGTTGCTGATATGATGTTGATATAGAATAAGTAATGAGAACATCTCTGACTTGAGATTTATATATGATGCTCTGATTTTATGATGGACAGTTAGTGTTTGGACAGGTAGCAGTGATGTAGACTTTAATTAGCTATCCATAGTACCTGTAGGCACTGTAAAATGTAAGGCCCCGATGCTAATTAATCCGGATTAACGATGATTAAGCAAACCCGGATAATTAAAAATGCAAACTTGAAATAAGGAGTTCCGGACCACGATGGGTCAACCAACTAGTGGAACATGTTTTAGTGCATGAGCATGTGCATGATCACATGGCACTTGAAGAACACATGCCACTAATTAATTTAACTCATGTTTAATACATGATTTTGGACCAATAATCTTGCAAGGTAATGATGTATGGACACATGGATTCCATAATACATGAAATAAATCTTCCGCTGTTTACGCAAATAATCATTATGTGTTCATTAAACACCACATTAGGATCGGGCCCTCACATTATGGTATCAGAGCATATATCTGGGATATGCTCGAACTAGAGTTAGGACACTGAATATAGACACAACCAAAATCTGATTTTTGCATGGTCTTTTATGCGTGAGTTTCAATGCACAAAAGTGTGATTTTTATTTTATTTTATGTATTGTGGAATCCATGTGTCAATACATCATCATCTTGCAAGATTAATGGTCCAAAATCATGTATTAAACACGAGTTAACTTAATTAATGGCATGCGTTTTCCAAGTGCCATGTGATCATGCACATGCTCATGCACTAAAACATGCTAGTTGGTTGACTCATCGTGGTCCGGAACACCTTAATTCAAAGTCTATACTTTTAATTATCCGGGTTCGCTTAATCATCGTTAATCCGGATTAATTAGCATCGGGGCCTTACAATAGTTCTGTTTCATTGCTCGCTCTACAATAGCGGCATTTCATTCTCACGCATGCTCAACAGCAGTGGCGTCCCAACCGATGTTCTCTCAAAGGCAACAACATCTCAATTATTGCTCGCTCAAAAGCGGCACCATATAATTCCCAATGCACATATAACCATTTGTAGCAATTAACATAAACCATGTATTTTCCCATCCGTTCGTTGCTAATACCATCTACCATGCATTTCCATTTACATTTATTACAATACAGTGTACCATGCATTCAACAATTGCAATTATAATAAAGGTCTATGCTCGTACGTCATACGTACCTTATAATTCTGTAGCTCATGTCCAACCTTGCATGAGTCCCACGACCCGATGAGTTAAGTGCTAACATGCAAATAACTCTCAATTAAACATAGGCATGCAATCACGTGCCCAAGCACGTTCACAACTTTCAAACCTATCGTCCATCCATGACGATTAGCAAAATAAAAGCCCCCGACTAAGCATGCATAATACCCAAAATATTCTATTTTATAAGTTAATAGATAGCCAAAAACCCAACCGATGTTTTCCGTTTTATTAACTTTGGCTCCAACCAATCCATTTTAAAAGTATAACATTCCCATTGGAATGTAGACATTGCCCCGGAAACGGGCCACTTAAACCTCGATATCAAAATCCCGACATTTTTCCAAAATTTCCAAAAAAACAAAACCTTACAGGCGGCGATCGATCGCCTCTTTTAGCGCGATCGATCGCCCCTGTCCAGTGGGCAAAATCGCCTTCTTGCGATCGATCGCCAACCCACGCGATCGATCGCCAACCTGCTCGCGATCAATCGCCTACACTATTCATCGTCACCCAAAAAATGAATTGTTCGTCGCGATCGATCGCCACTCCTCGGCGATCGATCGCCACCTTTTTCCAAAAAATTCGAGCTTCCATGGTGTTTTTCACACCCAAACTCAAAACCAACACCCCATACATCTTCAACACCTCAAATAACATTTAAATCTACACCACTACCAATAAGTGTTATAAATGTTTTAGAAAAATGATTATCAATTAATAGAGTAATCTGAGTATACCATTTCTGAGAAACTAGAATTTCTAGTGTTGAAAGAAAACCATGTTATGGTGGTAAAGAAAAATTATCTTTATCAGGAAATTTCGGAGATGTAATTGGAGAATTGGAAATTTGATTATCTTCTAATTTAGAAATTCGAGTATCAAATAATTTATTTTCATGTTGAAGAAATTTAATTTATTGTTTAAGATTATCAATCTCTATTAACAAATCATTTGTTGATGTAGGAATATCATTTGATTGTCTTTATCTTAAAAGTTTATAAACTTCTGACATGGAATAAGGATTATTAGCATTGGTAGTAGGTGTTATAGGAATATTATTAGATGTTGAAGTGGAAAGAATATCTTCCAGTTGATCAATTAATTTATAACGTAAAGTAAGGTCTTTAACTAATTTTAGTAATTCTAATATATTGGTATTAGTTAAAGTATTTATATTTAAATCCTGGAATTGTGATAATAGTTTATAATATGAATCATTTGATTCATCAGAAATAGTTTTAATGCATGGTTGTCCAGTAGAACAAGGTTTACAACAATCTGTCCTGAATAACTAGATTCATTATCTAGAACTAGAAGATGTTTTGATTCATCTGAATCATTCGAATATGAGATGAGTCTGAAGAATAATCAGAATTATCAGAAGAGTGCACTAATATTGTACTAAGAGCATCCTTAATATTATCAAGAATATCTACATTATTAATTTTTTCTTTTATTTTGCATCTATTAGCATAATGACCTTGATGACCACATCTAAAACAAGTTGTATTTTGTTTCTTAGGTGTCTTAAATTGTTGTCTTAATTTTTTCCTTTCACTTTTTTGATCTATTTTGTTCTGGGAATATTTTCTCCTTTTCTTATAATAAGGTTTTTGAAAATTTTTATCATTTTTGAATGTTTTATTTTTAGAATAAATCTTATTCTGTGATGGTATATGTCCATACCAAATTGCTCACAAAACTGTCCTAATGTTTTCGTTCAGACAAATTTTGTCTTTTAATTTGTTGATTTAATTTAATTTCGTTGCACAAGGCTAATCCTTCTTGGATACATGTCCCTATAAGTTTTCCATAAGTATATGAATCATATGGAATATTAATATGATCTTTTCTAAGATTCTTTCTAACTCTTTCAACAAAGAGGTGAGGTAATCCATCATTAAATTTGGATTTCCAATGTGAACTATTACAATCTTGTAATTCCATAACTCTATTGAGAAATGTGTCTTTATACCATCTAAAATCAGTTAGTGTTTTACATCTTAAATTTTGTAAAGAGTTCGATATTTTCATTTTGGTCAGAATATTGACTACTAAATTGATCAATAATATTAACAACTAAAGTGTAGACAGGATTTTCTACAATGTTGTTATTTTATTGTTTGATTGTATTCATAATTTCCTCTTTATTAGCTAGGGTCAAATAATGATCCCACCAGTCTTTTAATTGACCAGTAAATCCAGCAATGATCATATTAGCAATAGTTTTATCATTATTTCCATTGCTTTTACAAATAGTAGAATACATGAGCATTCTATAAGCCAAATTATAAATTTGTTTATCAGGATAACTATCAAGATTCCATTCATATATATTATTACCACTATAACTGTTATTAACAATATACTCTATTTCTTCATGCATAGTATCCATAGGAGAAGGTCTCCTGTAGTAAAATAATCTTTGTGTGGGTCGATCAGCCCATTTATTTTTTAATTTATCAATTTGATCATTAAAAACTTGTTTATGATCTTGAGTAGTCTCTATTTGTAAGGACCTCAAGCCCTTAACCCATTAATTGTGTATTAAATCAAGCATTCAGTGTATACAATCATACATCAGGGGAATTAGATTACATGCACGCATGGCATCACATACCATCTATAAAAATTTCTTGCATTTTCTATTCAATTTATTGGTTTTCCCCAAACCAAGTCCACGTACACAACATGCGTTCTTATAATACACTAACATGTCCTCAATTGATTTAGCAATTCCTAATTAATTGCATGCCACAAATAAATGAAAAGAGGAAGGCCCTTGCCTTTTTATACAAACTATATACACGTAATAGTGCTCACATGCGAGCATCAAATAAGCATGTGTATACCTAATGTATAAAATACCATGCAAGATATCAGCTCCGGTACATCGATCCTGGAAGTACCTCCAATCTACAGCTCGATCTCAACTCCGGAGCTACTCTTGTACCTGTTCCACTTGCCCCAACAGAGACATCCCCCACACAGGGTGAGCATACCAATACTACCAAACCGATAATCACAATAATATAATTCATAATTTACAAAATGTAAATGCTATGAAATATAAAAAGATGCTCCCTGGATGGTATCATCCTCATCCAGATTCGAAGTACTGTCCCTGTTCTCAAAACAACCAAAACCATCAAATTCCCAATAGCCAGTTAATCATTACATTGATTAACTAAGTCTGTGTTACCAGTTTGCAATATTAATAGAATCCAAACAAAATACGAATGGCTAATAGATATCCCATGTATCTAAACATTAAGCCATAGTTCAATTACCACGCACACTCAACAGCGGCGGCATCCTAATCGATGTTCGCTCCGTAGAGACGACATCCTAAATATTGCTCGCTCCGTAGCGGCACCATACATTTCATAATATCCATCGATTCGTCACAATCATATTATATCATGCACCACAATTGTAATAATATATTAAAGCTATGCTCGTACGTCATACGTACCTTATGATTCCGTAGACCGAATCAAACCTTCCTTGAGTCCCGCGACCCGATGAATTACGTGTTAAACACATAAATAACTCGCAATGAAACACAAGCATTCAACCACGTGCTCAAGCACGTTCACACCAAACCTATCGTCAATCCATGACGATTAACCATTTTAAAAGACCCCGATTAAGCATGCATAATACCTAAAATATTCCAATTTATGTGTTCAAAGGTTAGCCAAATACTAAGTCGAGTAATTCCATATCTTTAATAAAATTTGGCTCCAACCACTCCAATTTCATAGTATAGCATTTTCATTGGAATGTAAACAATGCCCCGGAAACCGGATATATAAACCCCAAATCTAAAATTCCAAGTTTTAAAATAAATAGTGAAAAAAACACTATTCAGCAAGTCGCGGTCGATCGCGCAACTCTACTGCCAAGCAGAACCATCTCGTGATCAATCGCCAAGTCTTGGCGATCGATAGCCAGACACCTCGCGATCGATCGCTGAGACTTAGCGATCGATCGCCGCACTGTTCGTCTTCCCAAAAATTTCAGTTTAATGTCGCGATCGATCGGCACCAAGCCGCGATCGATCGCAACCTGCGGTTTTCCAAAAAATTCGAGCTTTAATGGTGTTTCTGACACCCAACCTCAAAACCAACACCCCTAACTCCTTCAACACCTCCACTACACCATTTATAACCAATAAAAACACTAAAAACTTAACTTGGAATTTTTCCAAAAAATCCCAAATTTCCAAACCCAACACTATACTCCACCAAAGTGCACAATATTACTATCAAATCGAAGAAGAAGGCGAGGGAAGGAGATTACCTGCTTTTCTTCGAGAAATCCAGCTCCTAAATCGAGCTTCCGACCATTTTCCTCCAAAGGAAGAGAAATGGGTTTGGGGAGGGGGTTTGAGCGTGGAGAGACAAAGAGAGAGAGAGAGATATCGTGCAAATGACGAAATATCTAGTCCACTTGGTTTATATAGTACCAAGGCTCCAAAATACCAATACCTCCACAAATACATCATGACTCATTAAAAATCATCTATTTTCAAAACTCTCTCTCTAATTCTCAAATCCCTATACCAGCCCCAATACAAAGTACCCTGGTCCCCAGATCCCACTAAAAACCAAATTTCAAGGTTATCACCACGATGAGAACACAATCTCATCCCTTGGATCCAACGACCTCAAATACCGGATTTAAAATCTTCGAGAGTCCCAATTTCGCAATTAATTCATAATTGCCATAAATAAAATCCATTAAGGATCATTATCAGTCCAAAATTAACACCATTAATTTCCGGGCATCACACTATTTGTTCTTGTAAATCATTGTCGAGAACTGAAACTGAAAGATTTAAATCTTTAAATTTATTATTTAAAAATGTTTCTAATTCAATCATTGATTTTAATTTAAAATATTTGATTTCAGGTGGAGGTTGTATACTAGGGGTTGCAAGTATAATTTCTGATGGTGGTGTCATAGATACTGATGGTTGTATTTGAGTAATATTTTTATTAATAGTTTCAATACGATTGTGTAACAAATTAATTTGTTCTCCTAATATAATAAGAAAAAGATTTGTATAATTTTGTTGTTTTAATAATTTATTAATATGTTGACATGTAAGTTGTAAAGTTTCATTTTCTAATAATTTCGAAAATGATGAAAAATTAAAAATTGTTCCTTCTTTTTCAATTTCAAAAGGTTGCTGATGAGGATATAAATTTTTCAAAATATTTCCATTTGAAAGTTTATATGTCCTTTCTAATACTTGAATATAAGGTTCAACATATATGGATAAAACCATGGTATAAATGGTATATAAGAATTTTGATCATAACAGAATTTATAAAATTCATTCTGTAACAGAGTTTGGTTGTTTTTTGGAATATTTTCAAAAAACCATTTTCTAAATTGTTCCCATTTAGGTTAATTAAATTCATTTTTATTTTCTGTCTGGCACTAGATCCAGGGCTAAAATCTATTTTGGATGTATTATTCATAAAGAAAAATTCTTTTCTGATATTCAGTTATTTCTGATTCTTTTAATCCTCTGACTATATTGTCTGGATTAATATATAATTTACTTATCCTTTCATGTTGTAAATTATCGATTGGATTCGGCACAGTAGATGTGGAAGCTCTATGAGGAGAATTATTTTCCTCCATTGGAGAAATATGAGAAAAAGAAGAATATGACTTAGATGATTTAGATCTTAAGGGTTTGCTTGGTTCGAGGATATGATAAGTTATGGATAGATTAAAATGTGGATAATGCGTTGATAAGTAAACTAATGGATAAATTATATTGCGCTTGGTTCGTATGATTAATAAAGTATGATAAGTAATATTGTGTTTGGTGTACTTGATAATTAGGTGTGTTGGGTTTTGGAAACCCGAATAATCTTGGTTTTGATGTTAACAAAACTTGTTATTGTGTTGCTAACATATTTCATCAAGTGTGCAGTTCATAGATCATATTTAAGAGCTTGATGAATTACAAAGAAGTAGCTTGAAAATATCAAGCTGGACCAAGACTGGAATTCTGGCATAGCAGATTGTTTCGATCATATCTAATAGCTCGGATATCAAAATGGCATGCTTCCAAAGAGATTGAACAGCCAACGCAAAATACTAAAAGTCATATTTCACAACAGATCGGCTAGTTCAAATGTTATCAAGGAGAAAAGACGCCTGCAATGATCGAGCTGAACCGCGAAGAAACAGCAAGCTGTTTCAGCAAGCAACTGTCAGTATGGTGGCCATAACTCTCAGCTCGCTTATCGGAACGGAACGATTCAGTATGGGTTGGAAATCTACGACAAAGATCTACAAGTCATCTTTGGAAAATACTGAATCGGACGTTAAGATGGCCAAAGAACTTCTGCAAGGCACGCCATGTGACGCCTGTAAGATCGAGCTGTTACAGCAAAGTCCCTGTCAGTCTGGTGGGCATAACTCTTAGTTCGCTTATCGGAACGGAACGATTCAGTATGGGTTGGAAAGCTAAGACAAAGATCTACAAGTCATCTTTGGAAGTAAAAGACTGAATCGGACGTTAGGATGGCCAAAACGCTTCTGCAAGTAACGCCATGTGCTGCTGCATCCAGCAAACAGACAGCAGGAGCATCGCCTCGTATTTCGAGCATAACTCTCTCATACAAACTCGAAATCGAGCGATTCTTGATTCCGTGGAAAGATAAGAGAAAGGACTACAACTTTCATGTAGATCACTTTGCCCAGAAACAAAAAATCAAGAGTTACAAGCAACAGATCGAAGAGCAAGTCTATCAATCTGTTTTTGTATCAAGCTGATTGTCCAGACTGATCCGGACCAGACTGATCTGCCCGTGCTGATCCGGACCAGACTGATCTGCCCGTGCTGATCTGCCAGACTGATCCACATGCTGATCCGGCCAGACTGATCTGCCCAAGCTGATCCGGCCAATCCGGTCCGAAATACAAAGAGCCCAGAAACCAGAATATGACCGTTGCAAGCTCGGGAATAGTGCAGAACCTTTTCCAACGGGCATATTCTTGTGTCTAACGTATTTATCAATACTTGGGGCTATATATACATGATTTGGAAGCTCAATAACAGCTGATTGACGATCAATCCAAGCCTTCCAAAGCAAACCCACTTGGGATTCAATTGAGGAACTTAAAAGACAAAAAATGCTAAATGAAGAGCACTCCTCAAACCTTTGGCACCTCTTACCTTGTTATATCAGATTCATTATAGAATCATTTGTGCCTTTATATTCACTCTATTCATTGTATATGAGAGCTTAATAGAAGAGTGAATACCATTGTAACGGTTGATGATTTATCACAACCGATGAGAGGTCTTTGTATCTGAGACATTAAAGAACATACATAGTTGAGTTGCTAGGAGTTCTAGTTGGATGGGGAATTCCCAACTGGATCGGGTTTGTACAACGGGATTGTATAAATCAAAGTATTCTAGTGGAATCCTTCCATGAGGTGGAAGAAGGGGAGACGTAGAAGAATTACACCACCTTCGAACTTCCATAAACAAATGCTTGTTTATTTACTTTAATTGCATATCTTTAAAATGCCTTTCAAATGAGTAATCGGTTTTAGAGCGGGTTATGTCGAGTGTCTTCCGCTCGATTTTGTAATCGAACTCGATATAATCTCTCGGTGCATTAATTCAAGAACACGAGCTATTGAAGCTCAAGTTGGTTGAACTCGGGTGTGGAATGGCAACCCACCCCCGGAATCGATCCTGACAAGTGGTATCAGAGCCAGGTTGTTCTTGGAAAGCATTTTAACCGATTTTTTTGCGGATATCTTTTAAAATCATTTTCAAAATTTTTCATGAGCATAAAATTATTTTCATAGCATATTTTTTCAAAACTTGGTGTATGAAATTTTTTAGCATAAAAATCAATTTCATTGCATTCATTTTGCACGAAAAATAATTTTAAAATCTATTTTTAATGTTCAAATTCTCGTTCATTATGTTCTAAACTCATTTTAAGTTTAAAATTTTTATTTTGAGATTTTTTCTAACAATTTTCGAAGCATTTTAGTTTTTTCTAGCAGCTTGCAGCGACTTTGGGAAAATTGGCATAACTTCTTGCTCGGATGTCCAAATGACGAACCGTTTTTTGCGTTGCAAACTAGACTCATAGAGGATCGTAACGGTATAGGTCTTGCAGCCTAATTCTTCACGAGAAGATACAGTTTATTATGTAAAGTTGGACTAAGTGTGCTGCCACCGCGGAAAAATGAAATGAACATTGTTGAGTTTTGTCAAGAAATTCAAATTTGTTGCAAAGTATGCTACATGCATCATCAAAGGAGGTTATTTTTGTTCAAAAATTAATGTGCATTGCATTTGTTTTATTTGTTTTAGCCTACCACATTTGCCCCTCACTTGCTCAAATTTTCAAACATTTTAAAATTAAGGGGGATAGTTTAATCTCAATCCTTGAGAGGGAGAACATTTTATTTGTCTTCCTTTTTGATTCACACAAAAAGGGGGAGAAATATGTTGTTTAAAAAATATGATTTTTCTTGTTATGCAACATTGTGCTTTAATGTTAATATTTTTATTCAAGTTTTGTGATCATCAAAAAGGGGGAGATTGTTGGGTTTTGGAAACCCGAATAATCTTGGTTTTGATGTTAAAAAAACTTGTTATTGTGTTGCTAACATATTTCATCAAGTGTGCAGTTCATAGATCATATTTAAGAGCTTGATGAATTACAAAGAAGTAGCTTGAAAATATCAAGCTGGACCAAGACTGGAATTCTGGCATAGCAGATTGTTTCGATCATATCTAATAGCTCGGATATCGAAATGGCGTGCTTCCAAAGAGATTGAACAGCCAACTCAAAATACTAAAAGTCATATTTCACAACAGATCGGCTAGTTCAAATGTTATCAAGGAGAAAAGACGCCTGCAAGATCGAGCTGAACCGCGAAGAAACAGCAAGCTGTTTCAGCAAGCAACTGTCAGTCTGGTGGCCATAACTCTCAGCTCGCTTATCAGACCGGAACGATTCAGTATGGGTTGGAAAGCTACGACAAAGGTCTACAAGTCATCTTTGGAAGACAAAGACTGAATCGGACGTTAAGATGGTCAAAGAACTTCTGCAAGTCACGCCATGTGACGCCTGTAAGATCGAGCTGTTACAGCAAAGTCCCTGTCAGTCTGGTGGGCATAACTCTTAGCTCGCTTATCGTAACGGAACGATTCAGTATGGGTTGGAAAGCTAAGACAAAGATTTACAAGTCATTTTTGGAAGTGAAAGACTGAATCGGACGTTAGGATGGCCAAGAAGCTTCTGCAAGTAACGTCATGTGCTGCTGCATCCAGCAAACAGACAGCAGGAGCATCGCCTCGTATTTCGAGCATAACTCTCTCATACAAACTCGAAAAATTGAGCGATTCTTGATTCCGTGGAAAGCTAAGAGAAAGGGCTAAAACTTTCATGTAGATAACTTTGCCCAAAAATCAAAGAATCAAGAGTTACAAGCAACAGATCGAAGAGCAAGTTTATCAATCTGTTTTTGTATCAAGCTGATTGTCCATACTGATCCGGACCAGACTGATCTACCCGTGCTGATCCAGACTAGACTGATCTGCCCGTGCTGATCTGCCAGACTGATCCACCATGCTGATCCGGCCAGACTGATCTGCCCAAGCTGATCCGGCCAATCCGGTCCGAAATACAAAGAGCCCAGAAACCAGAATATGACCGTTGCAAGCTCGGGAATAGTGCAGAACCTTTTCCAACGGGCATATTCTTGTGTCTAACATATATATCAATACTTGGGGCTATATATACATGATTTGGAAGCTCAATAACAGCTGATTGAAGATCAATCCAAGCCTTCCAAAGCAAACCCACTTGGGATTCAATTGAGGAACTTAAAAGACAAAAAATGCTAAATGAAGAGCACTCCTCAAACCTTTGTCACCTCTTACCTTGCTATATCAGATTTGTAGGGTCTTCCTACCTTAATATCATTTAGTACACAAAGATGGAACAGAACATGCATTTATAACCTCTTAAGGGTTCCGGTTGTAGTTTGAGCTAGGGAGATTACAGGCCAAAAATAACGTTTTCAAAGCTATTTAATTACATTCCCAATAAAGAATGTTAAAGCTATAGATTTACACTACTCCTAGAGTAGAGACTAACAAAAATCCTGCATCCTACGTTCATCATGCTCCCTTTAGCTCACTTCCTCAACCCGACCCTAGGCCCTTGGTCCAAAAGTGTACCTACAGGGATAACACATCATGAGCATTCATATATTTACTTAACATTATATAAAAGCATACAATAATGCATAACATCTTAGTTAAGTAAAAGTTATTGGTCGTCCTCCGACCTCCTTGGTTATCCCTGACTCTTATTCATATATTGGGGTGTCTTACCCCATTGTATGGCATCTTACCATATCATAATCATTGCGTGGCATCTTACCACGTGGGCATCTTTCCCAATCATATGGCGTCTTACCATATTCTAAACATTACGTGGCATCTTACCACGTGGGCATCTTACCCAATCATATGGCGTCTTACCATATTATAAACATTGCGTGGCATCTTACCACATGGGCATCTTACCCAATCATCTGGCGTCTTACCATATTATAAACATTGCGTGGCATCTTACCACGAGGGCATCTTACCCAATCCTATACTTTGGGTGGTGTCTTACCACATGGGCGTCTTACCCAATCATACACGTCGTATGACCTTATCATAAACTTCGTCATTATAGACGTCCTCATAACATCGTTATCATAAACATCATCTTAAGCATCATCATCGTAACATCATCATAAGCATCATCATTATAAATATCATCATAGATATCATCATCATAACATCATCTTAAACGTCATCATCGTAAACATCATCTTAAACATCATCATAATATGTAAGGGCATGGTTTACCGTCCGATGCTCGTACGTCTCTTACGTACCTTAATTCCCAAAAGTGGAGAATTTGGAGAGCTTTATCTCCTGGATGTTGTGGGCACCTGGGATGGTTCTACACGACCATACAAATTGATATTAGAAGCTAAACATAGTCCAATATCCAAAAATCCCACAAAAAAATCAAAAATCCACTTTTCTTCAGCTCGCGATCGATCGCCACCCAGGCGCGATCGATCGCGAGATCGCACTGGACGAGGGGCCAAAATCTCCTTCTTGGCGATCGATCGCCACTTTTGGCGCGATCGATCGCCAGGCCCGCCGATCGATCGCCCAAAAGTGGCGATCGATCGCCAAATGCTTCTGGCTGGTACTGGACGCTCGCGATCGATCGCCAAGAACGGGCGATCGATCGCCGAGTGCTGTACATCGAATTTTCGCCATTAATGCTCATTTTTCAAGCTCCTTCACATACCACCCCAAAACCAAACTTCCATAAAACATCAATAACATCATAACCCACCAAAACCAACATAAACACTTCAAAAAAAACATACCCCAACCATACACAACACATACCCAAACAAACCCACATAAAACATCAAAAACTTAACCCATTTCAACACCAAACATCATAAAACTTATAGGAATGGTTCCATACCTCTTGTAGGCTCCAAATCCTAGCAAAGATCACACAAACAAAGTTTTTGTGGGACTTTCCTTCTTCCTTTTTGGTGGATTTCGAAAATGGGTAGGGTTTGGGGTTGGGAAGTGATTTGGGGATTTTTAAAAGGTGAATGGTAATGTGGGGGGTTAAAGTGATGTGTAGGGGATTTAAAAGGGGTTGTAATAACTTAATAAAAATTGTACCCCAAACTTAACATGATGTATAAAATACCCAACTTGGTATTTTAAAGGCACTTTACAACAATGCTCTAAACTTCATTTAAAATCATATCTTCCTCATAATTGATAATTTAACACAATTAATCATGTTAACATCTTAATACCCAACACATAAATCTATCAATACATGATACATCATATAAACATAATTAATGTCCAAGTTACCATTAATTAATTTCGGGGCATCACAAGATTCATTATGGAATCATTGTGCCTTTATATTCACTCTATTCATTGTATATGAGAGCTTAATAGAAGAGTGAATACCATTGTAACGGTTGATGATTTATCACAACCGATGAGAGGTCTTTGTATGTGAGACATTAAAGAACATACATAGTTGAGTTGCTAGGAGTTCTAGTTGGATGGGGAATTCCCAACTGGATCGGGTTTGTACAACGGGATTGTATAAATCAAAGTCTTCTAGTGGAATCCTTCCATGAGGTGGAAGAAGTGGAGACGTAGAAGGATTACACCACCTTCGAACTTCCATAAACAAATGCTTGTTTATTTACTTTAATTGCATATCTTTAAAATGCCTTTCAAATGAGTAATCGGTTTTAGAGCGGGTTATGTCGAGTGTCTTCCGCTCGATTTTGTAATCGAACTCGATATAATCTCTCGGTGCATTAATTCAAGAACACGAGCTATTGAAGCTCAAGTTGGTTGAACTCGGGTGTGGAATGGCAACCCACCCCCGGAATCAATCCTGACAAGGTGGTATAGATTAATTTTATTCGTAAAATGAGAAAAATACCCTCTAATAGGTTTTGCACTTATTTTTATTATTTTACTTCAATTAAACATAAATTAATCAAATTAATATTAAAATATCATAATTAATTATTATTAATCAAAATTTATGGGGTTTGTTACTGTTTGTCAATGTTATGCCTTCAAAACAATACGTTTCAGCGCTAACTTTAAAATGTTGTATATTTATAGAATATGTTATAATTACCAAAATACCTTGTGAATTAATACAAAGTAAAATTATTACCAAAATTAATTTTACAAAAATTTGTTACCAATGTCTCATCTCTTTCAGATTTGTCATTATCTCCTCTCCACGACACGTGTTTTCACTTGCCATTTACTCACCTCCTTATTCTTTCAAAATTCCATTCCAAAAATTTTCTACAGATGTTTCATCTCTTTCTGATTTTCATTTTTGTAAAGATATTTGTAGGCTGTTTAACTTTTGGATGAAGATTTATATGTACGATTTCGAGATAATGAGTCAAGAATGAATCAAATTAAAAATAAACAAATCACAATTAAAGGTCGAGACAGCGATTCATTTCCAATCTTTTATGAATCTTGCTCAAAAAACAGAAATTCAAACTTTTACTTATATATCAAAGCTAGCCGTAAATAACAATTCTTCAGCAAAAAGAACTTGTTTATTGCACCACGAGAAGAAAATTAAGAACCTTGAATTTAAACAATCTTTAGGTTACTAAATAATGTAAACACAAAGCCAATATTCTCCGAAACATGTAAAAGGGGTCCTAATTTCGTGTAGCATCACCATTATTTAGCTCTAATGTTTCAATAAGTCCTCAGACCCGGAATGATTCTAGAGTCGAAAACTTTTCACCACAGTTCCAAAAATTAATGACTCGGGCCAAAATATCTAATCATAACTCATAAGTAAAACAAAGTTCAACGCCACTACTTAATACCGATCTCAAAAATGTTCTTTTAAACTGAAGTAGCAATGAGTTACATGCACAAAAACAAAGAAGGCATTCACGATCTTACTCGCGGCAAATCATTTTGTCCTGATTGTACTTCCTCGCCAACGCCATCAACGACGGTTCCATAATCCCCCCACGGAGCCTCAAAACCAAATGCAATGTCGATTCTAAACAAAATGAAACTTTTCAATTCAATAACGAATCGCATTGGAAGTATAAATACCAATAAAAGCAAAAGACAGACAAAGCTAACTACCTTTTTGAATATTGTAATCAGCAAGTGTGCGGCCATCCTCCAACTGCTTTCCTGCTAAAATCAACCTCTGCTGATCCGGAGGAATCCCTATGAAAAATTGAGCATAAATTACATTGAATCATGGTAAAGAAAATCTAGGGTTCTCTTCATTTCGATTTTGACAACTCAAAATGGATGAAAAAATTGAAGATTATCGTTTGGAACAACATATATCTTTGCATCAAGGATTATGTCTCTTCAGAGCCACAAACAACTCCTTGAAATACGAAAAACGAAATCCAAAAAAAATTGATGAATTGCTCACCGCTAGTGGAATCCAGGCCAGGTATATTCACTTCCACCTTCACAATTAGATTCAGTTGGCGCTTTCTCTTTTAAAAGCGAATCGTCTGCTTGACCTCGATTTTTATCTTCAACCTTGTATCCACTCTGAAGCTATACACATAGGTTCGCAATGGAGCCGGCTGCAACTTCTGAGAAATGAACTTCAAATTAGTAGGGTTACACTGTGAGACCCCGTTATCTAAAGGATATTAAGGTGCGATTAAGAGAACTAAACATATATATATATATATATATATATATATATATATATATATATATCAGAGTGTTAGGCCGTGTTGACTACCTGAGCTTAATCGATTACAGTACCAAAAGTTCAAAAAGGAATTTCACTTATTCCTACAAAAGGTACTACATTATAGTCTTACTCTACTTCTTGTAGAAGCTATACAAAAATATGCTAATCTTGTAGCACTCCTTACAGCTCAGCATTTCAACCCCAACCCTGGTTCTCATCATCAAAAGCACCTACAAAGACAACCCCCAACATAAGCATATCACAATTCATATTCAACATAATATGAATGTAAAACGTAAATGCATAAATCATAAATACAAAACACTTCCTGTATTTCCATCGCATTTACAACGCCTATTGGTTGTCCCTGTACCATAATTCATAATCAAATCACTATATGAACATATGGCCTCATAAATAAATGTCATGACATATCATTACTTTCTCTCGAGTCAGTCATCATCAGTTATTTTAATGCTTCTTCGCTCCTTAATCTCAAAACAAGCGGTATCTCATCATCGCTTCTTCATACAAGCGGTATCTCATCCTCGCTTAGTATGGCATACCCCGCCTCTATGTGCAAGCGAGCCTCCCCCCTCCCGCTCCACATATTTAGCGGTAAAGCGTAAGCATTAAAATCCTCACTGTGATCACCCCTGACTCGTGGAATACACCTCTTTTATTCCACATCACAATATGCAATCACAATGCATAATAACATGTATCATACTCTTAATGCACCACATTGCATTCATCATGTGTCAAATAGACAAACATAAAGTACATGTTACCGTTGGGATGCCCGTACGTCGCTTACGTACCTTTCCAAAATGTAGTGTGTTGCGGGACTCTATCCCCTGCGCTGTGTAGCTATCTGTGAAGGCTCTACACCAGTGTACAACACAATATTAGATGCCAATTTATAGTCCAAAATCAAAAAATTCAACAAAATATCATTTTTCATTATTCTGCCTCTGGCGATCGATCGCTACCTCGAGGCGATCGATCGCCAGACTTCACTGGCCCATGGCGATCGATCGCGCCATTCATGGCGATCGATCACCTGTCTTTGATTTTGGCTACTGGCCTTCGGCGATCGATCGCCCCATTTGCGGCGATCGATTGCCCCATTTGTGGCGATCGATCGCCACATGCTCTGTGCGCGATATTTTCCAGATTTCTGAACACTCATATTCATACCATTCAAATCAGCACATAAGCTATACCACATGCCCAAACCAACATGCTAGTAGCTACAAGGTATTACATTGAGTGTAATAAAATCAAAGTTATACCCAAACTTAAACCCACATGCATGAAAATCACCCAACAATATCAGTACCCATCCAAGATTTTCTGAAAACAAGAGTACATATTTCATTTCCAGATTTCTCGAGCACCTGATTTCATGCTATTAAAACTATAACATATAACATAAAACATGCTCGAACAAGAACGCCAAGAGCTTTACAAAAACTACCATGCATGTACTCAAATCTAAGGTTTACCAAAAACCTAGCTAACATGCATGATAATACCTCCACAACTTCACTCCCCTCCCATATTTTCCAGAAAAACAGGGCACACACTTTACCCAGATTTTCGAACACTATAATTTACATGCTTAAATCCTTCACATAAAACATGTAACATGCTCAAGGAAAAATACTGGAAGCTTCATAACAACACTATATAAGCATTTAAATCGAAGGTTTTAAGAAACCTAAGCTAACATGCCATTTTTACACCAACAAAAAGCATGAACTTAAACAACTTAAATTCAAAACCAGAACATGGTTTCTCACCCCTTTTTGCTCCGATTTTTGGAAGGCTTCAAAGCAATAAAAATGGTTGAACTCCTTCCTATCTTGCTCAGCAAGTGTTGGACGATTTTTGGGAGAGAAATGGTGGGATTTCAGACATGGGAAGGTGGAGTGGGAGAAGGGGAAATGGGTATGGGTGAGCAGCTGGCAGCAGGGTATGGGTCAAGGGGGGTGGTTGGGTGGTGGGTTAAGTGATGTGTTATGTTTTGGTCCCGGTATTTAGCACGGTGTATTAAAATATCCTCACATGATATTTATAGTATTTTCTCAATAAAATACTTCAATTCCCATTTAAACATGCTTCACCAAAACAAATAACATACACCCCAAATAATCATGCCACAACCCCAAAATCCCAACATATAACACATGCACCCTGATATGCATCTCCTCAATAATATTAATTCAATCCCATGAATTAACACCAAAATCATCCTAATTTAATTAATGATTAAAATCGCATAATCATTTCGGGGATATCACAATATTCCCCTACTTATAAGATTTCATCCTCGAAATCAGCATTCACTTACCCAATATAAAACAAAACATAAATTACATACCAGAAAATAGTTCTGGATAGTGCTGCACCATGTGCCGCTCTGTCTCACACGTGGCCTCCTCGACACCCCTACGATCCCACTGAACTTTGACCATAGGAATAACTTTGTTTCTCAGTCTGCGATCTGCCCTATCCAAAATCCTGATAGGCCGCTCCACATAGGAAACATCGGACTCAATCTGAACCTCAGAAGGCTGCAACACATGAGAAGGATCTGGCTCGTACTTCCTCAGCATAGACACATGGAATACATCGTGTATACCAGACAGAGAGGGCGGTAAAGCCAAACGGTACGCCAGAGTACCAACACGCTGCAAGATCTCATACGGCCCTACATATCTTGGGGATAACTTTCCCCGCATCCCAAACCGTACTACACCTCTGAAAGGTGAGATCTTCAGAAAGACTCTGTCGCCCAACTGGAACTCCAACGGTCTTCGCCGCTGATTGGCATACGCTGCCTGTCTGTCCTGAGCTGCCTTCATCTTTCGCTTGATAACCTTTTCTTCCATAACCTGGACCAACTCTGGTCCTCCGACCGATTTACGGTCCACATCATCCCATCACAAAGGCGACCTACAACGCCTACCATATAGGGCTTCAAATGGAGCCATCTGTATGCTAGCCTGGTAACTGTTATTATAAGAAAATTCCACCAAGGCTACTGAGTCCTGCCAAGAAGTGTCGAACTCCAGCACACAAGCCTTCAACATATCTTCGAGCGTCTGTATCGTACGCTCGATCTGTCCGTCCGTCTGGGGATGATAGGCTGTGCTCAACCTCAACTCTGTACCTAGAGCTGACTGAAGGCCTTCCCAGAAGTGAGATGTAAACCGCGGATCTCGATCAGACACAATCGAAACAGGGATCCCGTGCAGTCTCACCACATCTCTGATATATAACTGTGCCATCCTCAAGTACGTGAAGGTCATACAATATGGAATGAAGTGAGCCACCTTAGTCGTCTGTCCACGACTACCCATATGGCATCAAAACCCGAAACAGTCCTCGGTAAGTGGGTCACAAAGTCCATGGATATGTGCTCCCACTTCCACTGTGGTATCTCCAAGCTCCTTAGCTCACCACCAGGCCTCTGCCTCTCAACCTTTACCTGCTGACAAATCAAACACCTTTTGACGAATGAGGTAACATCTTGTTTCATTCGCCTCCACCAAAATTGGCTGCATAAATCCTTATACATTTTCTTTCCGCCCGGGTGGATACTCATCCTGCTGCAATGGGCTCGCTGTAATATTCCTTGACGCAACTCAGGCGTATTCGGAACCACCCACCGATCACCTAACCTCAAGGAACCATCCTCAGCCGCCCTGAACTTCGACGACTGACCCAAACAAACCACGGATAACCATCTCCGAACCTCTTCGTCGGTCTCCCGAGCCTTCCTGATATGATCATAAATAGCCGGCTCAGCTAATAAGGTCAAAACCTGCACTGATGAAGCAGACACATCGTAATCAAACCCCAAATGGCAGTAGGAGCCCATCATAGCTGATAGACACATGGCATCCTCTGCCGTGCTCCTTACTTTTCGACTCAAAGCGTCGGCTGTCAAATTTGCCTCCCCGGATGGTATTCGATTTCACAGTCATAATCCTTCAGCAGGTCCATCCATCTCCTCTGTCTCATATTCAGTTCAGCCTGCGTAAACAAGAACTTCAGGCTCTTGTGATCAGTGAATATGGCGAATGAGGTACCATATAAGTAGTGTCGCCAGATCTTCAAGGCAAACACTATAGCTGCTAGCTCCAAATCGTGGACTGGATACCTCGCCTCGTGTGGCTTCAATTGTCTCGAAGCGTAAGCCACAACGTGCTTATCCTGCATCAGCACGCATCCTAAACCCTGAAGCGATGCGTCGGTATAGAGAACGAACCCTTTGTTCTCCCTGGGAATCACCAAAACTGGCGCTGAAGTCAATCTGTGCTTCAACTCCTGGAAGCTCTGCTCACAAGCTTCCGACCAAAGGAATGGAACTCCCTTCCGAGTCAGCTGTGTAAGTGGCTTGACGATCTTTGAGAAACCCTCGACGAAACATCGGTAATAGCCAGCCAAACCAAGAAAACTTCGAATCTCACTGACTGAAGTAGGGGCGGACCAATCCAAAACCGCCTCAATCTTCCTGGGATCTACTGATATCCCCTGTCGAGAGATAATGTGACCCAAGAATGATACACTGCTCAGCCAAAACTCACACTTGCTGAGTTTGGCGTACAACCGGTGATCTCTGAGAATCTGTAGTACTGTCCTCAAATGATCGGCATGTTCCCCCTCACTCCTTGAGTGGACAAGGATGTCATCAATGAACACGATCACGAACCGATCGAGGTACTCTTGAAATACTCTGTTCATCAAACTCATAAAAACTGCAGGTGCATTAGTTACACCGAAAGGCATTACTAAGAACTCATAGTGTCCATACCGAGTTCTAAAAGCTGTCTTCTGGACATCATCAGTTCTAACCCGCACCTGGTGATAGCCTGACCTCAAATATATCTTTGAGTAAACCTCTGTACCCTGAAGCTGATCGAACAGATCATCAATCCTCGGAAGTGGATACTTGTTCTTCATTGTGGCCTTGTTCAGTTGCCTGTAGTCAATGCACAGACGCATTGAACCATCCTTCTTTTTCACGAACAAGACTGGTGCACCCCAAGGCGATACACTAGGACGAATGTATCCCTTGTCGAGGAGCTCCTGTAACTGCACTTTCAGCTCTCTCGGCTCTGCCGGTGCCATCCTGTATGGGGCACGAGAAATGGTTGATGTCCCCGGAAGTAGCTCAATGGCAAACTCCACATCTCTGGTCGGAGGAAACCCTAGAATCTCATCCGGGAATACATCAATGAATTCAGCCATGACCGGAATGTCCTCGGCTCTCACTTCCTTCTCTTCTGATACATCCATGGCATAAATAAGGTAGCCTGTGTGGCCGCGTTCCAATAACCGCGACATCTTAACCGCTGAGATCACTGGAATCTTTGGACGAGAGCCGTCCCCATAAAAGGTCCACTGGAACCCCTGATCAGACAGAAAACGTACCATCCTCTGTCGGCAATCTACCACAGCTCGGTATCTGCTAAACACATCAATGCCGATAACGCAATCAAAATCTGCCATCTCTAACTGAATCAGATCGGCCTCAGATCATTGCCCTCAAAATAAATGAGGCAATCAGATAACAGTCGGTCCGCAATCACATGCTTTCCCGTGGGTGTCGAGACCATGAGAGGCGTGGGTAACAGAGACGAGCACAAGTGGTGTCTCTCCACAAAAGCAACAGATACAAAAGAATGAGAAGCACCTGTATCTACCAAAATAAATGCAGGGTACATAAATAAGTGACACGTACCAGCAATCACCTCCTCCAGGGTTGCCTCTGCCTGCTCTCGCGTCAAAGCATACACTTGTCCCTGCGGCGGTCCTGCCGCCTGACCTCCCTGTGGTCGAGGCGCAAACTGCTGTCTCGGTGGTGCCGTCCTAGCGTCAAATCTTGGCCTATTCGGCCCAGAGTCTGCCTGACCTGCCCGATTGGGGCAAGCCCGAGCTAAGTGGCCCACCTTGCCACAAACATAACAGCCTCGGCAGTCACGTGACAAGTGAAATCCTCCACAGCGTTCACACATGTCCCCTCCTGCCTTACTCCCCTGTGTAGGTCCCCGATTGCTTTGCTTCTGACCTTGAGACTTCTTCCCACCAAATCTAGAAGATGATGAGGCCCCACGAGGCTTGAACTGGTCACCTCGCGGCCTCAGGCTATCAACAACAGGTCTCTGTGGTGCTACAAAAGGGGGTACAACTTCATTGTACACGCCCACTGCGATCTCTGCCAGTTCTGCCCTAGTCAGGGCGTCATCAAAAGAGCTGGGGTTGTTGGAGACAACCCGATCAAATAGTTCTGGCCTCAGTCCCTTCAGGAAATGCCTCATCTTCGCATGGCTGCTCACAGCGATATGAGGGACATACCTCAACAGTGAGGAATACTGCAAAGCAAAATCTGAAACTGACATGTTGCCCTGCTTCAAATTAGTGAACTCGTCCTCTTTTACTTGTCTGGCAGCTGCAGAAAAATACCGGTTAAGAAACCGGGTCCTGAATACAGTCCAGTCTACCACCATACCTTGAGCCCTCAGCTCCATCACAGTGGTCTTCCACCACATAGAAGGCTTTTTCGCCATTTGAAACTCTGCTAGTCGTAACCATGCGGTCCGTGCACAAAGCGCAGTCACAAGTATCTGTTCTATCCGTTCCAGCCACTCTTCGGCCCCTTCTCCAGACTCGGTCCCCTCAAACATGGGTGGATGGAAGTTCAGAAACTGTGTCAAACTGAGCTCCCCTGGTAATAACATCTGTGCACTGGGCTCCACGCCCACAGCAGGTGGCGGTAACGGATTTGTCTGAGCAACACTAGCATTCATACTGCCAATATCCCCTACCTCTTCATTGAGGTTCTCCGGGTTAATAGCAGACAAGCTGCAACACAAGAATTAACAACAATACCAAAAGCAGTTCATAGTATAAGCCGTTAGATAACAAGAGTATCATATTCAAAGCATGTTAGTATAACACTTATACAAAAATATGCATCACATGCATAACATGCCCAACAATGAATACCTAACCAACTTGTCTCTAAAGGCTACCCTTCACTCTTCCCTGGTTATCTAACCACTGCTCTGATACCACTAAATGTGAGACCCCGTTATCTAAAGGATATTAAGGTGCGATTAAGAGAACTAAACATATATATATATATATATATATATATATATATATATATATATATATATATATATATATATATATATATATCAGAGTGTTAGGCCGTGTTGACTACCTGAGCTTAATCGATTACAGTACCAAAAGTTCAAAAAGGAATTTCACTTATTCCTACAAAAGGTACTACATTATAGTCTTACTCTACTTCTTGTAGAAGCTATACAAAATTATGCTAATCCTGTAGCACTCCTTACAGCTCAGCATTTCAACCCCGACCCTGGTTCTCATCATCAAAAGCACCTACAAAGACAACCCCCAACATAAGCATATCACAATTCATATTCAACATAATATGAATGTAAAACGTAAATGCATAAATCATAAATACAAAACACTTCCTGTATTTCCATTGCATTTACAACCTAAGTCACATAAGTCGGATGCGGGAGCGGATGCGGATGCGGATGCGGATGCGTGAGTGCGTCAATTCGCAAAAAATTTGAGTGCGGGTACGCCTTAATGCGCCTATTAAAAATTAATAAATAAATAAATATATATACATACATACTGATGAAATGAAGTTAAACATACATAATATACATCATATTTAACAAATTCACATCATTATTATATTATTTACAAATTTACAATATGAAGTTCTTAACAACTTTGGTGTTTGCAGCTTTACCATTCTTAAAAAGCATTAAAATTAGATTTTATTGAAGAATTTAACATTTGCAGCTTTGCAAAAATGTTATAGCCAGTGATACAACGTAATTTGAATCTAGTAAGAATTCTCCGAAAAATATATTGTAGAAATAGAAATGAAGTATTAAAGTTTTGTTTTATTTTAAGATATAAAATAACGAATTTGAAAAATGAAACCAAATTGTTCATATTTATTTCAACATGTTTGGTAATAGTATGAATTTATTAAAAATGACTCATATTATTTCCGGAGACTTATATTATTACTTTATGAAATGACTAATATAAACATTTAAATTAACTCAATAAAAATAAAAAGTTTTATTTATAAAGTTCATTCTATTAATTTTCATGCAAAAAAACTAAGATATCAAATTTATTATTATTTACTCCGCAAAATGTTAAAAAAAATAAAAGATTTATCATACTTTCTTTTATCACATATTTTAATCTTTCATATGCTATTATGTCTTTGCATGATTCATTATCTATCTATTTACCATATAATATAATTTTCTTACCAACCAGAAATACCTAGAAACCATAAAAATTCATCTAAACCCAAAATCAAAGAATTTTTTTTATAATTACAAAAAAAAAAAAAATCTGAGAATTAAGGAGGATTAACAAGACTTAGTAACTTAGTGCGCGACTTAGTAAATCTTAATGCGTGAATTAGGAAATCTTAGTGCGCGAATTAGGAAATCTTAGTGCGCGAATTATAAAATCTTAGTGCGCGAACTAGAAATTCTTAAAGCGCGAACTAGAAATTCTTAAGTCGCCTTAATGCGCCGCACGCGCACCGAGTTCGCCAGTTCGCGGCCGGAGCGCCAGTGCGTGGAGGGGGGTAGGAGGATTATGTGACTTAGTTTACAACGCCTATTGGTTGTCCCTGTACCATAATTCATAATCAAATCATTATATGAACATATGGCCTCATAAATAAATGTCATGACATATCATTACTTTCTCTCGAGTCAGTCATCATCAGTTATTTTAATGCTTCTTCGCTCCTTAATCTCAAAACAAGCGATATCTCATCATCGCTTCTTCATACAAGCGATATCTCATCCTCGCTTAGTATGGCATACCCCGCCTCTATGTGCAAGCGAGCCTCCCCCCTCCCGCTCCACATATTTAGCGGTAAAGCGTAAGCATTAAAATCCTCACTGTGATCACCCCTGACTCGTGGAATACACCTCTTTTATTCCACATCACAATATGCAATCACAATGCATAATAACATGTATCATACTCTTAATGCATCACATTGCATTCATCATGTGTCAAATAGACAAACATAAAGTACATGTTACAGTTGGGATGCCCGTACGTCGCTTACGTACCTTTCCAAAATGTAGTGTGTTGCGGGACTCTATCCCCTGCGCTGTGTAGCTATCTGTGAAGGCTCTACACCAGTGTACAACACAATATTAGATGCCAATTTATAGTCCAAAATCAAAAAATCCAACAAAATATCATTTTTCATTATTCTGCCTCTGGCGATCGATCGCTACCTCGAGGCGATCGATCGCCAGACTTCACTGGCCCATGGCGATCGATCGCGCCATTCATGGCGATCGATCGCCTGTCTTTGATTTTGGCTACTGGCCTTCGGCGATCGATCGCCCCATTTGTGGCGATTGATCGCCACATGCTCTGTGCGCGATATTTTTTAGATTTCTGAACACTCATATTCATACCATTCAAATCAACACGTAAGCTATACCACATGCCCAAACCAACATGCTAGTAGCTACAAGGTATTACCGTGAGTGTAATAAAATCAAAGTTATACCCAAACTTAAACCCACATGCATGAAAATCACCCAACAATATCAGTACCCATCCAAGATTTTCTGAAAACAGGGTACATATTTCATTTCCAGATTTCTCGAGCACCTGATTTCATGCTATTAAAACTATAACATATAACATAAAACATGCTCGAACAAGAACGCCAAGAGCTTTACAAAAACTACCATGCATGTACTCAAATCTAAGGTTTACCAAAAACCTAGCTAACATGCATGATAATACCTCCACAACTTCACTCCCATCCCATATTTTCCAGAAAAACAGGGCACACACTTTACCCAGATTTTCGAACACTATAATTTACATGCTTAAATCCTTCACATAAAACATGTAACATGCTCAAGGAAAAATACTGGAAGCTTCATAACAACACTATATAAGCATTTAAATCGAAGGTTTTAAGAAACCTAAGCTAACATGCCATTTTTACACCAACAAAAAGCATGAACTTAAACAACTTAAATTCAAAACCAGAACATGGTTTCTCACCCCTTTTTGCTCCGATTTTTGGAAGGCTTCAAAGCAATAAAAATGGTTGAACTCCTTCATATCTTGCTCAGCAAGTGTTGGACGATTTTTGAGAGAGAAATGGTGGGATTTCAGACATGGGAAGGTGGAGTGGGAGAAGGGGAAAGGGGTATGGGTGAGCAGCTGGCAGCAGGGTATGGGTCGAGGGGGGTGGTTGGGTGGTGGGTTAAGTGATGTGTTATGTTTTGGTCCCGGTATTTAGCACGATGTATTAAAATATCATCACATGATATTTATAGTATTTTCTCAATAAAATACTTCAATTCCCATTTAAACATGCTTCACCAAAACAAATAACACACACACCCCAAATAATCATGCCACAACCCCAAAATCCCAACATATAACACATGCACCCGATATGCATCTCCTCAATAATATTAATTCAATCCCATTAATTAACACCAAAATCATCATAATTTAATTAATGATTAAAATCGCATAATCATTTCGGGGATATCACATACACTGATAAGAAGGAAGAAGAAAGGGCAAATTGGTAAAAATGGTTTCTAATCTATGCTACTGTATAATAATGGAGTAGACATCACAACAGAGAAGGGATGCTTCCTCCGGTGATTTCAGATTTTATCACGGGCTTTTTCATTTTTTTGGGCTTTTCCATCCTTGAGAAGAACAAAGGATATTGCTGGATGACTAATCTATCATTTCCTTATCATACGAGCAGAACGGACCCTAAAGATCCAGGTATAGATTGTAATAATTTTTGTTGATTATTTGGTTCAATTTGTAATTTAATTGAACCATCATTTGTTTGTATAACATCAGCTATATTGTTTTGAATTCTGGTCTAAACGGGAATTGCATGTTCAATTGTCCAGGTATTATTATTATTATTATTATTATTATTATTATTATTATTATTATTATTATTATTATTATTATTATTATTGAAGAATCAGAGTATATTGTTAATAACAGTTATAGTGGTAAACATATTTATGAATGGAATTTGATCTAATCTTTTTTGAGAATATTTTCTTCTTTTCTTATAAATTTTGAATGTTTTATTTTTAGAATAAATCATATTCTGTGATGGTATGTCCATACCAAATTGCTCACAAAACTGTCCTTATTATTATTATTATTATTATTATTATTATTATTATTATTATTATTATTATTATTATTATTATTATTATTATTATTATTATTATTATTATTAGATCACAAAAGTGAAAGGAAAAAATTTAGACAATCAACTAAAATACCTAAAAAACAAAATATAACTTGTTTTAGATGTGGTCATACAGGTCATTATGCTAATAGATGCAAAATGAAAGAAAAAATTAATACTTTAGATATTCCTGATAATATTAAGGATGCTCTTAATACAATATTAGTACACTCTTCTGATAGTTCTGATTATTCATCAGACTCATCTTATGATTCGAATGATTCAGATGAATCAAAACATCTTCAGGTTTTAGAGAATGAATCTAGTCATTCTGAAACAGATTGTTGTAAACCTTGTTCTATAGGACAACCCTGTATTAAGACTATATCAGATGAATCAAATGATTTACATTATAAAATTTTATCACAATTTCAGGATTTAAATATAAGTACATTAACTAATACCAATATATTAGAATTTCTTAAATTAGTTAAAGACCCTGAATTAAGATATAAATTAATTGATCAAATAGAAGATATACCTTCCACTTCCACTTCCAATACTATTCCTCGGAATATTATTGATAGTTCCACTAATCCTTATTCCATGACAGAAGTTTATAAGCTTCTAAGACAAAAACAAACAAATGATACCCCTACTTCAATTAATGATTTGTTTATAGAGATTGATAATCTTAAACAAGAAATTAAATTTCTTCAACATGAAAATAGAATATTTGATACCCGTATATCGAAATTAGAAGATAATCAAATTTCTAGTTCTCCAATTACATCTCCAAAATTTCCTGATAAGGACAATTTTCAGTTACCACCTGAACATGATTTTCTGGCAACATTAGAAATTCTAGTTGCTCAAAAATGGTATACTCAGATTACTTTATTAATTGATAATCATTTCTCCAAAACATTTACAGCCCTTATTGATAGTGGTGCAGATTTAAATGTTATTCAGGAAGGATTAATTCCTACTAGATATTATACCAAAACAACTAATAGTTTATCCCATGCTGGTGGACAGAAATTGGACATACAATATAAACTTCCTCAAGTTTCTATTTGCATAAATCGAACATGCATAAAAACTAGCTTTTTGTTAGCTAAAGATATTACTAATCAAGTAATACTTGGATCTCCATTTATTACTCAATTATACCCAATTACATATATTGATAATTTAGGTATTCGTGGTACTTTTGAAGGAAAAACTATTTTCCTAAAATTCTTAGATGCTCCTTCACCACGATACATTAATATTATTCATGATCATATTCAAAATAAAATTTACCAATTACAATTTTTAAAAATTTGAAATAAATACAATCACAATAAGTGATCAGTTAAAAAATCCTAGATTACAGGAAAAAATTAAGTTAATAGCACAACAATTTTCTTTAGAGATTTGTAGTGATCACCCCAATGCTTTTTGGAATCGAAAAAAGCATATTATCTCTTTACCCTATGAGGATGATTTTAATGAGAAATTAATCCCTACAAAAGCTCGACCATGTCAAATGAGCTCTGAATATTTAGAATTATGTAAAAAGGAAATTGAATCCTTATTACACAAGAAGTTAATTACGCCTTCTAAATCTCCTTGGTCTTGTACTGCTTTTTATGTTAATAAAAAGAGTGAACAAGAACGTGGAGTACCAAGATTAGTTATAAATTATAAACCATTAAATAAAGTCTTAAAATGGATAAGACATCCAATCCCTAATAAAAAGGATTTATTAGATAGATTATATGATTCTCTCATATTTTCAAAATTTGATCTGAAATCAGGATATTGGCAAATACAAGTCAATCAAAGTGATACTTATAAAACTGCTTTTAATGTTCCAATAGGACATTATGAGTGGAATGTAATGCCTTTTGGTTTAAAAAATGCACCTTCTGAATTTCAACAAATTATGAATGATATTTTTACTCCTTATAGTGAGTTTATAATTGTTTATATAGATGATATTTTAGTATACTCTAAAACAATTGATTTACATATAAAACACTTAGATATGTTTAAGAAAATTATTATTCAAAATGGCTTAGTTATATCTAAACCAAAAATGTCTTTATTTCAAACTGAAATAAGATTCTTAGGTCATAATATTAATAAAGGAAATATAATTCCTATTTCGCGAAGTATAGAATTTGCTTCTAAATTTCCAGATAAAATAATTGATAAAACTCAATTACAAAGATTTTTAGGAAGTCTAAATTATATTTCTGCTTATTATAAGAATTTAACTCAAGATTCAGCTATTTTATATGATAGACTTAAAAAGGTTCCTAAACCTTGGACTGATGAACATACCAAGGCAGTTCAAACTATTAAGCAAAAGGTAAAATACTTACCTTGTTTAATGATAGCAAATCCAAATTGGAATAAAATTATTGAAACAGATGCCTCTGATATTGGTTATGGAGGTATATTGAAACAAATAGATCCTATTTCAAAAAATGAATTTTTAATTAGATTTTATTCTGGCAAATGGAATGACAGTCAGAAAAATTATGCAACTATAGCAAAAGAAGTTCTTGCAATTGTTAAATGTATCTTAAAATTTCAAGATGATTTATATAATCAGAAATTTATAATTAAAACAGATTGTAAGTCAGCCAAATTTATGTTTACTAAAGATTTTAAACATGATGTTTCTAAACAAATGTTTGCTCGTTGGCAAGCTCATTTAGCTCCATTTGATTTCGATATCATATATAAAAAAGGTGAAGAAAATTCTCTTCCAGACTTTTTGACTCGTGAATATTTAAATGCTTGAAATATTTTCAGGTATGAGTCAATCTTCTCGAGGAACTTCCTCTTATAGAGGAAGGGGTGGCCGAGGAGGCCGAGGACAAAATCCAGAGCATATTATAGCTCAACATGGAACACGTAGGCTTATAGCCAGGAATTTATCTCAAGAGCAGGATCCTTTATATCAGGAATTCCTTGCTTTTAGACAACAGAGCGAGGGTAATATCCCTGACACAGAAACAACAGCATCATATGCTAATATCGTTAATAACGATGAAGGAGAATCACATAATTTTATCAAAAATGATTCCCAGGAAATCATATTTTTCCTTGAAGATATTGATCTAAAATGGGCCAATGAACCCTGGAAGATTATGAGCAGGTATATTGACACTGCATCATTTGCTTATGGGACATATAAGTCTCGAAATTATTATGAGCAATTACTCATAAATAATTCATGCGAAATTACGCGATTTCCTTTAGGACAAAAGGAAAATTTTACTTTTAGTAAAATCATTATTAAGCGAGTCATAACTCCAACTGAATGGGGAATATCACCTCTTAAGGAAAAAGAATTTGCTTTTCCGAATAATCAGATGATTAAATATAATTATTGGGATTATGTTGAAGCCTTTCATAAAGTCTTCTTCTATGACAACAATAAAAAACGACATTCGTGGTTTATCAAAATTTGTACTGAAGTATATAAACATGATATTCCAAATTGGTTTATAAATTGGTGGGGCAAATATGGCACTACGCAAAAAATTTTACCAGAAATTTATAAAACCTATTTTGATGAATGGATTGATTTATCTCCTAAATTAAATCAAATGCAACAACAAAGTTCTGGTATAACAGGAATAGCATCTTTCTATTACTTTGTTGAATTTTCTATTCCTTGGATTTGGAAATGGTCGCCAGAAGTATCTTATACTGATACTCACATCCCCTGTCTTAAAAGGAATTTTTATTCAAAATTCTGGGATAAAATGTTAAAGGAAAACCCAGACACCAAACAAATGTTTGGAATTGATACTTTGGAACTAATTACGGACACCATTGCTACTTATCAGACGGATAACTTTGTTAAAAATTCGTTTGAGCAATCCTTCACCATTTGAGCAAATTGCTCGAAAATGTCGAATGAAATCCGAGGTCATGACTAAGGAGAAAATGATCGAAGAATATTTGGATGCAATGAAAAAGGATTTATTAACCAGATTTGATGATGATAACATGTCTGGAAAATCAATTTCTGAAGATTTACAGGATGCACAGGATCCCAATATTCCTTTTGATGATATTTTTGAAACATTCAAAGCCACCATGATGGAAACTGGGTCTACTGGATCCACCTCAAAAGATAAAGACAAAGCACTATAAAAGAAGATGCTGATTCCCCGCATTATTCGGCTCAATGGCAGACAATCTTTAGTGGATATGACTAAAGAGGAATATTACTTTAATAAAGTATTGTACAATGGAATATATTCCATCCACTATCTTATTTTATTTGTTAGTGCGTCTACTGTTGTAAATTAGTGTGGTTCCTGTTTGTACTTTTTTATTATTAGTCTGTACTGTTTTTATTTTGTGTTTGAAGTCCGGATTTGAAATCCGATGTCTCACTCCTATATAAGGAGCTTTTATTTTCTTTGTTTAGTAGACTGAAAAAAAAGAGACTGAAAATCATCCACTCTTTGTAATATTCTCGTTCATCTTAATAAACAGTTTGCTTTTGGTTACACCTACTATTATTCTGCTCTTCCTTCTATAAGTATTCTTTTATCTTATTTTTGTTTTATCATAAATATTATGATAGGCTAAATACTTACTTGTGTTAGCTTAAATCTCATTTACTTACTTATGCCTTGAATTGGTCCTTATGTATCTTATGAATAAATCATTCTAGGTTGGAATAGTAAAACTGGCATTTAAGAACTATTGTACTATTGCCCGCTTATGACGAGGTGTGTCGATTAGGGCGTTTTTGTACTGTTATAGTTCTTTCATTTTGCATCTATTAGCATAATGACCTGTATGACCACATCTAAAACAAGTTATATTTTGTTTTTTAGGTATTTTAGTTGATTGTCTAAATTTTTTCCTTTCACTTTTGTGATCTAATCTTTTCTGAGAATATTTTCTCTTTTTCTTATAATAAGGTTTGTGAAAATTTTTCTCATTTTTGTATGTTTTATTTTTAGAATAAATCTTATTTTGTGATGGTATGTCCATACCAAATTGCTCACAAAATTGTCCTAATTGTTTTCGTTCAGACAAATTTTGTCTTTTAATTTGTTGATTTAATTTAATTTCATTACATAGGGCTAATCCTTCTTGGATACATGTGCCAATAAGTTTTCCATATGTATAGGAATCATAAGGGATATTAATATGATCCTTTCTAAGGTTCTTCCTGACTCTTTCAGCAAAGAGGTTAGGTAATCCATCAATAAATTTGGATTTCCAATGTGAACTATTACAATCTTGTAATTCCATAACTCTATTGAGAAATGTATCTTTATACCATCTAAAATCAGTTAATGTTTTACATCTTAAATTCTGTAAAAGAGTTCGAATATTTTCATTTTGGTCAGAATATCTACCAGTAAAATGATCAATAATATTTACAACTAAAGTGTAGACAGCATTTTCTACAATGATGTTATGTTCTTGTTTAACTGTATTCAGGATTTCTTCTTTATTAGCTAGAGTTAAATAATTATCCCACCAGCCTTTTAATTGGCCAGTAAATCCAGCAATAATCATATTAGCAATATTTTTATCGGTATTTCCATTACTTTTACAAATAGTAGAATACATAAGCATTCTATGAGCCAGATTATAAATCTGTTTGTCAGGATATCCATCAATATTCCATTCATAAATATGTTTACCACTATAACTATTATTTCCATTAAGGTCAGTTTCTTCATGGAGAGTATCCATTGGAGATGGCCTACTATAATAAAATAAGCTTTGAGTGGGTTTAGTGGCCCATCTATTTTTTAATTTATTTATTTGATCACCAATGACTTGTTTGTGATTGCCATGAGATAATTGATCCTGGAAATCAGTATCTAAAACTGAAATAGATAATTTCAAATCTTTAAATTTATTTTCTAAAAATTGTTCAAAATCTCCCATTGATTTTAATTTAAAATCCTTGATTTCAGGGGGAGGTTGGATATTTGGAGTGGATAATATTATATCCGATGGTGGTGTCATTCCAACTAAAGGTTGAATGTGTGCAATTTTTGTACTAATATTCTCAATTCTATTATGTAATAGATTGATTTGTTCTCCTAAAATAACTAGGAAAAGATTTGTGTAATTTTGTTGTTTTAATAATTTATTAATATGTTGACATGTGAGTTGTAAAGTCTCATTTTCTAATAATTTTGAAAATGCTGAAAAATTAAGAATCGTTCCTTCCTTTTCAATTTCAAAAGGTTGTTGAGGAGGATATAAATTTGTCAAAATATTACCATTCGAAAGTTTATAAGTCCTTTCTAATACTTGAATATAGGGTTCAACATATGTTGATATAAACCATGATATAAAAGGTATATAAGCATTTTGTTCAGAACAAAATTTATAAAATTCATTTTGTAACAAAGTTCTTTTGTCTTTTGAAATATTGTCAAAAAACCATTTTCTAAATTGTTCCCATTTAGGTTGATTAAATTCATTTTTTATTTTCTGCCTGGCACTGGATCCAGGACTAAAATCTATTTTGGGTGTATTATTCATAAAGATGAAAAATTCATTTCTGATTCAGTTATTTCTGATTCTTTTAATCCTCTGACTATATTGTCTGGATTAATATATAATTTACTTATTCTTTCATATTGTACATTATCAGGTAAATTCGGAACTGCAGATGTTGAAGCTCTATGTGGAGAATTATTTTCCTCCATTGGAGAGATATGAGAAAAAGATGAATATAACTTAGATGATTTAGATCTTAAAGATCTAGGTATTGATTGTAATAATTTTTGTTGATTATTTGGTTCAAATTGTAGTTGAATTGAACCATCATTTGTTTGTATAACATCAACTAAATTGTTTTGAATTCTGGTTTGAACAGGAATTGCATGTTCAATTGTCCAGTTATCAGGGAAAACAATTTCATCCCATTTAATAGCTCTTCGTGTTGTAATGTTAGATCGACTAAAATTAGTTTCAATTAATATTGTTTCATTAATGGGTTTATCCATTCTCCTACATTGAGGATTTAATGTATGCAAAGGTTTAAAATAAATACGATAACAGATACAAATTATTTCTGTTCCTGGAGCATAATTATAACCATGAGTTTTAACATTTAATGTTAAAGCATCTAATATATTTATATCAGATAATGATAATTGTTTATTTTGCTACTTATCAGACGGATAACTTTGTTAAAAATTCGTTTGAGCAACCTTCACCATTTGAGCAAATTGCTCGAAAATGTCGAATGAAATCCGAGGTCATGACTAAGGAGAAAATGATCGAAGAATATTTGGATGCAATGAAAAAGGATTTATTAACCAGATTTGATGATGATAACATGTCTGGAAAATCAATTTCTGAAGATTTACAGGATGCACAGGATCCCAATATTCCTTTTGATGATATTTTTGAAACATTCAAAGCCAACATGATGGAAACTGGGTCTACTGGATCCACCTCAAAAGATAAAGACAAAGCACTATAAAAGAAGATGCTGATTCCCCGCATTATTCGGCTCAATGGCAGACAATCTTTAGTGGATATGACTAAAGAGGAATATTACTTTAATAAAGTATTGTACAATGGAATATATTCCATCCACTATCTTATTTTATTTGTTAGTGCGTCTACTGTTGTAAATTAGTGTGGTTCCTGTTTGTACTTTTTTATTATTAGTCTGTACTGTTTTTATTTTGTGTTTGAAGTCCGGATTTGAAATCCGATGTCTCACTCCTATATAAGGAGCTTTTATTTTCTTTGTTTAGTAGACTGAAAAAAAAGAGACTGGAAATCATCCACTCTTTGTAATATTCTCGTTCATCTTAATAAACAGTTTGCTTTTGGTTACACCTACTATTATTCTGCTCTTCCTTCTGTAAGTATTCTTTTATCTTATTTTTGTTTTATCATAAATATTATGATAGGCTAAATACTTACTTGTGTTAGCTTAAATCTCATTTACTTACTTATGCCTTGAATTGGTCCTTATGTATCTTATGAATAAATCATTCTAGGTTGGAATAGTAAAACTGGCATTTAAGAACTATTGTACTATTGCCCGCTTATGACGAGGTGTGTCGATTAGGGCGTTTTTGTACTGTTATAGTTCAAGGATTGACGGTTTTTGTATTCTGTAGAAGTCCTAGGTTCAACTGGCATTTAAGAACTATTGTACTATTGCCCGCTTATGACGAGGTGTGTCGATTAGGGCGTTTTTATACTGTTATAGTTCAAGGATTGACGGTTTTTGTATTCTGTAGAAGTCCTAGGTTCATGATGAATTCATAGGAGGTCTCGAATGGTATCAGAGCCAATTAGGTATTAAGTTAAGTAGAAGATGATGAGAGTTAACACAAGTAGCCTTATTCAAATGAATTTCAACCTTATTAAGAAACAAAATACTGTTAAGAACAGTATGGTACAAGAATATGATGTACCTCAGAATTTAGAATCATTAAATCGATGGACAATTCCTAAAATTGAACCTAAACTTATATATAAGTTAGGAGCGTTTGAAATATTAGGAATTAAACAAATTGTTAAAACTACTGAAGAAGCAGTATCATTAAATAATGATGAAATGGTTTTAAAATTACTTAGTGAAAAGGATATTTTACCTTATATCGAAACTCATAAATTTCTTCACATTGGTTTAGTGCAAATTGCTTTTAAACCTTTAACTTTAGAAGGATTACCAGAAAGCTTTATAGCAGCTTTAAGAGATGGAAGAAATTTAAATTGGAAACAATCTTTGATTGGAATTATTCAATCTAGTTTGGCTCATGGCCCTGTTTATTTTGATGTTTATCCAAATTTACAATTATCATTATCTGATATAAATATATTAGATGCTTTAACATTAAATGTTAAAACTCATGGTTATAATTATGCTCCAGGAACAGAAATAATTTGTATCTGTTATCGTATTTATTTTAAACCTTTGCATACATTAAATCCTCAATGTAGGAGAATGGATAAACCCATTAATGAAACAATATTAATTGAAACTAATTTTAGTCGATCTAACATTACAACACGAAGAGCTATTAAATGGGATGAAATTGTTTTCCCTGATAACTGGACAATTGAACATGCAATTCCTGTTCAAACCAGAATTCAAAACAATTTAGTTGATGTTATACAAACAAATGATGGTTCAATTCAACTACAATTTGAACCAAATAATCAACAAAAATTATTACAATCAATACCTAGATCTTTAAGATCTAAATCATCTAAGTCATATTCATCTTTTTCTCATATCTCTCCAATGGAGGAAAATAATTCTCCACATAGAGCTTCAACATCTGCAGTTCCGAATTTACCTGATAATGTACAATATGAAAGAATAAGTAAATTATATATTAATCCAGACAATATAGTCAGAGGATTAAAAGAATCAGAAATAACTGAATCAGAAATGAATTTTTCATCTTTATGAATAATACACCCAAAATAGATTTTAGTCCTGGATCCAGTGCCAGGCAGAAAATAAAAAATGAATTTAATCAACCTAAATGGGAACAATTTAGAAAATGGTTTTTTGACAATATTTCAAAAGACAAAAGAACTTTGTTACAAAATGAATTTTATAAATTTTGTTCTGAACAAAATGCTTATATACCTTTTATATCATGGTTTATATCAACATATGTTGAACCCTATATTCAAGTATTAGAAAGGACTTATAAACTTTCGAATGGTAATATTTTGACAAATTTATATCCTCCTCAACAACCTTTTGAAATTGAAAAGGAAGGAACGATTCTTAATTTTTCAGCATTTTCAAAATTATTAGAAAATGAGACTTTACAACTCACATGTCAACATATTAATAAATTATTAAAACAACAAAATTACACAAATCTTTTCCTAGTTATTTTAGGAGAACAAATCAATCTATTACATAATAGAATTGAGAATATTAGTACAAAAATTGCACACATTCAACCTTTAGTTGGAATGACACCACCATCGGATATAATATTATCCACTCCAAATATCCAACCTCCCCCTGAAATCAAGGATTTTAAATTAAAATCAATGGGAGATTTTGAACAATTTTTAGAAAATAAATTTAAAGATTTGAAATTATCTATTTCAGTTTTAGATACTGATTTCCAGGATCAATTATCTCATGGCAATCACAAACAAGTCATTGGTGATCAAATAAATAAATTAAAAAATAGATGGGCCACTAAACCCACTCAAAGCTTATTTTATTATAGTAGGCCATCTCCAATGGATACTCTCCATGAAGAAACTGACCTTAATGGAAATAATAGTTATAGTGGTAAACATATTTATGAATGGAATATTGATGGATATCCTGACAAACAGATTTATAATCTGGCTCATAGAATGCTTATGTATTCTACTATTTGTAAAAGTAATGGAAATACCGATAAAAATATTGCTAATATGATTATTGCTGGATTTACTGGCCAATTAAAAGGCTGGTGGGATAATTATTTAACTCTAGCTAATAAAGAAGAAATCCTGAATACAGTTAAACAAGAACATAACATCATTGTAGAAAATGCTGTCTACACTTTAGTTGTAAATATTATTGATCATTTTACTGGTAGATATTCTGACCAAAATGAAAATATTCGAACTCTTTTACAGAATTTAAGATGTAAAACATTAACTGATTTTAGATGGTATAAAGATACATTTCTCAATAGAGTTATGGAATTACAAGATTGTAATAGTTCACATTGGAAATCCAAATTTATTGATGGATTACCTAACCTCTTTGCTGAAAGAGTCAGGAAGAACCTTAGAAAGGATCATATTAATATCCCTTATGATTCCTATACATATGGAAAACTTATTGGCACATGTATCCAAGAAGGATTAGCCCTATGTAATGAAATTAAATTAAATCAACAAATTAAAAGACAAAATTTGTCTGAACGAAAACAATTAGGACAATTTTGTGAGCAATTTGGTATGGACATACCATCACAAAATAAGATTTATTCTAAAAATAAAACATACAAAAATGAGAAAAATTTTCACAAACCTTATTATAAGAAAAAGAGAAAATATTCTCAGAAAAGATTAGATCACAAAAGTGAAAGGAAAAAATTTAGACAATCAACTAAAATACCTAAAAAACAAAATATAACTTGTTTTAGATGTGGTCATACAGGTCATTATGCTAATAGATGCAAAATGAAAGAAAAAATTAATACTTTAGATATTCCTGATAATATTAAGGATGCTCTTAATACAATATTAGTACACTCTTCTGATAGTTCTGATTATTCATCAGACTCATCTTATGATTCGAATGATTCAGATGAATCAAAACATCTTCAGGTTTTAGAGAATGAATCTAGTCATTCTGAAACAGATTGTTGTAAACCTTGTTCTATAGGACAACCCTGTATTAAGACTATATCAGATGAATCAAATGATTTACATTATAAAATTTTATCACAATTTCAGGATTTAAATATAAGTACTTTAACTAATACCAATATATTAGAATTTCTTAAATTAGTTAAAGACCCTGAATTAAGATATAAATTAATTGATCAAATGGAAGATATACCTTCCACTTCCACTTCCAATACTATTCCTCGGAATATTATTGATAGTTCCACTAATCCTTATTCCATGACAGAAGTTTATAAGCTTCTAAGACAAAGACAATCCAATGATACTCCTACATCAATCAATGATTTGTTTATAGAGATTGATAATCTTAAACAAGAAATTAAATTTCTTCAACACGAAAATAAATTATTTGATACTCGAATTTCTAAATTAGAAGATAATCAAATTTCTAGTTCTCCAATTACATCTCCAAAATTTCCTGATAAGGACAATTTTCAGTTACCACCTGAACATGATTTTCTGGCAACATTAGAAATTCTAGTTGCTCAAAAATGGTATACTCAGATTACTTTATTAATTGATAATCATTTTTCCAAAACATTTACGGCACTTATTGATAGTGGTGCAGATTTAAATGTTATTCAGGAAGGATTAATTCCTACTAGATATTATACCAAAACAACTAATAGTTTATCCCATGCTGGTGGACAGAAATTGGACATACAATATAAACTTCCTCAAGTTTCTATTTGCATAAATCGAACATGCATAAAAACTAGCTTTTTGTTAGCTAAAGATATTACTAATCAAGTAATACTTGGATCTCCATTTATTACTCAATTATACCCAATTACATATATTGATAATTTAGGTATTCGTGGTACTTTTGAAGGAAAAACTATTTTCCTAAAATTCTTAGATGCTCCTTCACCACGATACATTAATATTATTCATGATCATATTCAGAATAAAATTTACCAATTACAATTTTTAAAATTTGAAATAAATACAATCACAATAAATGATCAGTTAAAAAATCCTAGATTACAGGAAAAAATTAAGTTAATAGCACAACAATTTTCTTTAGAGATTTGTAGTGATCACCCCAATGCTTTTTGGAATCGAAAAAAGCATATTATCTCTTTACCCTATGAGGATGATTTTAATGAAAAATTAATCCCTACAAAAGCTCGACCATGTCAAATGAGCTCTGAATATTTAGAATTATGTAAAAAGGAAATTGAATCCTTATTACAAAAGAAGTTAATTAAGCCTTCTAAATCTCCTTGGTCTTGTACTGCTTTTTATGTTAATAAAAAGAGTGAACAAGAACGTGGAGTACCAAGATTAGTTATAAATTATAAACCATTAAATAAAGTCTTAAAATGGATAAGACATCCAATCCCTAATAAAAAGGATTTATTAGATCGATTATATGATTCTCTCATATTTTCAAAATTTGATCTGAAATCAGGATATTGGCAAATACAAGTCAATCAAAGTGATACTTATAAAACTGCTTTTAATGTTCCAATAGGACATTATGAGTGGAATGTAATGCCTTTTGGTTTAAAAAATGCACCTTCTGAATTTCAACAAATTATGAATGATATTTTTACTCCTTATAGTGAGTTTATAATTGTTTATATAGATGATATTTTAGTATACTCTAAAACAATTGATTTACATATAAAACACTTAGATATGTTTAAGAAAATTATTATTCAAAATGGCTTAGTTATATCTAAACCAAAAATGTCTTTATTTCAAACTGAAATAAGATTCTTAGGTCATAATATTAATAAAGGAAATATAATTCCTATTTCGCGAAGTATAGAATTTGCTTCTAAATTTCCAGATAAAATAATTGATAAAACTCAATTACAAAGATTTTTAGGAAGTCTAAATTATATTTCTGCTTATTATAAGAATTTAACTCAAGATTCAGCTATTTTATATGATAGACTTAAAAAGGTTCCTAAACCTTGGACTGATGAACATACCAAGGCAGTTCAAACTATTAAGCAAAAGGTAAAATACTTACCTTGTTTAATGATAGCAAATCCAAATTGGAATAAAATTATTGAGACAGATGCCTCTGATATTGGTTATGGAGGTATATTGAAACAAATAGATCCTATTTCAAAAAATGAATTTTTAATTAGATTTTATTCTGGCAAATGGAATGACAGTCAGAAAAATTATGCAACTATAGCAAAAGAAGTTCTTGCAATTGTTAAATGTATCTTAAAATTTCAAGATGATTTATATAATCAGAAATTTATAATTAAAACAGATTGTAAGTCAGCCAAATTTATGTTTACTAAAGATTTTAAACATGATGTTTCTAAACAAATGTTTGCTCGTTGGCAAGCTCATTTAGCTCCATTTGATTTCGATATCATATATAAAAAAGGTGAAGAAAATTCTCTTCCAGACTTTTTGACTCGTGAATATTTAAATGCTTGAAATATTTTCAGGTATGAGTCAATCTTCTCGAGGAACTTCCTCTTATAGAGGAAGGGGTGGCCGAGGAGGCCGAGGACAAAATCCAGAGCATATTATAGCTCAACATGGAACACGTAGGCTTATAGCCAGGAATTTATCTCAAGAGCAGGATCCTTTATATCAGGAATTCCTTGCTTTTAGACAACAGAGAGAGGGTAATATCCCTGACACAGAAACAACAGCATCATATGCTAATATCGTTAATAACGATGAAGGAGAATCACATAATTTTATCAAAAATGATTCCCAGGAAATCATATTTTTCCTTGAAGATATTGATCTAAAATGGGCCAATGAACCCTGGAAGATTATGAGCAGGTATATTGACACTGCATCATTTGCTTATGGGACATATAAGTCTCGAAATTATTATGAGCAATTACTCATAAATAATTCATGCGAAATTACGCGATTTCCTTTAGGACAAAAGGAAAATTTTACTTTTAGTAAAATCATTATTAAGCGAGTCATAACTCCAACTGAATGGGGAATATCACCTCTTAAGGAAAAAGAATTTGCTTTTCCGAATAATCAGATGATTAAATATAATTATTGGGATTATGTTGAAGCCTTTCATAAAGTCTTCTTCTATGAAAACAATAAAAAACGACATTCGTGGTTTATCAAAATTTGTACTGAAGTATATAAACATGATATTCCAAATTGGTTTATAAATTGGTGGGGCAAATATGGCACTACGCAAAAAATTTTACCAGAAATTTATAAAACCTATTTTGATGAATGGATTGATTTATCTCCTAAATTAAATCAAATGCAACAACAAAGTTCTGGTATAACAGGAATAGCATCTTTCTATTACTTTGTTGAATTTTCTATTCCTTGGATTTGGAAATGGTCGCCAGAAGTATCTTATACTGATACTCACATCCCCTGTCTTAAAAGGAATTTTTATTCAAAATTCTGGGATAAAATGTTAAAGGAAAACCCAGACACCAAACAAATGTTTGGAATTGATACTTTGGAACTAATTACGGACACCATTGCTACTTATCAGACGGATAACTTTGTTAAAAATTCGTTTGAGCAACCTTCACCATTTGAGCAAATTGCTCGAAAATGTCGAATGAAATCCGAGGTCATGACTAAGGAGAAAATGATCGAAGAATATTTGGATGCAATGAAAAAGGATTTATTAACCAGATTTGATGATGATAACATGTCTGGAAAATCAATTTCTGAAGATTTACAGGATGCACAGGATCCCAATATTCCTTTTGATGATATTTTTGAAACATTCAAAGCCACCATGATGGAAACTGGGTCTACTGGATCCACCTCAAAAGATAAAGACAAAGCACTATAAAAGAAGATGCTGATTCCCCGCATTATTCGGCTCAATGGCAGACAATCTTTAGTGGATATGACTAAAGAGGAATATTACTTTAATAAAGTATTGTACAATGGAATATATTCCATCCACTATCTTATTTTATTTGTTAGTGCGTCTACTGTTGTAAATTAGTGTGGTTCCTGTTTGTACTTTTTTATTATTAGTCTGTACTGTTTTTATTTTGTGTTTGAAGTCCGGATTTGAAATCCGATGTCTCACTCCTATATAAGGAGCTTTTATTTTCTTTGTTTAGTAGACTGAAAAAAAAGAGACTGAAAATCATCCACTCTTTGTAATATTCTCGTTCATCTTAATAAACAGTTTGCTTTTGGTTACACCTACTATTATTCTGCTCTTCCTTCTGTAAGTATTCTTTTATCTTATTTTTGTTTTATCATAAATATTATGATAGGCTAAATACTTACTTGTGTTAGCTTAAATCTCATTTACTTACTTATGCCTTGAATTGGTCCTTATGTATCTTATGAATAAATCATTCTAGGTTGGAATAGTAAAACTGGCATTTAAGAACTATTGTACTATTGCCCGCTTATGACGAGGTGTGTCGATTAGGGCGTTTTTGTACTGTTATAGTTCAAGGATTGACGGTTTTTGTATTCTGTAGAAGTCCTAGGTTCATGATGAATTCATAGGAGGTCTCGAATGACCTATGAATTCATCATGAACCTAGGACTTCTACAGAATACAAAAACCGTCAATCCTTGAACTATAACAGTACAAAAACGCCCTAATCGACACACCTCGTCATAAGCGGGCAATAGTACAATAGTTCTTAAATGCCAGTTTTACTATTCCAACCTAGAATGATTTATTCATAAGATACATAAGGACCAATTCAAGGCATAAGTAAGTAAATGAGATTTAAGCTAACACAAGTAAGTATTTAGCCTATCATAATATTTATGATAAAACAAAAATAAGATAAAAGAATACTTACAGAAGGAAGAGCAGAATAATAGTAGGTGTAACCAAAAGCAAACTGTTTATTAAGATGAACGAGAATATTACAAAGAGTGGATGATTTTCAGTCTCTTTTTTTTTCAGTCTACTAAACAAAGAAAATAAAAGCTCCTTATATAGGAGTGAGACATCGGATTTCAAATCCGGACTTCAAACACAAAATAAAAACAGTACAGACTAATAATAAAAAAGTACAAACAGGAACCACACTAATTTACAACAGTAGACGCACTAACAAATAAAATAAGATAGTGGATGGAATATATTCCATTGTACAATACTTTATTAAAGTAATATTCCTCTTTAGTCATATCCACTAAAGATTGTCTGCCATTGAGCCGAATAATGCGGGGAATCAGCATCTTCTTTTATAGTGCTTTGTCTTTATCTTTTGAGGTGGATCCAGTAGACCCAGTTTCCATCATGGTGGCTTTGAATGTTTCAAAAATATCATCAAAAGGAATATTGGGATCCTGTGCATCCTGTAAATCTTCAGAAATTGATTTTCCAGACATGTTATCATCATCAAATCTGGTTAATAAATCCTTTTTCATTGCATCCAAATATTCTTCGATCATTTTCTCCTTAGTCATGACCTCGGATTTCATTCGACATTTTCGAGCAATTTGCTCAAATGGTGAAGGTTGCTCAAACGAATTTTTAACAAAGTTATCCGTCTGATAAGTAGCAATGGTGTCCGTAATTAGTTCCAAAGTATCAATTCCAAACATTTGTTTGGTGTCTGGGTTTTCCTTTAACATTTTATCCCAGAATTTTGAATAAAAATTCCTTTTAAGACAGGGGATGTGAGTATCAGTATAAGATACTTCTGGCGACCATTTCCAAATCCAAGGAATAGAAAATTCAACAAAGTAATAGAAAGATGCTATTCCTGTTATACCAGAACTTTGTTGTTGCATTTGATTTAATTTAGGAGATAAATCAATCCATTCATCAAAATAGGTTTTATAAATTTCTGGTAAAATTTTTTGCATAGTGCCATATTTTCCCCACCAATTTAGAAACCAATTTGGAATATCATGTTTATATACTTCAGTACAAATTTTGATAAACCACGAATGTCGTTTTTTATTGTTTTCATAGAAGAAGACTTTATGAAAGGCTTCAACATAATCCCAATAATTATATTTAATCATCTGATTATTCGGAAAAGCAAATTCTTTTTCCTTAAGAGGTGATATTCCCCATTCAGTTGGAGTTATGACTCGCTTAATAATGATTTTACTAAAAGTAAAATTTTCCTTTTGTCCTAAAGGAAATCGCGTAATTTCGCATGAATTATTTATGAGTAATTGCTCATAATAATTTCGAGACTTATATGTCCCATAAGCAAATGATGCAGTGTCAATATACCTGCTCATAATCTTCCAGGGTTCATTGGCCCATTTTAGATCAATATCTTCAAGGAAAAATATGATTTCCTGAGAATCATTTTTGATAAAATTATGTGATTCTCCTTCATCGTTATTAACGATATTAGCATATGATGCTGTTGTTTCTGTGTCAGGGATATTACCCTCTCTCTGTTGTCTAAAAGCAAGGAATTCCTGATATAAAGGATCCTGCTCTTGAGATAAATTCCTGGCTATAAGCCTACGTGTTCCATGTTGAGCTATAATATGCTCTGGATTTTGTCCTCGGCCTCCTCGGCCACCCCTTCCTCTATAAGAGGAAGTTCCTCGAGAAGATTGACTCATACCTGAAAATATTTCAAGCATTTAAATATTCACGAGTCAAAAAGTCTGGAAGAGAATTTTCTTCACCTTTTTTGTATATGATATCGAAATCAAATGGAGCTAAATGAGCTTGCCAACGAGCAAACATTTGTTTGGACACATCATGTTTAAAATCTTTATTAAACATAAATTTAGCTGACTTACAATCTGTTTTAATTATAAATTTCTGATTATATAAATCATCTTGAAATTTTAAGATACATTTAACAATTGCAAGAACTTCTTTTGCTATAGTTGCATAATTTTTCTGACTGTCATTCCATTTGCCAGAATAAAATCTAATTAAAAATTCATTTTTTGAAATAGGATCTATTTGTTTCAATATACCTCCATAACCAATATCAGAGGCATCTGTCTCAATAATTTTATTCCAATTTGGATTTGCTATCATTAAACAAGGTAAGTATTTTACCTTTTGCTTAATAGTTTGAACTGCCTTGGTATGTTCATCAGTCCAAGGTTTAGGAACCTTTTTAAGTCTATCATATAGAATAGCTGAATCTTGAGTTAAATTCTTATAATAAGCAGAAATATAATTTAGACTTCCTAAAAATCTTTGTAATTGAGTTTTATCAATTATTTTATCTGGAAATTTAGAAGCAAATTCTATACTTCGCGAAATAGGAATTATATTTCCTTTATTAATATTATGACCTAAGAATCTTATTTCAGTTTGAAATAAAGACATTTTTGGTTTAGATATAACTAAGCCATTTTGAATAATAATTTTCTTAAACATATCTAAGTGTTTTATATGTAAATCAATTGTTTTAGAGTATACTAAAATATCATCTATATAAACAATTATAAACTCACTATAAGGAGTAAAAATATCATTCATAATTTGTTGAAATTCAGAAGGTGCATTTTTTAAACCAAAAGGCATTACATTCCACTCATAATGTCCTATTGGAACGTTAAAAGCAGTTTTATAAGTATCACTTTGATTGACTTGTATTTGCCAATATCCTGATTTCAGATCAAATTTTGAAAATATGAGAGAATCATATAATCTATCTAATAAATCCTTTTTATTAGGGATTGGATGTCTTATCCATTTTAAGACTTTATTTAATGGTTTATAATTTATAACTAATCTTGGTACTCCACGTTCTTGTTCACTCTTTTTATTAACATAAAAAGCAGTACAAGACCAAGGAGATTTAGAAGGCGTAATTAACTTCTTATGTAATAAGGATTCAATTTCCTTTTTACATAATTCTAAATATTCAGAGCTCATTTGACATGGTCGAGCTTTTGTAGGGATTAATTTTTCATTAAAATCATCCTCATAGGGTAAAGAGATAATATGCTTTTTTCGATTCCAAAAAGCATTGGGGTGATCACTACAAATCTCTAAAGAAAATTGTTGTGCTATTAACTTAATTTTTTCCTGTAATCTAGGATTTTTTAACTGATCATTTATTGTGATTGTATTTATTTCAAATTTTAAAAATTGTAATTGGTAAATTTTATTCTGAATATGATCATGAATAATATTAATGTATCGTGGTGAAGGAGCATCTAAGAATTTTAGGAAAATAGTTTTTCCTTCAAAAGTACCACGAATACCTAAATTATCAATATATGTAATTGGGTATAATTGAGTAATAAATGGAGATCCAAGTATTACTTGATTAGTAATATCTTTAGCTAACAAAAAGCTAGTTTTTATGCATGTTCGATTTATGCAAATAGAAACTTGAGGAAGTTTATATTGTATGTCCAATTTCTGTCCACCAGCATGGGATAAACTATTAGTTGTTTTGGTATAATATCTAGTAGGAATTAATCATTCCTGAATAACATTTAAATCTGCACCACTATCAATAAGTGCCGTAAATGTTTTGGAAAAATGATTATCAATTAATAAAGTAATCTGAGTATACCATTTTTGAGCAACTAGAATTTCTAATGTTGCCAGAAAATCATGTTCAGGTGGTAACTGAAAATTGTCCTTATCAGGAAATTTTGGAGATGTAATTGGAGAACTAGAAATTTGATTATCTTCTAATTTAGAAATTCGAGTATCAAATAATTTATTTTCGTGTTGAAGAAATTTAATTTCTTGTTTAAGATTATCAATCTCTATAAACAAATCATTGATTGATGTAGGAGTATCATTGGATTGTCTTTGTCTTAGAAGCTTATAAACTTCTGTCATGGAATAAGGATTAGTGGAACTATCAATAATATTCCGAGGAATAGTATTGGAAGTGGAAGTGGAAGGTATATCTTCCATTTGATCAATTAATTTATATCTTAATTCAGGGTCTTTAACTAATTTAAGAAATTCTAATATATTGGTATTAGTTAAAGTACTTATATTTAAATCCTGAAATTGTGATAAAATTTTATAATGTAAATCATTTGATTCATCTGATATAGTCTTAATACAGGGTTGTCCTATAGAACAAGGTTTACAACAATCTGTTTCAGAATGACTAGATTCATTCTCTAAAACCTGAAGATGTTTTGATTCATCTGAATCATTCGAATCATAAGATGAGTCTGATGAATAATCAGAACTATCAGAAGAGTGTACTAATATTGTATTAAGAGCATCCTTAATATTATCAGGAATATCTAAAGTATTAATTTTTTCTTTCATTTTGCATCTATTAGCATAATGACCTGTATGACCACATCTAAAACAAGTTATATTTTGTTTTTTAGGTATTTTAGTTGATTGTCTAAATTTTTTCCTTTCACTTTTGTGATCTAATCTTTTCTGAGAATATTTTCTCTTTTTCTTATAATAAGGTTTTTGAAAATTTTTCTCATTTTTGTATGTTTTATTTTTAGAATATATCTTATTTTGTGATGGTATATCCATACCAAATTGCTCACAAAATTGTCCTAATTGTTTTCGTTCAGACAAATTTTGTCTTTTAATTTGTTGATTTAATTTAATTTCATTACATAGGGCTAATCCTTCTTGGATACATGTGCCAATAAGTTTTCCATATGTATAGGAATCATAAGGGATATTAATATGATCCTTTCTAAGGTTCTTCCTGACTCTTTCAGCAAAGAGGTTAGGTAATCCATCAATAAATTTGGATTTCCAATGTGAACTATTACAATCTTGTAATTCCATAACTCTATTGAGAAATGTATCTTTATACCATCTAAAATCAGTTAATGTTTTACATCTTAAATTCTGTAAAAGAGTTCGAATATTTTCATTTTGGTCAGAATATCTACCAGTAAAATGATCAATAATATTTACAACTAAAGTGTAGACAGCATTTTCTACAATGATGTTATGTTCTTGTTTAACTGTATTCAGGATTTCTTCTTTATTAGCTAGAGTTAAATAATTATCCCACCAGCCTTTTAATTGGCCAGTAAATCCAGCAATAATCATATTAGCAATATTTTTATCGGTATTTCCATTACTTTTACAAATAGTAGAATACATAAGCATTCTATGAGCCAGATTATAAATCTGTTTGTCAGGATATCCATCAATATTCCATTCATAAATATGTTTACCACTATAACTATTATTTCCATTAAGGTCAGTTTCTTCATGGAGAGTATCCATTGGAGATGGCCTACTATAATAAAATAAGCTTTGAGTGGGTTTAGTGGCCCATCTATTTTTTAATTTATTTATTTGATCACCAATGACTTGTTTGTGATTGCCATGAGATAATTGATCCTGGAAATCAGTATCTAAAACTGAAATAGATAATTTCAAATCTTTAAATTTATTTTCTAAAAATTGTTCAAAATCTCCCATTCATTTTAATTTAAAATCCTTGATTTCAGGGGGAGGTTGGATATTTGGAGTGGATAATATTATATCCGATGGTGGTGTCATTCCAACTAAAGGTTGAATGTGTGCAATTTTTGTACTAATATTCTCAATTCTATTATGTAATAGATTGATTTGTTCTCCTAAAATAACTAGGAAAAGATTTGTGTAATTTTGTTGTTTTAATAATTTATTAATATGTTGACATGTGAGTTGTAAAGTCTCATTTTCTAATAATTTTGAAAATGCTGAAAAATTAAGAATCGTTCCTTCCTTTTCAATTTCAAAAGGTTGTTGAGGAGGATATAAATTTGTCAAAATATTACCATTCGAAAGTTTATAAGTCCTTTCTAATACTTGAATATAGGGTTCAACATATGTTGATATAAACCATGATATAAAAGGTATATAAGCATTTTGTTCAGAACAAAATTTATAAAATTGATTTTGTAACAAAGTTCTTTTGTCTTTTGAAATATTGTCAAAAAACCATTTTCTAAATTGTTCCCATTTAGGTTGATTAAATTCATTTTTTATTTTCTGCCTGGCACTGGATCCAGGACTAAAATCTATTTTGGGTGTATTATTCATAAAGATGAAAAATTCATTTCTGATTCAGTTATTTCTGATTCTTTTAATCCTCTGACTATATTGTCTGGATTAATATATAATTTACTTATTCTTTCATATTGTACATTATCAGGTAAATTCGGAACTGCAGATGTTGAAGCTCTATGTGGAGAATTATTTTCCTCCATTGGAGAGATATGAGAAAAAGATGAATATGACTTAGATGATTTAGATCTTAAAGATCTAGGTATTGATTGTAATAATTTTTGTTGATTATTTGGTTCAAATTGTAGTTGAATTGAACCATCATTTGTTTGTATAACATCAACTAAATTATTATTATTATTATTATTATATTATTATTATTATTATTATTATTATTATTATTATTATTATTATTATTATTATTATTATTATTATTATTATTATTATTATTATTATTATTATTATTTTATTATTATTATTATTATTATTATTATTATTATTATTATTATTATTATTATTATTATTATTAATTATTAGTATTATTATTATTATTATTATTATTATTATTATTATTATTATTATTATTATTATTATTATTATTATTATTATTATTATTATTATTATTATTATTATTATTATTATTATTATTTGTTTAAAACAAACATTTAAATGAGCGTGGAGCAGGTGGTAGAAGCGCTAGTATATTTGTTTTTTGGTCAATGAGTTCGATACCCTATCCCTTCATTTTCATAATTTTTTTTTGAATTTTTCATTCCATAATATTTTTGGATTAATTATTTATCCAAACAATATTTATTTTAAATTATTTTTGTAAAAAAAATTTCATACTTACTTGTCCCATTTTCTCATTTTATATATATATTTTGTTAAAATATATAAATATACATCATGCTTAGTAAAAAAAAAATTATTTTAAAAAAACATTTTCTATGTAAACTTAAACTCATATGCAAAATTCCTAGCTAATCCCCGCCGATAATAAACACATAATCAAATAATTCGTTTTTAAGATAAAATTTTAAAAATATTTATATATTTATTTGTATATTATTTTTTAACAACATTCAATGCCAACTGATATTAATAATAATGAAGATACACGATTTAACATTCAAATACATACTAAAAATTATGAGATAGAAAATCAAAATTAGGGTATATGTATTACGACGATTGTGTTAGTGATTATGAATTTTGACAACTAATGAGACAACTTATTATTTGCTAAAGCATTCATAAAATTAGAAAATAGGATAACAAAAAGTATTATGTTCTTGAATTGTCATAGATGAAGTTAAAACTGACTTAAAATTATGTTATGATCTTTTTAAGATTATCGGGAAGAATAACAAAATATTGATAAGCAAAATTATGTGCAGTTGCAGTTTAACAATTTAAAAAACCCGCATGTATTGGTTGAGTGATATTTTTATGCTTTAACAATTTAAAAAACCCGCATGTATTGGTTGAGTGATATTTTTTATGCCATCCAAACCCACCATGTACACCCCCTACTCCTCAATATTGTCATAATTTCTATTTTTGAGATTCCATGGAAATAATAGAAAAAATAAAGAGTAATCAACAATTTATCAAGTATCATATAGAGCAAATAAAACTAATTTATTTCCTTAAAAATGATGTTTTAACTTTGTAAATACACATTCTTTCTAGTTTATCAATTATTTAGCCACATTTCACCTCCAGCTTTTTATTCAACAATATTTTAGCTTAGTTAAGTAACATTTTTATATGTTAAATTTAAACAAAATATCAACAATTTAAGAATTCAATGGATGAGAGATCAAATCATGTGTAGCTCATAAAAGGAAAGTGCATAGAGACATATTTATAATTGAAGACGAGCTTCTTTTTTATTTAATTTTTTATTAATCAAGTGAGGGTGAGAAATCGAACCCGAAATCTCTTACATTGATAAATAGACGATAACCACTAAATCAATACCTTATTAACAATAAGATAAGCTTTACGGATAATCATTTCAAATCCTTTCAAAATATACAAAATACATTTATACGAAAACAAAAAGAATTTAAATACCGAATTGCATCATTTGTCCAAGTATTCAGAAGGAATGTAAAGTTGAAAACTTGAAATCCACTACTTTCATATAACTGCCCAAACTTAGCCTACATTACACCATTCTACTAAATCCAACTATCCAAGAGAGGTAGACAGACATATTAGACCAACTTACACGAACAAGAACGACACAATGCCATAACAGTACACAAGGATTATTGAGTCATCATCTCCTTCTCAACCTCACAGGAAACCCCCCTTTCATCTTCAAAAGAAGCGACAAAGTATACGGTGGATTCGAAATCCTGTCCGGAAATCCACCCCCATCAACAGCAACAACCTCAAATCCATGCATTATAGCTGCAACAACAGACTTCATCTGCACATAAGCCATGTCCTTCCCTAAACACATTCGCGGCCCGCAGTGGAAAACCGGAAACTTGAACTGATCAGAAGCTTGAAAAACTCCATTTTCATCCAACCATCTCTCTGGCAGAAACTCTCTGCAATTAGCACCCCACAATCTCTCCATTCTCCCCATTGCATAGGCCGAGTAGTCGGCAAACCAGCCTAGTAGAAATCAAAGATGGTATGCTGTAACAAACATTATTATTTTCAAGACTACGACGAAATTTAAGATAATATGATTTTATTGTGTTCTAGTAGGACAAAGGTCCTCTACCACATTATCCCAACATATTCCCCCATGGTTTAAGTAAGAGTTTTAGACATCAAAGCAATTATCTGTGGACATTTGCCTTGTCCAAAGCATGTGGGGTGCCATTTTCTTTATTCAGTCGATTCTTATTATTCAAAATTTTAACACAACCTTTACCCACAAATGTGCCACTGCTTAAAATGTCATCTGACACGGTTAATCTTGAATTGATCGGTATAGGAGGAAATAGCCGTAGGGACTCTGTCAAAGCAGCATGCAGGTAATTGAATTCTTTCAGGTTGTTGTAGCTAAAAATTCCGGGAAACTCATCTGGAGATGCTCCGGATAATTCGTTGTGGATCAAGCGCTCACACCGAGAATGGCCAGCGATCAACCAGAAAAACCAAGTCAGTGCTGTTGAGGTTGTATCTTTGCCTGCATTGAAGTTGCAAATTTTCAATCCTCAGAGTGCATTTCTATAATTTGGCATAAAATAGGGAGGTGTCAGTATAATTTACCCAAAAATCATCTTTTTCTTCGTACCTGCAAGTATGAAGTTGATCACTATATCCCTCAAGAATTTCCGTTATGATCTTCATCATGAAACTTCAGGTTTGAGGACGAATACATAAACCTTGACAGCAAATCTTGAGGGGATTCTTGCTCATTTACATCTCCATTTTGATAAGTTTGCTCTTTCAATCTAATGATATTCATTGCATAGCTATCAATGATTCTAACCGCTTCTCTGAATCGTCTTTCGCTTCCGAAGCCAAGTGACCTTTTGATTTTCCATATTAAAGTCAATGGAAGCATGAACCTGCTTGAACTGTGCTCCACAGCATAATCGAATGCATGAACAAATGAAGAGCTTGAGGAATAAAAGTCATTCGTTTGCAAGTCCAAAGATGAAGGATCGACACCAAAAGCAATGCTACATACATTATCGAAGGTGAACTTATGAAGAACATCTTGAAGATCGATCACTTCTCCATTCTCACAGGCAAAGGATAAGTAAGGAATCAAGCGGTTCGAAAGTTGAGATTGAACAGTGTCTGATATGAAGTGCTTAAGGGATTTCGTGTTGAATTCGTGGCTGGAAATCTTGCGTTGGTTAAACCAAATTTCACCATCGACATTAAAGATCCCATTTCCGAGGAATTCATTGAGGACAGACTGGAATCGAGAGCCTTTCACATAGTTGGAGAAATTGGAACGGAGGAGGTGGTCAAGATTAGCAGGATCAGCCGTGCAAATTCCGTGAGAGAGGCCAAGAAAGCCATTTACTTGGATAGTGAGGGATGGGGACGTGGAGATTAAGTCCGCAACCCAATCATGGAAGCGATGGCGATTGCAGAGGAAGCCTACGAGGTTTCCAATGAGAGGGTACGATTCAGGGCTCGGGTTCTTTCGGGAACGATCAGTGTAATGATGGAAGAAGAAGTATATCACAGAAAGGAGACAGAAAATGAAAGTAATGAAGCATAGAGAAGTTACTCTAAGATCCACCATACAGCCAACTTGTCAGGACATTACAACAAATTAAATCCTGCAAGAAGAAGAAGATTTGAGAGAAAATTCCATACAGATTAAAAGATCTCTCTCTTTTGCAATAGACTTTCCCATTAACCATTACAAAGAATGTTCTTTTCCATCTCTTCTTGGCATTTTATCCTGTATTTGAACTGCAAACAGTTCATGTGAAACTCCTATAACAGAAGTTCTCTTGCAACTAACTTAGTCATTTCCAATGCAATAAATCTTGAAAACATATAGCACCCAGCTTCTGAAAAGCCTCACCAAATTCCCAAAAAGTATATCACCGATAATTGAGAAATTGAAGGTTAAAATAAGAAAGACAAATATGACCAGATATACAATACAAGCATGGGATGCGATTTAACCTTTCGAGTGATGGGAATCAGTTGAGATTTACAGAAACTATATCCAAGAAAGCAAATCCAAGAAAATATACAAGTTCTGACTTTAGAGGCTGCTATTAAACAAACACTCATTCTTTGATTCTTGATATGAATACAAGAAGAACATGCATATGGGAATCAGTACATGTAAGTGTAAAGAAAATCATAGTTTAGAAAAACTTGATGGAACCTGCTTTATTGAAGATGAAGACTTCTGCCAAAATGAAGAGGTTATCGGATATTGCTTCTTGCTATGGGATCAAAGTATATATTTTTTTTTATCTCTTCCTCAGTTATCGAAGGGAGACTAAAAGTTTTGTGTTAAACAATACTGGATAATAAATTTAAACAGTCAACTAAACCTGTGATCTAAAAAAATTATAATAGACAAATTAAAAAAAAATATATAACTAAATATTCTTGATTTTTTCTTAAAATTTATATACAAGTGAATCTCATCTTTGAATTTTTTTATTTTCTGATGTTGACATATCACATTACAATAGTTAGAAAAACTCCACGATTTTTGCTTTAAAATTAAATATATCTCAATTAGCACTTATTTCCAACAAGATTAATAGTTTGTATATTTAAGTCAATATGTGTTTATTCTATTATATATAAAAAATTATCCAATAATATACTTTTTTTTCAACAATGCCTTATTTTGGTTTGTAATGTTGGAAAAATGCTTAATAAATTGAAATTAAGCATGTAAAAGTCGAAAAATATGAAAAAAAGAAAAAAAAACGGTACATTGAAACTGCCCGAAAAAAACCCGGGCAGAAAGGGTGGCGCCAAGGTGCCACAAGGGCTACGCCTAGGCATAGGCGCATCATGTTCTGCGCCTATGCACTGCGTGCTCTGCCTGAACGTCCAAAAATCGGTTTTTGTGAAGGACTATGTACCCTTTGGCATATTGATGCTTTTTTTCATGGCAAATTGCATCTAATAGATGTATTTTTGTGGCATCCATTGATGCACTATATATAGAACAACTTTATTGAGAATTATACTCATTTTGCAAGATCAAAATCAAAATTTGACAGCAAAAATCTATGCATACTCATATCATTCATCCTTTTTCTTATTTGAGTGTTTTTTAAACCTCTGTGGTTTGAGGATGTGATTGGTGTGCTCTTACCACAAATCATAGTCGTTGTATCTTGGAAAACGAAATGACATTGCAACCGTGAGCACCTTAGCGAGACAATATCGTTTCAAGGACAAAGAGTTGAATTCTTGTCTCGACATTGAATCCATTGCCACCATTTGTTACTCTTGCTTGCTATACCCAAAGATACACATTGGCCGCGCTTATCGTGACACACCCAAATTAACCCCGCTCAATCCTCAAGATTGATAACAATAATGTAGTAGTGTGAGTAGGGATCGATCCCACGAGAAAATGCGAATTCTTATGTTAATGAAAATCAAAGCAAAAATAGTAAAATAAAAATGGGGTTGTGAGTGAATTATACTAACTAAAATTAAAAACAAAGATAAGTGATTCTTGGTATCAGTCGACTCTACCTGGATATTATCATCTATTTCATCGATTCACAAAAGACTCAATTTTATTTGGAATATTCATCAATTGGAAATCTAATTCCTCCCTTACCTTATTCATAGTCATTAGGCCAAGCGTTCTAATTTAACTTTCATCAATCAATCAATCTCTATATGCATATTCAAGATTAAAATCATGACGCCATTCAAAACTAGTGAGCGATGGAATCTAAATAACATAAACACAAACTGTGTAATATAAATTAGTCAATGATTTTCCCTAAGAATTTAATAAAACCAAAAGCAGGGAATTATCAATCGTAGTGCTTCGTAAATTCGATTAATCAAACAATTATCAATTTAGCATTAGATTCCATGCAAGTTATTAGGTTGTCAATCCAATAACCACATAAATCATATCATCAACATAGGAAAACATTAATATTCAACAAAATCGATAAATAAAAGCGTAAGAATCTCCCAAGATTAATAAATCCAAGGTTTTGTCTTCCTCAACCAAGAATTAAAAACTAGCTAAACAAACTATGAAAAACAATAAAAGCAAGGGAAAAAAAACTAACCCGATTCTCTGCTTCCGCCGAGGGTTTGTCAATCACGCATTCCGCTTTGATATCGCTTCGTAGCAATCTCCAACAAAATTTAACGCAAAAGTGTTAATAACTAGTCTCAACTAACCTACCTACTCTACCTAGATGATTCTCCAAGTCTGATTTTTGAGGGTTAATACACGGGATGGAAAATATGTTAGAATCCAAGTTGGAAATAAAGAAATCATGTTTACATGTTTTTCAGAACTCTGTACGATTGATCGAGCATGCATGGGCGATTGATCGAGCATGCATGGGCGAATGATCGAGCATTCCAGTAGCATTTTCGTGAGGGTGATTGATCGAGCGTTTCCGAACGACATGTGTAATGAAAGTCGGGTGAAAGGCTCAAACGTGTCAAAGATAGCCTAGATCATTTCCATGTCAAGTTTGTAACTATAAAATTTCGCCTCAAAGTGTTATCATCAACTAGGTTATAGGATAACTCTAAGATGCTCAAGAAAAAATCATCAAGTTCACAACAATTATCACCATTCAACATGCAATCCACAAGATCATAACTCAATGTGCTCAAAATATTCCTCATTCTTGACATGTTAACTCAAAACAGGATCCATGTACAAGTCCGACAATCATCAAAATTCAAGCCATATACATAGTGAGATCAAAATCTTCATTGAATAGTCAATACTATAACTCATTCTTTTCTAAATTTTGAACTCATAAAAAAAAATTAGCTCATAATAATCGGACGATTCAAGTGTCAATTAAGCACAAAACATGTAGATTAAACAAGTAAAACAGGCAAGCGACTACTCCCACAAACTTAAAAAAACATTGTCCTCAATGTTTAAAAGAATCAAAAGGGAAAAAGAAAACTCCCTGATCAAGACGCTTGCATAGGGTTGAGGAAGATTGGCTCCTTAAAGCTCCACTGTTGCAGGGATTCTCACTCCAACTGAGTACCTATCTCGAGAAGAATGCAAATAGTAACATAGTCGACTCGAGAGATAAAAAACAAATATAAAAAACTGAAAATCAAATAAACTAAATAACAAAAGGATATTCTTGGGTTGCCTCCCAAGAAGCGCCGATTTCTAGTGGATGGCTTGAACCATTAGAATCAACCATCAATGATCGGCTACCGGCCATAGTAAGTATCGTATGATACCACTAATGGGTCTTGATTCAGTATGCCCTCAAGCTTGAAAAGATATGAACAGTGTAAGCTCGTTGCTCCAAACAACACTCTTGATTGGTAGGCATGAGGAAATGATTCTTGGATTGACTTCATATCTTGGAGGATGCATTGTGGTGAAGTTGGCATCTATTGGAAATACGGATCCACATATGGGATAGCATGTCTCCATCGATTGGCTCAAGTCAGAATCTTCGAAAGTCTCTTCCTTCTCCAACATCACACTCGACTCATCTCACATGGGAACTCCTCGGATAATGTCTCTGAAGTAGGATAAATCTCTTGACGAGGCTAAAGTTCCATAAATCGTCCTTATTTGTATTATCACTCC